>CM054113.1:1009457-1444415 GCA_028673005.1 Tanypteryx hageni
GTGGTTGGTGATTTGTGATTGGGGGGTGGGATGGGGTGTTGGATGTGGGGGTTGGTTGGGCTCGATTATTTTGAGATTTCTGCTATGGTTTTGCTCGATTTTTCATCGATTTTTGATCAATTTATTCTCAATTTTTGTTCGATTTTTCTAGATTTTTGTTCATTTTTTGCTCGATTTTTTCTTTATTTTTACGCTATTTTAACTTGATGCTTCCTCGATTTTTACTCGATTTTGTCTAGAATACTTCTCGATTTTTGCACGATTATTTTGAGATTTTTGCTATGGTTTTGCACGATTTTTCATCGATATTTGACCAATTTATTCTCGATTTTTGTTCGATTTTTCTAGGTTTTTGCTAGATTTTTTCTTTATTTTTACGCAATTTTAACTTGTTGATTCCTTGATATTTCTCGATTTTTCTAGAATTTTTTTCGATTTTTCTAGAATTTTGCGCGATTTTTCATCGATATTTGCTCAATTTATTCTCGATTTTTGTACGATTTTCCTAGGTTTTTGCTTAATTTTTGTTCGATATTTTCTTTATTTTTACGCTATTTTAACTTGATGCTTCCTCGATTTTTACTAGATTTTGGCTAGAATTTTTCTTGGTTTTTTCACGATTATTTTGAGATTTTGCTATGGTTTTGCACGATTTTTACTCGATTTTTCGTCGATTTTTGATCAATTTATTCTCGATTTTTGTTCGATTTTTCTAGATTTTTGCTCATTTTTTGCTTGATTTTTTCTTTATTTTTACGCTATTTTAACTTGATGCTTCCTCGATTTTTACTAGATTTTGGCTAGAATTTTTCTTGGTTTTTTCACGATTATTTTGAGATTTTGCTATGGTTTTGCACTATTTTTGCTCGATTTTTCATCGATTTTTGATCAATTTATTCTCGATTTTTGTTCGATTTTTCTAGGTTTTTGCTCATTGTTTGTTCGATTATTTCTTTATTTTTACGCTATTTTAACTTGATGCTTCCTCGATTTTTACTCGATTTTGGTTAGAATTTTTCTTGGTTTTTTCACGATTATTTTGAGATTTTGCTATTGTTTTGCACGATTTTTGCTCGATTTTTCATCGATATTTGCTCAATTTATTCTCGATTTTTGTACGATTTTCCTAGGTTTTTGCTTAATTTTTGTTCGATTTTTTCTTTATTTTTACGCTATTTTAACTTGATGCTTCCTCGATTTTTACTAGATTTTGGCTAGACTTTTTCTTGGTTTTTTCACGATTATTTTGAGATTTTTGCTATGGTTTTGCACAAGTTTTGCTCGATTTTTCATCGATATTTGACCAATTTATTCTCGACTTTTGTTCGATTTTCCTAGGTTTTTGCTCAATTTTTGTTCGATTTTTTCTTTATTTTTAAGCTATTTTAACTTGATGCTTCCTCGATTTTTACTAGATTTTGGCTAGAATTTTTTCGATTTTTGCTCGATTATTTTGAGATTTCTGCTATGGTTTTGCACGATTTTTCAACGATATTTGCTCAATTTATTCTCGATTTTTGGTTCGATTTTTCTAGGTTTTTGCTAGATTTTTTCTTTATTTTTACGCAATTTTAACTTGTTGATTCCTTGATATTTTTCGATTTTTCTAGAATTTTTCTCGATTTTTCTAGAATATTTCTCGATTTTTCATCGATATTTGCTCAATTTATTCTAGATTTTTGTACGGTTTTCCTAGGTTTTTGCTTAATTTTTGTTCGATTATTTCTTTATTTTTACGCTATTTTCACTTGATGCTTCCTCGATTTTTACTCGATTTTGTCTAGAATACTTCTCGATTTTTGCACGATTATTTTGAGATTTTTGCTATGGTTTTGCACGATTTTTCATCGATATTTGCTCAATTTATTCTCGATTTTTGTACGATTTTCCTAGGTTTTTGCTTAATTTTTGTTCGATTTTTTCTTTATTTTTACGCTATTTTAACTTGATGCTTCCTCGATTTTTACTAGATTTTGGCTAGAATTTTTCTTGGTTTTTTCACGATTATTTTGAGATTTTGCTATGGTTTTGCACGATTTTTGCTCGATTTTTCATCGATATTTGACCAATTTATTCTCGATTTTTGTTCGATTTTTCTAGGTTTTTGCTAGATTTTTTCTTTATTTTTACGCAATTTTAACTTGTTGATTCCTTGATATTTCTCGATTTTTATAGAATTTTTTTCGATTTTTCTAGAATTTTGCGCGATTTTTCATCGATATTTGCTCAATTTATTCTCGATTTTTGTACGATTTTCCTAGGTTTTTGCTTAATTTTTGTTCGATATTTTCTTTATTTTTACGCTATTTTAACTTGATGCTTCCTCGATTTTTACTAGATTTTGGCTAGAATTTTTCTTGGTTTTTTCACGATTATTTTGAGATTTTGCTATGGTTTTGCACGATTTTTGCTCGATTTTTCATCGATTTTTGATCAATTTATTCTCGATTTTTGTTCGATTTTTCTAGATTTTTGCTCATTTTTTGCTTGATTTTTTCTTTATTTTTACGCTATTTTAACTTGATGCTTCCTCGATTTTTACTAGATTTTGGCTAGAATTTTTCTTGGTTTTTTCACGATTATTTTGAGATTTTGCTATTGTTTTGCACGATTTTTGCTCGATTTTTCATCGATATTTGCTCAATTTATTCTCGATTTTTGTACGATTTTCCTAGGTTTTTGCTTAATTTTTGTTCGATTTTTTCTTTATTTTTACGCTATTTTAAATTGATGCTTCCTCGATTTTTACTAGATTTTGGCTAGACTTTTTCTTGGTTTTTCCACGATTATTTTGAGATTTTTGCTATGGTTTTGCACAAGTTTTGCTCGATTTTTCATCGATATTTGCTCAATTTATTCTCGATTTTTGTACGATTTTCCTAGGTTTTTGCTCAATTTTTGTTCGATTTTTTCTTTATTTTTAAGCTATTTTAACTTGATGCTTCCTCGATTTTTACTAGATTTTGGCTAGAATTTTTTCGATTTTTGCTCGATTATTTTGAGATTTCTGCTATGGTTTTGCACGATTTTTCATCGATATTTGACCAATTTATTCTCGATTTTTGTTCGATTTTTCTAGGTTTTTGCTAGATTTTTTCTTTATTTTTACGCAATTTTAACTTGTTGATTCCTTGATATTTCTCGATTTTTCTAGAATTTTTTTCGATTTTTCTAGAATTTTGCGCGATTTTTCATCGATATTTGCTCAATTTATTCTCGATTTTTGTACGATTTTCCTAGGTTTTTGCTTAATTTTTGTTCGATATTTTCTTTATTTTTACGCTATTTTAACTTGATGCTTCCTCGATTTTTACTAGATTTTGGCTAGAATTTTTCTTGGTTTTTTCACGATTATTTTGAGATTTTGCTATGGTTTTGCACGATTTTTACTCGATTTTTCATCGATTTTTGATCAATTTATTCTCGATTTTTGTTCGATTTTTCTAGATTTTTGCTCATTTTTTGCTTGATTTTTTCTTTATTTTTACGCTATTTTAACTTGATGCTTCCTCGATTTTTACTAGATTTTGGCTAGAATTTTTCTTGGTTTTTTCACGATTATTTTGAGATTTTGCTATGGTTTTGCACTATTTTTGCTCGATTTTTCATCGATTTTTGATCAATTTATTCTCGATTTTTGTTCGATTTTTCTAGGTTTTTGCTCATTGTTTGTTCGATTATTTCTTTATTTTTACGCTATTTTAACTTGATGCTTCCTCGATTTTTACTCGATTTTGGTTAGAATTTTTCTTGGTTTTTTCACGATTATTTTGAGATTTTGCTATTGTTTTGCACGATTTTTGCTCGATTTTTCATCGATATTTGCTCAATTTATTCTCGATTTTTGTACGATTTTCCTAGGTTTTTGCTTAATTTTTGTTCGATTTTTTCTTTATTTTTACGCTATTTTAACTTGATGCTTCCTCGATTTTTACTAGATTTTGGCTAGACTTTTTCTTGGTTTTTTCACGATTATTTTGAGATTTTTGCTATGGTATTGCACAAGTTTTGCTCGATTTTTCATCGATATTTGACCAATTTATTCTCGACTTTTGTTCGATTTTCCTAGGTTTTTGCTCAATTTTTGTTCGATTTTTTCTTTATTTTTAAGCTATTTTAACTTGATGCTTCCTCGATTTTTACTAGATTTTGGCTAGAATTTTTTCGATTTTTGCTCGATTATTTTGAGATTTCTGCTATGGTTTTGCACGATTTTTCAACGATATTTGCTCAATTTATTCTCGATTTTTGGTTCGATTTTTCTAGGTTTTTGCTAGATTTTTTCTTTATTTTTACGCAATTTTAACTTGTTGATTCCTTGATATTTTTCGATTTTTCTAGAATTTTTCTCGATTTTTCTAGAATATTTCTCGATTTTTCAACGATATTTGCTCAATTTATTCTCGATTTTTGTACGATTTTCCTAGGTTTTTGCTTAATTTTTGTTCGATTTTTTCTTTATTTTTACGCTATTTTAACTTGATGCTTCCTCGATTTTTACTAGATTTTGGCTAGAATTTTTCTTGGTTTTTTCACGATTATTTTGAGATTTTGCTATGGTTTTGCACGATTTTTGCTCGATTTTTCATCGATATTTGACCAATTTATTCTCGATTTTTGTTCGATTTTTCTAGGTTTTTGCTAGATTTTTTCTTTATTTTTACGCAATTTTAACTTGTTGATTCCTTGATATTTCTCGATTTTTATAGAATTTTTTTCGATTTTTCTAGAATTTTGCGCGATTTTTCATCGATATTTGCTCAATTTATTCTCGATTTTTGTACGATTTTCCTAGGTTTTTGCTTAATTTTTGTTCGATATTTTCTTTATTTTTACGCTATTTTAACTTGATGCTTCCTCGATTTTTACTAGATTTTGGCTAGAATTTTTCTTGGTTTTTTCACGATTATTTTGAGATTTTGCTATGGTTTTGCACGATTTTTGCTCGATTTTTCATCGATTTTTGATCAATTTATTCTCGATTTTTGTTCGATTTTTCTAGATTTTTGCTCATTTTTTGCTTGATTTTTTCTTTATTTTTACGCTATTTTAACTTGATGCTTCCTCGATTTTTACTAGATTTTGGCTAGAATTTTTCTTGGTTTTTTCACGATTATTTTGAGATTTTGCTATTGTTTTGCACGATTTTTGCTCGATTTTTCATCGATATTTGCTCAATTTATTCTCGATTTTTGTACGATTTTCCTAGGTTTTTGCTTAATTTTTGTTCGATTTTTTCTTTATTTTTACGCTATTTTAACTTGATGCTTCCTCGATTTTTACTAGATTTTGGCTAGACTTTTTCTTGGTTTTTTCACGATTATTTTGAGATTTTTGCTATGGTTTTGCACAAGTTTTGCTCGATTTTTCATCGATATTTGCTCAATTTATTCTCGATTTTTGTACGATTTTCCTAGGTTTTTGCTCAATTTTTGTTCGATTTTTTCTTTATTTTTAAGCTATTTTAACTTGATGCTTCCTCGATTTTTACTAGATTTTGGCTAGAATTTTTTCGATTTTTGCTCGATTATTTTGAGATTTCTGCTATGGTTTTGCACGATTTTTCAACGATATTTGCTCAATTTATTCTCGATTTTTGGTTCGATTTTTCTAGGTTTTTGCTAGATTTTTTCTTTATTTTTACGCAATTTTAACTTGTTGATTCCTTGATATTTTTCGATTTTTCTAGAATTTTTCTCGATTTTTCTAGAATTTTTCTCGATTTTTCATCGATATTTGCTCAATTTATTCTCGATTTTTGTACGGTTTTCCTAGGTTTTTGCTTAATTTTTGTTCGATTATTTCTTTATTTTTACGCTATTTTCACTTGATGCTTCCTCGATTTTTACTCGATTTTGTCTAGAATACTTCTCGATTTTTGCACGATTATTTTGAGATTTTTGCTATGGTTTTGCACGATTTTTCAACGATATTTGCTCAATTTATTCTCGATTTTTGTACGATTTTCCTAGGTTTTTGCTTAATTTTTGTTCGATTTTTTCTTTATTTTTACGCTATTTTAACTTGATGTTTCCTCGATTTTTACTAGATTTTGGCTAGAATTTTTCTTGGTTTTTTCACGATTATTTTGAGATTTTGCTATGGTTTTGCTCGATTTTTGCTCGATTTTTCATCGATTTTTGATCAATTTATTCTCGATTTTTGTTCGATTTTTCTAGGTTTTTGCTCATTGTTTGTTCGATTATTTCTTTATTTTTACGCTATTTTAACTTGATGCTTCCTCGATTTTTACTAGATTTTGGCTAGAATTTTTCTTGGTTTTTTCACGATTATTTTGAGATTTTGCTATGGTTTTGCACAAGTTTTGCTCGATTTTTCATCGATATTTGACCAATTTATTCTCGACTTTTGTTCGATTTTTCTAGGTTTTTGCTGAATTTTTGTCCGATTTTTTCTTTATTTTTACACTATTTTAACTTGATGCTTCCTCGATTTTTACAAGATTTTGGCTAGAATTTTTTCGACTTTTGCTCGATTATTTTGAGATTTCTGCTATGGTTTTGCTCGATTTTTCATCGATTTTTGATCAATTTATTCTCGATTTTTGCTCATTTTTTCTTTATTTTTACGCAATTTTAACTTGATGCTTCCTAGATTTTTACTCGATTTTTGCTAGAATTTTTCTCGATTTTTACTAGATGATTTTGAGATTTTTGCTATGGATTTGCACGATTTTTGCTCGATTTTTCAACGATATTTGCTCAATTTATTCTCGATTTTTCTAGGTTTTTGCTAGATTTTTTCTTTATTTTTACGCTATTTTAACTTGTTGATTCCTTGATATTTCTCGATTTTTCTAGAATTTTTCTCGATTTTTCATCGATTTTTGATCAATTTATTCTCGATTTTTGCTCATTTTTTCTTTATTTTTACGCAATTTTAACTTGATGCTTCGTAGATTTTTACTCGATTTTGTCTAGAATACTTCTCGATTTTTGCACGATTTTTTTGAGATTTTTGCTATGGTTTTGCACGAGTTTTGCCCGATTTTTCATCGATATTTGCTCAATTTATTCTCGATTTTTGTTCGATTTTGCTAGGTTTTTGCTAGATTTTTTCTTTTTTTTACGCCATTTTAACTTGATGTTTCCTCGATTTTTACTCTTCTACTCTTCTTTGAAAAGTGGTTATTCTTATCCAATTACTTTGCATAAACATCTTGAAGAAATGCATGAAATCATAAAAAGTGTTTTTATTGTAATTGTAAATGGATAATAATAACCACTTTTCAAAGAAGAATGATTAATATTTTACACAAAACCAATCTCAACAGTTGCAAAACAATTCAGAAAGCATTTTCATCCATCAGCATCTCATTAAAATATTCTAAAATATGCCATTCCTTAAAATGACCTTTAACATAAAATGAAATGCAACTATAAACATGTTAAAATACTAAAAGAGCATTAAAAACTAATCCTTTGATAACTAACGTCGTTAGTAAATTAAAATTGTCTTAATAAAACGATAACACCTCACAAAAAAAGATTTGGCCAATTATAGTAACATCAACAAAAACCAAACCGAATGCACGAAAAGATAAACGTAATGTTGAAAATTATCAAATGGCATTAAATTTAGCAATAACAAAGAACTTCAATATGTTCAACAATCAACAGAGTGGAAAAAAACCATTGCTTCATCACTAACATTGGTAGTACATTAAAAACCGCATCTAAATAAGATCATACCTTCTAAAAAATCAGTCTTGGGGAACTTGAACATCACCAAAATACAAACAAGGAACACCAAACAAGTATAACTGAGCTGAAATTTAAGTTTTACGTTTAAGTTATGTATTAACAGTTACTAATAGTTCAATATGAGTCTACAATAAAATTCTAACGCATACAATTGCATCTCTAAACCTTAAACATTTTTAAATAATAACAATGTGCCAATCCTTAAAATGATGTTCAACATGAAATCAAATGCATAAAACGATAACTGTTATATCAAAATTTGATAAATGGTATTAAAAACGTACAATAACTATAATCATGATGAACTACCAACAGACCACGACCAATCAATCCTTGATAACTAACATCGGAAACACAAACACACCTTATCACAAAAAATTGGACAACTTAAACATCAGAATATAATTAAAGGTTTCCAAACTACACTAACTGCTCTGAACTGGTACATTTTATACATAAATTAATTCTTAACTAGATTTCCTTCGCCAATGTGACTGTTATCACAAATCCGCCAACTTTTCCAATGATCTGGTGAAGAGAACTCAATCACCGTAAATATGATTCAGACATAGGAGAAGAAATGCTACTATGTTGTCAAAACATGGGTAAAAAAATTTCTTTCATATTGTGGAAATAATTTTAACGTCTACCAATATTGCGCCAAGACTTCGAAATTCGAATCGAAAATTAAATTTCTCGTAAAAGAAACGAGTAGTCGAACTGAATCGAATAGTAGTCGATAGCCATGATAGTCAGCTGAAACAAGTGCAGAGATTGATCGGTAATTTAAAGGAGAAGAACATATATTCAAGTGCATTACTCGCCATTTCGGGTTTGTGTTGAATCTACGGTAAAAGTTTTCCTACTTTGTGCAGTATTATATATTATATTAGAGTAGTACGCGAGCGTTAAGTAACTCTGAAATTTAGAAGAGGAGGAGTCGGTGAAGTTGTGCGTGATAATGTCCGACAATAATGTTAAGCCATGACAAGCGTTATAGGCGCTAATGCGCAGTTTTCTTAATATGTCATATATTTACGTGCAATAGGCCTTTTTGCCTCTTACATGCGTAGAAAATTTTTTATGTGGTGAAAATAATTTAAAATATCCTACGCCTGTTGTTTACATTACTTCCCAAACAGGAAGTAGACGTGGCAGAAGCCAACGCCCTCGGCGACGTCATTAGCGGTTTTTCTCATTCATTCATTATTTATTTTTCATTTAATAGGAATAAATCTTACTCTTAGGGCGAATAGAATATTTTTTTTTAATTAGAAAAAATCTAAAAATTCAGAAAAATTGGCATTCAGAAAGGCATGCGAAGGACTGCCATTTTGAAATCGGAACCGTTCATGTTCGAGTTAAGCGATATTTATGTAATTTGGTTGTTGAGAAGTAAAACATTCAGGCGTGGAGTTGATGCTTTGGAGTTTTGTTTTAGAGATTAACTTATTTAAAGGCATTTATCGATTTGGCTAGATTAATCTCGACCTTCAACCTCTCATATCTCGAATATTAATGCTCCTAAGGTGACCTACGTGGACCCTAAGATGCTACCCTATGCCCAGCAGAAGTAGGAGCTGTTCAGAAGAGGATGGAGTGGCAGGGTTTCGCCAAGGCGACGTCATGGACGTGAACACTTGGTCGAGCAATGGCATAGGAGATGATGTTCCACTATTCATCGCAGAAATGAGTAAATTATACCCTCTAAATTAATGCAATTATTTTTACTTTACTGAAACATGTTTATCTGAATATAAGATAAAATATTTTCCTATTTTTTCCTCTGAATAATAAGCATTAATATAAAAATGAATTTTTATAAATAACTTTTATATAGAAAATGCTTTTATATGCTTTAACTTAATTTCATTTACATTAACTTGGGTTAAGTTGTTTCCAGTATTTAAATTGAAATTGTTTGAAGGACTTATGTATTCACTAGTGGTACCTGCAAAATCTTTTGCGAAGTCAGCCAGAAATGTGAATGTTTAGAAGTTGTCTTAGAGAGGAAAATAATGCCATACCATAATGGGGTTATTTAAAAAAGAAACAAAAACTCTCTGCACTAAATGACAAATTGACGCTTGCCACGAGGAAGTGACGGTTCGCTCGGGAAATGTACATACGTATACTAGACACTCGACATACTGAAACGAAAAAGGTAGAGGAGGGGGGGATAAGAAAGGCAAATGTTTCGATCCACGAGTGAAATGAAACATTGTGTCAACATCTAGCTCATTACCAGTACAAGCGCTACTGCCGTCTGTTATACAGCTTTGAGGTGCCATGTACTATTTACGTAATTTATTTCTTCTTAGATGTCATTTTGTTTCTTTTTTGCTTACATCTAAAGTAGATAGTTTACTTCCAGTTTAATAGACTTCTCACGTTATAATGTAAATACAGAAATTCATTCACTTTTTTTACCCCGATGTAAGCTGAGTGGCGATTTCTGAGATGGTAAAAAGGTCTGCTTACAATCGATTAAATACCGCACATTCGTTAAATATTAAATAAATAGAATATCTCCTTAACAATATGTTCTATGAAAAAATGATTCAAACAAAGGTTATAGAGACTAACATTGTCAATGAAGTTTATAATAAACATTTATATTTATGAAGATTTAAAAGAGTTACACTCCTTTTGGATCCATCAACCATGTGGACAAATAATGGTGAAGTACTAACTATGACATCTCGGAATCAGAAATATACTGAAAGCATTTTAGTTCAGATAGGATTGTTGGCTTTATATCACCCAACCCCGGCTGCCTGAAGGCAAAAGAGATCTTTCCCAAATACTTCTTCAACTTGTCGTTTACTTTTTCGGTTATATTTTCCATAGTTTCCATTAAAAATCCTATCCGTTACTCTCTCTCGGTTAATTTAGAGCTTATATATTGGAGATTTGTGTTCAATAATGCATCCTCGTGTTTACTTTGATCAATAACTCCTGACATACTGAATATTTTATCATTGTAGCTTTCAAATCTATCCGTCTTTTTGTGCATCTACATCATACCCTGCAAGTCACCTTCTTGGTGGATGGCAGGGGGTGCAGTGCACCAAAGCTCCCTAGTTTTCCTATGTTATCTTTTCCTATTATATTCTCTTATCGTCCTAGGGAAAAATGATCCCTTATATCCCTCCATCCTACAATCAATCTTGCGAATCTTATCCTCGTCTTGATTTCAGAGGTATGTTGGGCTTCTGATAAGACCCACTACCTCATTCATTAGTCCCTCCGACATATATTTTTTCAGCAGTTTAATTCTAGCCTGCAGTGTATGTTCCTGTAACGATGTCCAATTCAGATTTTCTATTAATGATTTGTTGATGATTTGTTTACAGCAGACCCCCTACTTACGACTGCTCGACTTATGACCCCGCATTCATATGTCCTCTCTTAAAGTAAATAAGATCCACACGCGTCCAAACTCTTATATACGACCACCTATAGGCCAACACACCGAAAGCTAAGCCACGCGAGCAAACTTCAAACACCCATGGTTCGATCTCTTCTCGAGATGAGGGCATACCTCTCGTGGAAGTTGATTGGTTAATTAGCATGATTGTAGTATTCTCTTCTGAGCAAATGTCTGTGCCTTATAAAAATAGAAACTCCGGAAATGACGTGTGTATGCAGTTGTTTGCACGTTTGATGGAGTTCGCGAAAAACTGATGGAGTACACGAAAACTGTAGGAGGGTAAAATGCTTTATCCCCCAATTTACACACGAGTTGTGTTCCTGGAAATCGTCACGTAAATCGAAAACACGTAAATTGAAAATATTTTTCCCATTTAAAATATTGTAATATGCGTTGTTTACATTTCTGAGAAGAGATGCTCGACTTAGAAACATCTTTAAAGTTGATTTAACGAGTGTTTTAACCGCTCGAAGTATGTACAGCGACATATGGCACCTTGTGCAGCATCCACTTTTACAATACCTTAATTTTTTGCGAGTTGAGTTTCTGCCATAAATTACAGATGTCTCGAAGCTCCTTCGATCAGTGAACCTTCCAATACAAATATATTCTACTCACCCAACTCGATGGATATTTTTGAGAAGACTTTCTCCCACACAGTTGTTGGCTGCTAACAGTGCATCACTTTCTAGAATAAAACCCCTCTTGTTTGTTCAAAGATAGAAATAAGAAAGATTCCACCGCTTTAGGAACTCCCAGGAGACCCTGCTCTGTCATACGATGCAATGAGTGGTATCACTGCTCAGGCAGGAATCTACAAAATATTTTATAAATAATATAACTATTACTGCACACACAACGAATCACATTCATGCAAGTAAGAGATGCATATATTGAAAAATGATCATAAGAATAAAATCGCATTAATACGAATACATGACGCGTATATCGAATAATGGTGGTAAAAATAAAATATTGTATATGTAAAAACGCGTAAACCAAACACTCGTAAATCGAGGGATGCCTGTCATACGAATCATATAAATAATATTCTGTTCAGTGAAATAGTTCTGTATGTATGTGCATATGTTAATATATGTACTTTGGATGAAGTCCAGAAACTCGCTACCTAATGTGAGACAAAATTCAACCAAGTTGTTGAACTGGTTCAGCAGCCTAAGGCATATTTATATTTCTCCTTTAACCTTCTTTTTAGCATTCATATCAATGGAAATATATGCAGCACTTATAGAATATAAGAATATCTTTGACCCAACAAAGGAAACATTAGGAGACTGGGAAACGGTTAAAACACTGGCTAAAAGATTTCCAAATATTTTTGACGATGGTGACCTAGACTTTTTTAATACCGAGTTCATTGCCTCTGCTCTTTGGAATCAGCCCCAATCCATTGTTTGTTCCGACTATATTGACACACATTGGTACAAGGTGTCATAATTCAAAGAAGATGGAAACGGCAATTTCCATTACATTGAAATCTTGCAAAGGCAGTGCTTATACTTCCTCATAGCAATTCTGAAGTGGAGAGAGTTTTTAGTAACTTCAATCTTATTACAAGTACACGCAGGTCAAAACTCAAACCACCAATGCTGAATGTTCTGATGCAGTGTTCATTTAGAAAACATCTTGCAGGTTTTGAGGCAACAGCTGACATGACGAAAAAGGAGAGAAAATCAAAGAAGTAGGAATTTGTTCATTTTGTCTAAATCTTTTGAACCATTATATTGCTATCCTTTAAAATGAAAATTATTTCATGTAGCCTTTGTTAGCGTTTTTCCTAATGTAAGGCCTGTCCTGTAAACCAGACCTTGGTTTACTTCCTTTTTTTTCAATGCATTTGTGCATTTGCTGTACATTTAAAACTTGAATGAATTTTTTAAAACTGTTTGTGTCACACTGTCGATTTGCAATGCAGGGTAAACTTCACATTCATCCACCAAGTACAATTAAATTTAAATTGCGGGACTATTCATAAACAATTGAATAATTTCACTCAAAATATGTGATACAAACGTTGAAAATATTTAAAGCATAAATTTGTACATTTTGCATCAAAAAACCAAGATGTTACATACTACAGGATTTTACAGGATGTTTTGATGGAATTAACAGGATTTAGAAAAAAATTGGTGTCGGCCCTGTTATTGATTATGAAATAAATCAGAACATCGCAAATTCAATATTTCTTTGACATCGCCTCTGATCTATCATTTTGAATTGCTTAGACATTAGACTAAACCATTAATGTTAATCTTTTTTGACATGATATCATGTAAATCTTAAAGAATGCTTCTCCATACTTTTTCCCTTTTACAGTTTTTGGAGGGTCGTCTTGTATTTGAGTCGTCTTATAATCAGACAAATGTGGTATATGGATTATACTAGGTCGTTGCTTCCTGTGAGAATTGTACGTCTGGAAAACACCACAGTTATCATAACTGTGGGTATTGTCATATGGTTGTGGTTCCCAAGCTTTTGTACCTCGCAAACCCCTTAATTAATATTTATTTATGGTAGTCATTCTGAGCACTTTTTGAGAACACTCGCGATTCGATGTCATTTTTATATTAAAATTTATTAAATACTGAATGTAAATGCTTATCAAAGTTGATGGGACATATCTAAAATCTATAAAAAGCCTTCTTCTCGATAAAAGGATCGAGATTCTTTTTTAGAATTTGGCTGGGATGCTCGATTCACATATTTTAAGGCGATTACAGAAGAATCTCGAAAAAAGTCTTGTGTTTGACCCCAAGGAAGTCATTTTCATTTCCCATAAAGTAACATTTAAAATCGACTTTTTGATGTGCGGACTTTTATTCTTTTTGAGATTTAAATTAGAAAGAATTAACCTGCAATCTTCAGATCTGAACTATTTTAAAGAAAGAATTATAAAGTTTCTTGTTCTGCTCATCTTTTTCTGCCTACAGTTCGAAATCCTTCATGTTAAACATGTTATTCAGATATTTTGAGGAAATCTTGCCATTTTGATGGGATGTTGCCTTGATAACCCATTGCATTGTTAAACCTTGAAATCCTTTTGTCGTTTCAATCCTTATGGGTGAAAGCGTGATTGGAATGCATTTAATACGAGAGAGAGACAGAAGGAGAGGTGAAATGATTTTCATAGCAACCAATGTATACGACATTCGTTGCATTATTTACGAGTAGGAATACATTTGAGTGTAGAACATTAATCCTACGCATATTAAAATGACTTAGATTCTTCGTATGGAGTTTGAGACTTGAAACAACAAATGCCGAAAATCCAAAGAAAGTCGTTATATTTTTGTTAATTTTTTATTTCATGAAAACCTTTCTCATTGAATGTCAACTTGCATCTCCCACATTATCTATATTTTGCTAATCTTCATCTTTTGGTGTAAATCAGGTAATAAAAATGTCTTTAATATTCAGTCGTTCATTAAATTCATGTTAAATTGCCTTGAATATTATAGGCAAGTGAAGCAATATAGAATTGGGACAGAAGGAGGTTCCTCGAGTATGTTTCTTATATAATTACTCAACGTCTGTCCATCCATCCTCTTTTATCTCATGAAAAGTTTGTGTTGGAGAAATGTTGTAAACGCCATTTCATTTCTGCCAACTAGGAGACCCTGGGTTCATTTACATAAGTGTCCCAGGTTTGACTCCAGGAAATGACTTTTTCCAATAAGTTTACATGGGGTTTTCGATTTTTAAAGGTTTTTTTTCCTTCATTCATCAAAATACATAAATATAGGCCTATTTTCTCTGTTTTTGCTTTATTCGATGGCTAAAAGTATAAAATATCTTATTCTTGCAATATTTAGATGTTACACAAGAATTTGTCAGAAATTTCATTTCTTTTCGAAATTTTGCAACTTTTTTGTATTCTTTCTGGGCGTTGTCAAAGTGACCCGCATTATTGCATCCAATTAAATTATTGTCTATTAAGCTTTCAAATAGATGAAAGAATTAAGTTATTCGCTTCACGCTTTGTATGGAGATCGAAATTATTGTTGTAGCGACATTGAACTTAATAAATTGCAGCATTAATAATTGCAGATTATTATTAATCAGTAAACTGTTTATGGAATGTGGGCGTTTTTAACAATCTTCTTCCTTTCTTTCAATACTGGAATTTGAGAAGTGAGAAGCAATTATAATTGTGCATATAAATTATAAAAACAAACATGAAATTCAAAATGTCAGTTGTATAATTTAATAAGGAGAAATGGGCAATTATTACTTTTAAGGATGCAGATTTCTGACTTGACTTCTCAAATGCTTTTGCTGGTATCATTAGTATTAATAAAAGACAATGTGTGTGTATCGGCTGCATATCTCGAAAACCAAAAACATTAGAGACTTAAAACTTGGTACACCTACTAATAGGACCATGAGGATGTGCACCTTGGGGCCAGAATTTTTATTTTTGGTGGGAGGGAGGTAGGGAAGGGGATAAGAATTGTATAGCGTAATGTATTTCTTTGTCATACAATTTCTGTTCGCCCAAAACTTTTTACTCTCTGGAACACTCGATTATATAAATTTTACAATTATTCCTCTTAGTGGATTCAAAAGTTGGTTTCATTAATCTTTATTTAAAGTTTAACTTAATACTTCATTCACGCATACCCATCATATTTGACGGGCAATTACACTAGTAAATATAAATCTTGCAAAATGGCTGAAAATAGACATTTTCTGCTCTCTCTACAGGTTTTCCAATTAAGCATCGGAAGCCGCTTGTTTACTCCTCTGTTTGTGAAGTGATCGGACTGCAGAAATCCAAGGAAAATGGCAGAACTCGGAAGGAAAGTAGTTGTTTTTGCAGCCGGAATACATGTGTCGGTCTCATCAGTGGTTTTGTGGTGATCGCCTTGGCAGTGGACTGTATATCCCATGGATAAGATAACCTGGAACGTTGATTATTTGATGCAGAGATTCCTATGGGATGTTTCAAAGTGTGGATGACTCCTTTTTGGTTGAAAAGCTAGAAGAGTACAGTTTTCATCACATGAAACAGAAACTCTATTTATCTCCATTTTAATGCGCTTCAACCTGAGCCCCCCTTGTTGCTCGCGCAGTTTCCATCCGGTATTCAAAGGCCCAAAAAGCATTTTCACACATTTCAGGTGGAATTCCTTTCACAGCATGGACGATGCAGTCTTTCAAATCTTGTAAAGAAGTGACTGGTGTGCAGTGTCCTTTACGTATCCCCTTAGGAAGAAGTCCATGGTCGCTAAATTCGGCGATCTCGGAGGTCATGCAACAGGCCTGCCTCTTCCGATCCATCTTCTAGGAAAAGTAATGTCCAGAAATTGTCAAACGGCTAAACCCCAATGTGGCAGTGGTCCATCTTGTAGGATTTAGGCCAGTGAATTCATTTCCTGAATTTGTGGAAGTGCGTACAATTCCAGCATATCAAGGAAGCAGATGCTGGTGGTGGTGTTTTCCACAAAAAAGAAAAATTTTTGAAATGTGTCCTCTCTTTCTCAGACACCCTCTATTATCCTTGTTGCTGTTGTTTTGTTAGTTTATTATACAGCTTGTTAACTTTTTCGCTCTATTTCTTTGCAAATTAAATTTTTTGGGTATTTTTATATGACCATTTTTAAGATTCCATTACTATGTATGGTTTTTCCCTCCACGTTTATGAGCGGGTAAATCTTCACAATTGTGATGTGGAAGGAGAAGAACTTAATGATGGTTCGTGACTTGCCAATCTGAAGGAAAATATCGTCAAACTTTTGGTCTTTGCTACTCTTGACAAATGCAAGTCATGAACATGGTCATTCTCAGTACGAACTGCCCTCGTCTATGTGCCTCTTATCTCTATTCACTTATTTCTCTCGTTATCTACTCAACATTTTGGTATTTCAATTAGCACTTGGATTATTTGTTCAACAATGTTCCATGGCATTAATGCTTAAACTGCTCTGTTGTTATGAATAACTCCGATTCTGCTATTCCTGTCTCTTACTTCAGTTACTGCGATAGCTTCAAAATTTGCCATTTTTTCTTAAATGGTTTAATTTTGGTTGAAGGCAGGAGTGACAGATATGGTCTACCGAAGTGGAAGGTCATTGAGTTAGTGGGATACTTCTTGGTGTTATTTTGTGTGGTGAAGAATTGGTGGGCCCAGCAACTTGTGGATTCTCGGAGAAGCAATGATTTATAGATAAAATTCGCACTATTGATCATTATAGCGTTTTTATTATTTACAACGGTTAATTGGCAATTTATTGTGATAAAGGCATTTTTAATGAATGCACTTCATGTAATTAATGTGTATATTTGACTTCAATACTCTGTAACGCCTTCAGTTTTAGTCATTGCAGCGTTTAAAATATATTGAAATTAATTTTGTCAGTCGACATGAACATTGTGTTCATAAGTATTTTTTGATCATTTGTGTTACTTTTCACGTGATGTCAGTTTTATTTGTGATTAACTGGACTGTTAAATTGTGTTAGGTAGAATCTCTAGCATACACAATATCGACAAATGATCTTTCATTAGTCTTGTAATAATATTTTTTTAATTGGTTGGGTACTTCACCACTATTGTTCATTCATTGTTCATTTCTTTGGTCAAAAAGTTATTTTCATGGGAAGAATGATGGATTGGAAATAAGTGTTTTTAATATGTACCTTCAATGTTGTTATAAATTTTAGTAAAATTTCCTTTTTGGAAAAAATTTGACTCTTATTCATTGGAAGTTGGAGAGACTGAATTTCATGGGAGAATTATTTGTGTCAATCTACTTCAACCTTGTGTTCAATAGTATATTTTGAGTTTGTGTTGATATCATTTGATTTCAGATTGATTTGTGATTCCTACCTTCTTCATTGAATAGTCGGTGTTGTAGAATTGTGTTGAACACCACTTCTATCATTCACAGTAGTGAGCATTGTTATTTCATTTGTTTTGTGTCAGCATTTTTTGGTATTTGTAATTCCGTTAGTATATCATTGTTTTTGTGCATTGATCTACATTAATTGGGCAAGAAGGCGATATTCACAGCAACAACAATGGGTTGGAAATTGGTCCAATTTGAATTAATAAATTGTGCATTGTGAAAATTTCATTGAAATTTCCTGTTTGTTAATTACAGTATGCTTTAATACAAGCATTGAATATTTTATGATACCAGAATTTGGCATTGAATGCATTGCCTGTGTGTATTTGGTGTTAGATTGTATTATTGGTTGGTTATATTTGAAAAATTATTTCAAGTAACCTATGTAAAAACTTCTGCTTTTCTCCAGTATTGTGTGCAATTTTTCATATTTTTTTGGCAAACCAGATTACCTGTTCATGTGTTTAAATTTTGGTTCAAGTTGGGAGTGATGGATTTTGTCCTCTGAATTGTGAGGTTTCTGAGGTTGTGGTGCACATGTAGGTGTTGTGGTGAAGAATTGGTGATCCCAGTGGATTAGGGATTGTCCAAGAAGCCATGGCATCAACACTTGAGAAACTACAACACTGAATTTGTCCATTTGTTTGGGGTGGAACCCTCCATTCCCAAACCTAACTTTGCTAAATTTATAGTTTTATAATTTAACTCTCTCCTGCAAAATTTGCTTTTGTTTTAAAAGCTGTGCGTATTCTCATGTAATATGCTTCAATATAAATTAGATGAAATGTAATTTGATTTAATATTTGATGGCAGAATGCCATTTATTATTATTACTTTCTGTTGATGTGATGTGAGTTGATGTGAAGTGACAATATGTTTCTTCAACATGGTGAATAACTAGCTGAGTGGTGGTCAGGTTGTCCCAAGGTTGTGGTATCCAGACCCTTCAGCAGGACGTCTGACCATCTGCTCTGCTAGTTTCTCCTCCTCTGTGGGGAAACTATATTTGTAATTATTATTATTACCATATAATATATGTAGAAGGTGATATAATTTTTGAGATCTAACACAGTTACAAGATGATGTGATGCTATGATGTAGCTACCACCAGATCGAACATTTAGCAGCTCCTGCAGACAAGCCTATTGGCTTTACAGGATCATATCATCTACTTTATCTTTTGTTATTTCATAATTATCTAGTTGAAATGTATATTATATATAGTTGAAACAGCTTCTTTGCCATTCTGGAATACTTAATATGTGAAATATTAGTCGGAATAAATTGTAAAAAATAATCTATTAGATCTGTGTCCTGATGCCTTATCTGGAGCTCCAAATATCTGCCTCGTTGAAACGTTATTATTAAATGTATTGAATGCCTATAAGCTTGTTTTTTTAATGACTTATTCAGTGTTTGACACACCTTTGGGGCTTTCTGGATCATCATCATCATTGTAGACATTCAATTCGCCTGCACTTTGGGTGAACGTTATTGCTTGGAGCAAACATGAGGTTTTTTTCTTTGGTACATGAGTTGAACTCCTATTCCATTGCCTGCAATGCATTTGAAATGATTTTGTTCTCACGACCACATGTTGGGATCGGTTTTGTGGTTTTGCTTGGTTGTAATAAGTGTTACTTTTGCAAAGAGAAATGTCAGAATGCTTCCTGGCAGTACATTTCCCTTAGTGACAACTGTTCGATTTTTGACCCATTCATTTGGAGTTGCAACGTGATTCTGTCTCATTGTTGCACTTGGTGATGTAAATACCAATCCAATCTTTGGTATGTATGCTAAAATGCTTTGCAATGAAGTTAACATGTACCGATTGCATTTAAATGCTCTATTATAGCTTCTTGCCAGAAATTTAAAACTGTTTAATTGAGATTGTAATCATTGGTATTTTAATGTAGAATGTCATATTGATTTATTTATTAACTATTAAGAAATATCTTGGATATAAAATGTAAAGTTCAGCTCAGTTATATTTATTTTTTATGTTCTTTGTTTGTATTTTGATGGTATTACAGATCAATAAGCCTGTATTTTTAGAAGGTATAATCTTATTGAGATGGTGTTTTTAATTTAATGCCAATGATAATAACAAAGCAATGGTTTTTTCTCTCTGTTGGTTGTTGAACAAGTTTAAGGTCTTGATAATTGCAAAATTTAATGCCATATGTTAAGGTTCAATATTGTATTTATCATATTGTGAATTTGGTTTGACGTTCAAGGTAATTTTAGAGAATGGCATATTGTAGAAAATGTTAACGAGGTGCTGATGAATGAAATTATTTTCCGAGTTATTTTGCAACTGTTTACTCGGGATTTTTTTTAATTTATGCCATTCTTCTGAAAAGTGATTGTTCTTATCCAGTTACTTTGCATAAACGTTTTGAAGGTAGCATCTTGAAAAAAATGCTTGAAATCATTAAAGGTGTTTTTGTTGTCTGTTAAATGTTTTAAAAGTACGAGTCCAATTGAGTACATTGAATGTGCTGTACTGGTGATGTATCCATAAAATTTGCATTATTGACCATTTTAGCTATTTAATTATTTTTTACAATGAATTGATAGAGAATTGGGACTTTGTAGTGTCAAAGGCATTTTTAAAGAATGCACTTTATGTGATTAATGTGTAAATGTTACTGCAGTACTCTGTTGGGCATTCAGTTTTTTCACTGCTTGAAATAATTGTTTTAAATATGTACCTTCAGTGTTGTTATAAATTTTAGTAAAATTTCCCTTTTGGAATTTTTTTACTCTAATGCAGTGTCAGTTGGAGAGACTTCATTTCAGGGGATAATTATATGTGTCAATCAACTTCGACTTTCCCGTTTCATTAGTATATTTTGGTTGTAGGGATGGCATCATTTGATTTTGGATTGTTTTGTTATTCATACATGATTCATTGGACAGACATTGTAGAAATGTGTTGGATATCATTCCTAGCATTCATGGTGGTGAGCGTCATTATTTCATTTGTTTTGAATCAACATGTTTTGGTATTTGTAATTCCTTTGCTATATTACCATTTTTATGTATTGATTTTTCATTATTTGGACAAAATGGTAATTTTCGCAGGAGAGATGATTGTTAAAAGTTTTCCAGTATTATTTTGTCACTTCTACTTGGCGAAAATTTTTCTAAATCTCCTGTTAGTGAAAATTTATATTCTTTTGCTTGTCAGAGAGGCTTTTATATGCTTTCGCACTAAATTTGTTTTATGGTAGTGGGATTCCACAATGAAATCATTTTGTTTAATAGTTATTAAATTAGTTGTTGAATTTTTATGAAAATGTTTTTAAAAGTTCCTGTTCGTTGATGTTCATGTTCTTGTTCAGCAGTATATGTTTATCAGAGCAACATTTCTGAACACGTAATCGAATGTTTTATGGTTGGGTATTCCATAGTGAATGCAGTGTGTGTAATATATGTTGAATTGCAATGCTAACATAAATATAACCACACACATGTGTTTTATTTGGTGGAGATCTTTTCGAGATTATTGAAAGTGACCCATGTTAAAACTTCTGCATTGCTTCCTTTTGGTACAGAATTTCTTTAATTTTTTATATTAAAAACCAGCCTATTTCGTCATGTTTGAATCAATTTTGTAGTGGTGGAAGTTAATTTTTGAAATCTATCAATGAATATGTACTTAACCGATGAAAATGCTGTGTGCAGCTATAACTAACGTTGCAATGTGTTAACTATATTGTTGTTTGTTTTAAATTGCTTATATTCATTTTTTACATTTATTGTTTCATTTAAAAAACATATATTTAGAGATATTCATTTTTATGAATGTTAGCATTCTACAATATGTCGTAATGGAAGGTTTGGAACTTAGGTTTTTGTATCAAGGATTCATGCTGGAGCTTACAAGAGAAGCTTCGTAAGTACTATGTGGTGAAAGAAGTACAGCTGGCTTCCCCTGGCATTGTCCCGTTTCTATTTGTATTGCCTATCCATGTAATTTTTGTTCTGGGGGATTATTATCTTTTTGGATTTTTTTTGCAATTGAAATTCCTGTGACCCTGAAAAGCAGTTTTCCGAATGAAACTCTAATTTGTCTATTACATTGAAAATTAAGGGTTCTTTTGGATATTTCTATTGATAATGTTGTTGTTGGTGGTCTGTGTAGAAAGGTGCTTGATGCTTTCCTTGTAAACAGGACGGTTGGCCAAATACAGATGTTCTTATATGGCTAGTGAATTTGACTCTTAATAACATCATGCATTTATTTCTCTCTTTTATGTTTTCTATCTTTTGGCGAGTTTTTGTCATAACAAACAGAAACTGTCTCAATGAGAGCCTTTCTCTTTGTATGCTGTGTTACCTTTTAATACACTTAATATTTTCTTACGACTTATTTCAACATACCGTTACCTCCCAGAGTTTGATGCATTTATTGTCTCTTTTTCTCTTATTCCTCTAATTAAGCTCCTCTCATCAAATACTCGATTCAAAATATTATTTGTTCTACTAGTTTTCTACAGTGTATGACAGCCGCATCCTGGAAGTCTCTTAAAAGGTGTTTTATGGAATATCCTCGATGGTTGCATTCACAGTTTGAGTGATGCCATTGCAATAATATTTCCATTTCCACAAAATATGGTGAATACATCACTAACCTTG
The DNA here is from genome assembly GCA_028673005.1 of Tanypteryx hageni. Lineage (NCBI taxonomy): Eukaryota > Metazoa > Arthropoda > Insecta > Odonata > Petaluridae > Tanypteryx > Tanypteryx hageni. The sequence continues at coordinate 1,032,127 of CM054113.1, forward strand.
CTTCCAATCAGTTATTCTGTCTTTGTTCTCCATAGAATGTGCATACACATTCTCCACCAAGGTTCCTCTTCATGGTGATTGTTATGTTTGATTGGTGTTGTGACTTGAATAATTTGGTGATTTTTCATGTATAGAAAATGTGAAATATTTCGAGGGTAGTAAATAGATTATTATGTTGTCATTCTTAAGGTTGACATTACTACTTAAAAGTAAATTATAAAAATTAAATATTTATTTTACATTGAATTTTGAACTAATCTTGTGAGAGCAAAGTTGAAAAAGATATTATTAGAGATGTAATTAGCTCACCTATGAAGAGCAGCTGCCAGAATGAATTTGCTTACTGAAAAGGTGCAGTAATAGAAGAGAAGATACAGCTTTGGAATCGGAGCATATGTTTATTTTAGCTGTTGTTTTGGTAATGTCTTCTGAAGAAAACTTTCCAATTTTCTATTTTGTTATCTATTAAAATATCAAACTCGATCCCATCCATGAAAGTGTGGTTTGTTGACTACATCCACATAACTAACAGGAAATGGGTTGAAATGAACTCTCATTTCTTCCTTATTTCACTCACTTGGAAAGTATTGGAAACATCACAATCTCCAAAGCAAATTCAAGAACTTATGCAATTCAATGAATGGCTTTCCACCATTTATGTCAATATCAATCCCAAACATTTATAAATTCAATTTGTTGGAATGAAGTGTAAACTTTCTGCGGAAAATGTGAGGGTGATATAAAATGACGTCGCACATGTTCTTAAAATCTTCAGTTGTATTTATCTTCTTTGAAAGATGTCTCGAACAGGATATTTAACCCTATTTAGACAAGCAAATCTTTCCATTTTTCTGTTTTGGCACCAATTTGAACTTTGGCAACTTTTACATTTACAGTGTGCTTACCTGTGGTGTTCCTAGATGTGTTGCCTGTCATTTTTAAATGATGCTTTGGCTTAAGGATGCCGTTGAAATTTTCTATTATGGCTTCCATTTGGGCTTAAAACATTTCTTATTATATCAAAAGATGGTTTGTGTTTATAGGTACATATTTGACGAAGCTGTGTAACTGCAAATGAAATTATAAATAGTAAATCTTAAGTGTATATCAGATTATGGCTTTATCCCTGGAAGTGACCATTGTATTGCTATGAAATTCCATCTCCAATTGCTGTTGATTGTTTATTATTCCATTGAAGCAAAATTTTTATGAGTGATTCTGTAGAATGAGATGCCGCTTAATTACGTTGTTATGGTCTGTGGCACTTATTGTTAATATCAATTTCACAAGGTTCCGTTCGTGTGTGTTTCATAAGCTGTCTTTATGTATATATTGAGTCCTAAATGTAAATTTAAAGCACTGATATTTGCTGATTTGTGTGCAGTACACTTTATATTTATAAGGAATGTATGTTTACTTGATTGTACAGTGTTACCAGGCATTTGTCATCTTAGTGGAATGATATTATGTTATAAATATTTAATTTGGTTTGAAAAGAAGTGCTGATAGAACATTTCTTGAAGAGATTTAAATCTCTGCTGTCAATATTGATAATTTTTTGAGTAATTGTTTGGATAGAAATTATGCTGAATGAAGTCCATTCAACCCTATGGTTGAATTACTGTGTTACTCAAATTAAAGGTGATTATTACTATGTTTTATAAGGCAGTATGTTTTTATACCTCCAAAATTTGTATTAGATATTGAATCTTGTGATGGTATGATCTGTGTAAATTGAAATCCACTGCAATTCTTTGGATGAATTAATGTGTTACTCAGATTAGAAGTGCTCATTACGCTGTTTTTAAGGCAACTTGTAGTTGTTCCTCCAAAGTTGGATTAATCTTTGAAAAGTATGTCGCTTCCGAGTTGGGAAATGTTTCTACATGCGTCGCCCATATGATGGGCTTGACTTGATGAACTTTTATTGAATTGTCAGATTTTGACAAGAATATTTATACAGTTTGTCTAATGAGGTGATTATTTTCTGATATAAAAAATCCTGTTGCGTTGAAATGGTTAAGTTGTGATTTTGGTTCATTAGAGGATATTGACTTCAGTCCGTCTGATAAAAGTCAATGTTTTCTAATAATTATGGTTGATTTGTCAAAAGCCTTAATGAGCACTACAATATGGTTTAATTTTAAAGATGACATTACCTTTCATTTTGATTAAAAATATGGCAATTTATTTGTGTGTGATATCATGAACGTTTTTGTAGCATTTGGTTTAATTATACAGGATTGGCCAAAAAATTATTGATATAGTGAAAGCTTTTCTTCCATCTGTGTGTCATTTGGTCTGGCATTTCCAGAAGTTTAACTCTTTTGGCAATGCTGGGAACCTTGTGTGAATTGTTAAAAAGTGGATTGTGCAAGTGAAAGCTTTGAGTAAATTCTTCAACATTTAATCCTGGATGCAATCGTTCCGATTGATGGACAACATGTTGAATTCTGTGCACTGAGCACGATCTTATTCCTGAGTGATGTTGACGTTTTCTTTGGTGTTCGAGCATTCCTTGGTTGTCCTAGTAGTCCTCTTATTTTGGCTCCATACTGACAGATCGTATTGTTATAATTGTTGGCACGTTCCATTCTGAATGAATGTTGTGTCACCATCAAAGTTTGAGTTTTGATATATTCCACAATGACTCTTGATTGTAAGCTCAGTTGAGACATATCTGCTTCAAATGGGACATTCATTTGTTTTTTTTTAATTTCTTAATTAATGCACTATATTGTTCAATACTTTCTGATGTACTTATCCTGTAATTTCATTTGGAAATCACTATTGCTTTTATGAAATAGGTATAAGGTTTCCCCTGGCATCCTCTTCATCTACTTATCTTGCTGGATGCAGTCGTTTCAATTGATAGATGATGTGTTGACTTCTGCGGACAGCATGATTTGATTCACAAGTGATATTGACGTTTTTTTTTGTGTTCGAGCTTTCCTTGGTTGTCCTAGTAGTCTTCTTATTTTGGCTCCGTACTGACAGGTCGTATTGTCATAGCTGTTGGCATGCTCCATTCTGAATAAACATTGTGTCACCATCAACAATTGAGTTTAGATACATTGCACAACGACAAGAACTCTTTATTGTAAACTCAATTGAGACATTTCTGCTTCGATTCATATGTTTTTTTTATTTTAAATTAATACACTATATTGTTCAATCCTTTGTGATATACAGGGTTCTTAAAAAAATATTAGCACTTATATGGGACTATCGTTTTTAATGGGAACAAAACGGATAATACACTGTAACATGATAACAAAGAGTCGCCACTATTGTCAACACATGCCTGGAATCTTCTCCAGGTGGTCTCCAGAGCCCGGAGGCACATTTATTTTGGTATTGTTGCAATGTTTGTTCAAGTGTCCGCTTATGTGAAAGGTTGCCTCGTTGCTGAATGCCACTAGACTGAATGTCAGGTTCCGAATTCTTCATCTCTAAGGAAATGTTGCAAGCATCAACATGAGCAGTACATAAGGCTTACACAATCTGCAAATGATATGGCCGCATTCCCAGTTCCTTGTTCAAGATTCTCCACACCATTGACCGGGGGGAGACCCGATTCTGCACTAAATCGTCTGGTTGATTTCCCTGGGCTACGCAAGAAAGCTTCTTGTGTAACAGCTATGCTTGCAGGGGATCGGCCTGTTCGATGTCGACCGCTGTTCCCTTTGTAATTATCAGTAACTGAGTCGGTTTCGACAAATTTGTAAACGTGATAAATGACCAATCTCGAGGGTGAATCGCAGTTGTTGCGAACCACTGCGGGTGACTGGAAGACCTCCATCCGTGCAGTAACCTTTCTTCTTTGCTCCCAAGTCAATCTCATTGCCATTTCATTCAACTGCAAGGGAAGGAAAAGTGATTGTCATAAGTCAGATCTCATACCTTGTGGTTTCTGGCTGTGTTATATAGGTGCTGACATTTTTCCGAAGCATCCAAGTGTTAACATTTCTTTGAAGCACCTTGTACTTATCCTGTAATTTCATTAGGAAATAATGATTTTTTGTATGGAAGAGGTATGAGGTTTCCCCTGGCATTCTCTTCATTTACTTATCATATGGTTGTTGCTATCGTACTTTGTTGCTGTATAAAATTTGAGTTTATGGAACATTGTGTCGATTATTACTTTTTGACCTGCTGTCTATGTATTATTTGATGGAATATATATTATATAATTTTCCTATATTTTTGATAAATACTACATCTGGTATATTGTGGCACATGTTGAAGAATTGGCCCGTTGCATTCTCAAAAACTGATTGGTATTGTAATTATAGTTTAAGGTGTATGTGGCTAAAAGGTAATGATAATTTGCTAATTTTTGGTGATTTGTTTATACTAGCATTTTATGATTATGGATGTAATTGTTTTGTGAAAGGAATTAACAGGAGAAAATCATTTCTTGGATGTTTTCTGAGGGATTATGGTGCTGTTTGAACAACACCAGCAATATATGGATCTTTTGTAATAAATTTAGTGTAATTTTTTTATTTGGAAACTTTTTTTATTTACTAAAAACAGTTGCAGTTTGGCCAAATGCCAGGTGGCAACGTTACATAAATTGCTGTCAGTAAATCATTCTTTCTGTGAAGTTCTCCTAATCTTAATCATTGTTTTGATGCACAATTGTTGTCCCAATTTAGTTGAAGGTCTTTGATGTTGTTTTCAACAGAGTACTTGCTTGGTGAATGTCAGTTTTTCTTTCCTATTCACATGATGAAGAAAAATTAAGAGGTTTTACCGGTGAATACACATCGTGAAATTTTCTCGGGATCAAAACCATCAATAGGCCTCCAAGGACAATAAGTGTTTTGCTGCACCTGGTTAAATACGAGATGAATGATTTTATTTCGACATCAATGTCAAGAAAAAGAAAATATAGACACCAAATTGAACAATGTGAAACATTCCTCAACACCTGGCAGTTTCTTGGACCCTCCACAATCTGAGTCTTTTATTATCCCGAATGTTCCATCCAAATATTCCATATTTCTTTATGAAAAGAAAGGTAAAAATACATGATGAATTGCTTACACAATATAAGGGCTAATATTAGCTTCTAGATTTGAGTGATGTAGAGCAAGTTGGATAATTTGATTGAGAAAATGTGCACGATTGAATTGTATCACTTTGACGTTATCCATATAAAATTTAATTTATTGTATGCAGTGTAGTAGAACAAAAGCTGTTCTTCTGCATTGTAATTTTGTAATTCCAGCAATTTATCTGCAAGGATATCGTACCTTTAATTTCCTATATATGTTCTTATTTATTTGGTTGTCTCGCTTTTGAGGTTCCATGAAGCTCATCCATAGTCCGTTGATTTCTGCGGCATGCTGGTGCATTTTTCATCGCAGTGAAATCTATCAAACCCTTCATTCCCGGTTAAGGCAGATTCTCACATGGATTTCTCTATCGTAGACACGAATGTCGTTGTTTGCAGTATCTTGATCCTTTCTGAGAGAAGATAGAAAGAGTTGATGGTGAATGTTATAGAAGAAAACCATGCATTTGTTGTGATTGTTTAACACTTGCATATAGGATGTCAGGTAAGGGAGTGGGGTAGGTCTTTCGTCCAATTTGTCAATAAGTTGATGATCATATCTGTTTGTCTCTTCCACCAAGTACGCCTCGCTACTCTATGGGACATTACTAAATCTGGTGGTTCAGAGTCGTCGATCGCTTTCAGGAGACATCCGATTCGTTTACAAAGCGGAGGGAGTCAGTCCTTTCTTTTCTCCCGATTTTTCGTCTCGCTTCCATCTCTGCTCGATTCCAAAAATGATTGCGTTTTCATTCCTGCTCGTAGCAGGCTGAGGTTTTTGTTGTCCTTTTTAGGAGACATCCGGTTCGTTTACAAAGCGGGGGGAGGCTAACTCAGTCCCTTCTTCTCACCCGCTCTCTTGCTTTGAAAAGTAGGTTGGCGTTCTCGGCCTTGGCCATCTCTTTGCTCTTCAATGCCAGATTCTTCATCGTTGAGATGCTGAACATTTCCATTTCCTCTTGGTGGTTACAAAAACCGGAAAACCGGAGGGTCCTACCAATCATTTGTATGGAAATGGTCGTGTAAGCGACTCTGACGATGCATTTTTGGTTGAATGTGAGTTTGGCGGTAAGATCGTTTTTACAGTTGTCCGTCAACTTATCGGCCGGCAACGTAACCGTCAAAACTTCCACATTTTTGTGGACATGTCTGGTAGAAATGTCAGCATCGCGATGGTGACATTTCTGTAATCGCCGCCGAGGCCAGTAGGTTTGGGATGCTCTCTCTGCTTCGACATTCGACTCTTGTGGGAGTCAAAGGTCCAGGGCTCGAGTACCTATTAGTACACTTTTTTTTGGGTTATACTCGAAAGTTGTTGAATTGCTTTAGCATATATTAACTCGAGAAGAGAATGTGACATGCAAGGGCTGAAATGATAAAATGAAGGCATAGGTTAGCAAGTATTTATTTTCATTTATTTACAATTTTGAATCACATTCTGTTGTTTTAAATAATGGACACCCTCTCGAAAATTTATCGTGCTCTTCTTTAGGATCGTCTCCTTTTTCCCATGAATATATGCCGACACCACATTTACAGCATACGGTGACGTCCTCATAGCCAGTAAAAATAAATCCAATATTAGCCATTTTGGTAATATTTAAAAATATCATTTTTTTGATAAATCACTAAATGTCATAAATCTATCATGTTCCCTATCAAAATTGTTAACCATTGCTGAACTGTCACAAAATTTATATTTAAACGGGTGCTTACAATTGAACTGGGTGGCACCATTGAGGTTGAAAATATTTAACGAATGAAATACGAAATGAGCAACTTTTTTTATATCGAGGCTCCAGGTCCTTGGTTTGAATCCCTGTTCGGACACTTTAAGATAAATTAACACGAAAAGGTGTGACAAAAAGGGTGAAATGAAAACAATGGTATAGGTTAACAAATATTTATTTATGTTTTTTATTACTCAACATTTATTATTAAACATGCTTTTTCATCCAACTGAATTTCTCCTTTCCAAAAATATATTCTTATATCTCTTCGTCAGATATATCATTATATCTTTTCGGTGGGAATTTTCTTTATTCCTTGAGTTTTCGAGGCGGTGGTATTGAATCGAGTTAAAATTTTTCCGATTGGTAGCAGGTGTGGTGGTGATTTGAAATTAATCAAAATGAAACAACATTGAAAGGGTTGATCAATTTTATTGATATATTGTGTTAATCGCAATTTCATTTTTCATCACTTTTAAAATTAAATTTTTTTATCATTAGAATTGTTATAAATTCTTATCTCATCCTCCGTTAAAACGTTATATTTATTAGGCAGAAAAATCTTTTTTTTGAATTCCCAATCTTCATCTGATGTTATTTCCGCCACCAACGCCTCTCTATTATTTAGTTTTTAATTTTTTCAAAATTTTCTATTTTATAAATTTTGTTCTCTTCCAAATATTCCTTTTTAATAAAGCTAATGACTTCGTTTTTCAATAACAATTTCCTTGTAATTGCTTCCATCTAAAAAGGAAAAAAGTTGGACGAGTCGATGAGTTTTTTAATATGAACAGAGACTAATGCACTTGAAGCACTTAGGTAAACTCTGAGTACATTTATCGTTACAGTGGAATACATCTAATTCTTTTTCCATTCAATCTAGACATAATTGAGACAAATATAACGACTCACTGTAAAATTCGGAGAGTGGCGGCGGCGAAGGTGGCGATGATTAGTCTAAAGAAAAGAGACCATTCGTGAGCGTAATGTCAAAGCTTTCCCAGAGTGAGAAGTGATTAAAAAAAGTTATAAATAAATAAATGCGATGCTTACTGAATATCTGCTGCTGTAGCAGAGACAGTGTCGTAGACAGTGGCGGAGACGGTCGTGGAGACAGCGGTGGTAATGGAGATGGTGGTAGTAGCGGAGGTGAAGGTATTCTAAAGTAAATAGACCAGCCATGAGGGTAATGTCAAAGCTTTCTCAGAGTGAGAAGTGATTAAAAAGTTATAAAGTAAATGAATGTTATCCTTACCGAATATCTGCTGCTCTTACTTGTAGTCGAAGAGGAGTGATTTTCTACGATTATCGCGCTGCTTAAATACTGAAATTGTTAGTGTATACCTCCACAGGAAAATCACAGATGATTACTCTTCAAAGATCCGCATGGAACTAAGGTTTTCGGTCAGAAGAAAAGATATACAAGGAAAGAAGGAAGTTTGTTTATGTACCAATGAAAGATAAGAAAAAGTGACTCATCATTTTCACATATCACTAGAGTGGCATTATAAACCGAGATGATGCAATTAGTGCTCCAAAACACGCCGTGGAGTGGGTATTAGAAAAAAAAACAGCTGGTAACATATGGTACGGTTCGTCTACGAGGATCGTATTTTTGGTGGTAACACTGTGTTACCGGTCATCCGTTAAAGGTTAGTAAACATTACAGCCTTGTGAAAGCAGGCTTTGGGACCACTCGGTGACCGTTCTAGCTTTGGATTGAACGGAATCGAAGTACACCTCGCCACTCCATGGGACGTCTGCTAAATCTGGTGGGTCAGAGTCGTCGATCGCTTTCAGGAGACATCCGATTCGTTTACAAAGCGGAGGGAGTCAGTCCTTTCTTTTCTCCCGATTTTTCGTCTCGCTTCCATTTCTTCTCGATTCCAAAAATGATTGCATTTTCATTCCTGCTCGTAGCAGGCTGAGGTTTATGTCGTCCTTTTTAGGAGACATCCGATTCGTTTACCAAGCGGGGAAGGCCAACTCAGTCCCTTCTTCTCACCTGCTCTTTCGCTTCCATTTCTGGGCAATTTCGAAAACAAATAAGAATCTTGATTGTCACGTGACGAACCTGTGGTTCCAAGGTTCGGAAAAAGTTGGGAACTAAAAAAAACCGATAGTGTTCGAAAAGCAGTGTTGCCAGGTGAAGATGGATATATCGAACAGTTTAGTGTTGCCAAAAACTAATGAATCGCAAAAGCGCATTCATGTTGAAAAATTGAATGGCGTAAATTTAAATGCGCTGTGGCAGTTGATGACTGCTTTGCGAAATTGCATGGGGTGGCACCATTGTGGTTGAGGATTTTTAAGGATTGAAATACGAAAGAAGTATTACATGCATTCATTTCACAATACAATAATGATACTCATGATGTATTTTAAATTTTATTTATTACTATATTTTTGTATTTTATAATCAACGTTGCATTTTTTTGTCCGAGTTGGTATAAATATCCATCTCCTCCCTCGTTACAATGTTGTACCTTTTTGGGAGGAATATTTTTTTTTAAATCCCAATCACTATCGTTTGACAGCTCCACCACCAACGTCTCCCCATGCCTCGTCTGCATTTTTTCTATTTTTTCTATCACATAGACTTCATTCTCTTTTAAATCTTCTTTTTTCACAAATTCCACTTTAACATTGCCCCTCACCAGTTTATCAGCGATGGTATTCATCTATAAAGGAAAAAGTTCGATTAATCAATGAAGTTTATGAATGTTAACAAACTAATGAAACACTTAAAAAACATTGAGGACAACGCGAAATTTTATAATTAACATTTTTATGGAAGTCGCAAGAGTTGATTTATTCTCCCTAATGCTTATCCAAATGTTCCACATCCTCTTGTTGTTGATGTCCCAGAGAGGAGGACGTAGAAGATGAAAAAGTGTCCATAGATTCCACCTGGGTTATACAGGGTATTAAATTATATATATATATAAAAATAAATTAAAGGTCCTGAGGATTGAGTTTCATACGAGTCTCCGTTTTCTTCTTCATCTAATCTAATCAATTTTATTGATATATTGTGTTAATGGAAATTTCATATTTTATTACTTTTAAAATTAATTTTTTTTTATCATTTGCATTGTTATAAATTTGTATTTCATCCTGAGTTAAAATGTTGTATTTGTTAGGTAGGAAAATCTTTTTTTTTAAATCCCAGTCTTTATCTGTTGTTATTACCGTCACAAACGCCTCCCCATATTTAGTTTTTATTTTCTCAAATTTTTCTATGTTATAAACGATATCCTCTTCTAATGTTTCCTTTTTGATAAATGTGATAGTTTCATTTTTCATCAGAAGTTTCGTTGAAATTGCATCCATCTAAAAAGGAGAAAGTTTAATGAGTTTTTGAATATGAACAGAGACTAATGAACTTGAAGCACTTACGTAAACTCGGAGGACATTTATCGTTACAGTGAAATGCATCTAATTCTTTTTCCATTCAATCTAACATAATTTAGACAAATATAACGACTCGCTGTAAAATTCGGAGAGTGGCGGTGGCGGTAGTGGAGACGGCGAAGGTGGCGATGATTAGTCTAAAGAAAAGAGACCATTCGTGAGCGTAATGTCAAAGCTTTCCCAGAGCGAGAAGTGATTAAAAAAAGTTCTAAATAAATAATAAATAACATATCAAGGGGAATATCGCCCGCACTTGGGGATATTCCGTGAACTTGATTTACTACGTATTCATTGGTTTTAGACTATGCATATGATGAAGTTTTAAAGAGGCAGGTTTAACCTCTTCCCCCACACCTGCGAGGCCGTGCAGATGTGAGGGCGTCCTATTCACGCATGATAGGGCATGTCCCGTTGACGGGCTGGGGCAGGACGGCGAAGCGAGGATAGCCGAGCTCCTCGATATTCATCGGCCAAAATCCCACGTACTCTTTCAGCAATTCCACCTTGCTCGGTCCCTTTACTAGTATCTTGCTAGTTCCTCATGTGTACTCGACCAATATATCACGGATGTCTTCAAGGGGAATATCTCCCACGCTTGGGGGTATTCCGTGAACTTGATTCACGACCTATTTGTTCATTTAGGACTCTGTGTAAAGCATAGAGCCGTATTTGTCAACTGTTCCCTAACCTTATCAATCAAAATATCCCTATTACTTTCTAAAAACATGACTAGTCTCTGTGCACTCCATTTCCACTCACCCAAAAAGTTTTTAATCGAGTCCTCGCTGCCGCGTCGATCTCAACAACTTGATGCGGTCCCCCTGCTTGTATTAGATGTCTCATGTGAGCACATCGCTCATTTCATGCGCAACTCGATATCTTGTGTCAAAATATACGAAGCACACTTCACAGAGAATCTCCATGATGTTTACAATCTGAAATTTAAGAAACGATTGAAACTAATCCTCTCAAACCAGATTATATACAGTAGATGAAAATGGGCTTCTGTGTATGGGTAACTATAAATGTATTTACCTATAATCTCAATTGTGGAACCTCAATTGCTATCGTGAATATTACCTATTTTATTGAAGTAACTCGTTATTCGAGGAGCCAAAACATTTTCCACCTTTTTGTTTCATTTAAACTCAACTTTTATAAAAGTTTTCACACTTTGATATTTCTCAAATATAATTTGACATATTTTCATACCCACGTCCATTAGCGGTGGCGTGGGATGAACTAAAAAAGTGGTATCTTATTATTTTTAGCGCATAATTACTCTTAACCAATGAGAGGAACAATTTGAATTTAAAATCTACCAATGAGAGAGCGATCCGTAGGTTTACATAAGCATGAAAGGATTTATCAGGTTAAATAAAAAAGACAAAAAAAAAATTGTGAGGATTTTCGTTTATTTTATTTTAAAATCTACAAACGAGAAAATAGTCAAACAAATATATTTCTTCGCAAACAGTGCGAACAAGCAAAAGAAGTTCACTGTAAAGGTTCACTTTTCACAAAGGGTTATTTCTCGATATTTTATACAATAAAATATATATTTGCAAAAACAGTGCGAACAAGCGAGGAAATGTTACTGTACAGAAAAAAATGTTTACTATATTTTTTACAAAAAAGTTATTTTTGGATCTTCCATTTGAAGCACAAATTTCAAAGTTCTCACTCGCTTGCCGGCAACCTCGTTTACTTTTCCATATTTAATCCAAGCGGGGAAATGGTCTGTGTAAACAGTGAACATATCCCTCGCAGCACCATCCACCACATCATAAACCCTACCATCTGTTGCCGTTCGCATCGGTGAATGATGTGGAGCATTCTGGCCATCTTTTTTTAAGTCGTAGACATCCATCCAGATTACTGCAGTCTTCCTTTGCATCTTACGGAAATTCTTGTCGTCTTCGGGGACTGTATGTGGCTGTCCAACATTGAATCATTCCACGAGTTTTGTAATTTGGTTTTCAAACCACGAAAACACGATCCTCTGTCTAACTAAACTTATTTCACAATTCCCAAACCTTACGATGCAAATGCTTCGTAGTTGTACAGCCAGGTGTTTATGATCGCATCGCCTGCCATTTCTCGATTAAGAGCGATGGCCAAAGCCTCGTCCAGTGGGACAGCTGCCAACTTTAGGGTCACGTTGGTATACGCACAGTCAGCCCTGCGGATGACAGTGTCATCGCCGACACATTCAATCCCTACATAGTCGCTAGCCAGCTGTAAAAGAGAGTTATCAATGGCTGAGCAACCAGGTGAGCGGGCCATGACCATCAGGCAACATCGGGTGAGCGCTGCCACCTCTTTCCAGCTGTCCTGGGAGTATCTCGCGTATTTGGCCAGGGATATGACACTGGCACCATCTCTAATACTAATTCCCCGCGCCATCACCATCATCGCCCCTAAGGCCTCGGTGGAAGTAAGTCATTCGAGAATGGGCATAAAGGCTGGGGTGGTAGGGGGTTGGCCACCCATCATTTCCCTGCTCCTAGCGGACGTTACCAGGACCCGCTTCACCGGTAACCAGGTGATGGTTGCGTCATACGGGTATCCGCCCGATGGTGTGGGCGGAGTGGGGGGCTTAACATTCAAGTCCGGTCCGGGCCCGGCCATTTCCTCGACTACATCCGCAGGGGTGACGACCTGAAAACCCCCTGCTGCCTCAGCTAATGAATAGTTGGCAGATCCCCCATCTTCAACTTGTTTGGAAATCCCACGGACAGGGACCAACCAGCGGAAGTTTGTCGAACATCAGCGGGTTGTTTGGATGTTCTCAGGGTGAAGAAGTAGCTCTGCCCCGTCTGGATGGATCGGACAGTATATTTATCCTTGCCTTTCGGGTCAGCAAACTGTGCCTCGACCACGGTCTTATTCGAAACGTCCAAAATGGGCAGCTTTACTTGAGGTACAGACAAGGTGTCCGTCTGCACATGCATTTGGTGCAGCAAAGTGACATGGCCGTGGGAAAACGTATTCCATGCCGTGTATGTCTGGCTGCGGCAACCAACTTGAGATGCCGAATCGTTGTTGTTGGGCATATGCGATAGGGCCGTGAATGTTGGCCCGGCTTCCTACGGTGGGTTGACTGCCCACGCTAACATGGTCAAGGCAGCCCTCTGGCCCTCTCCTCTTGGAACCTCTAAAGTCTTTGAGGAACTACTGTTCGTATCCGGTCCTGTTTCCGATGTTGTTGGTCTGTCTTCCTTGAGCCTCGAAGGAATTTCTGTAGCAGCAGTGACAGTTAAATCTGAATTAGATTCCATCTGTCTGGTTTTGCAAGTTCGTTGACACCTACAAATCTATCCAGATTTCCAAAGACTCCTCTTCAGGTATTTGTTCTTTTGGGATGTTGATCTCGAAATGATCCTCGCTCCCTCTTTTAACCTTCAGTGGTCGAGTACCCATAAGCACCACAGGTGGTAGGTATGCCAAAGGCTCATCTTGGATACTCATCTTGATCACATCCGCACTCTGGAAGCGCAGAAGACGGATTGATTTTGTGCTGGAAAGTTGAAAGAAACCTTTGGGGAAATGGGGTGGGAAACCATAGCAGATAGCAGACATAAGTATTGCATCATGAAGCCGTTTAGGAAACGAACTTGCAGCCGCAATCAAAACATTTTTTTCTTTTATTTCTTTTTCAATAAACCACCACTTTATCTTGTCGCAATTTCTCACCGCGCACACGTTATTAATTTTTGCACGAGCAGGAAACATGCAGCAGGATTGTATAGCAGTCAAATGTTTGAGCGAAGGACATCCCAAGTCCTCCAAGTTTGTAACCTGTCGTCCTAATATTCGCGTCAAAAAATTGCACTTTTCCGAACCCTTGTCAAACAGAACATAGTAATGTACTGTGTAATATTTTAAGATTTGCTGCAGGCGGTCGTACGACACGTCCCCAGCACTTGCTGTGATACCATGATGATTTTCTTTGAGCCACACGTTCACCTTTTCAGAACCGCTTATTTGTGGTGGACATTAAAACATCCATGACTGTCACATACCTCCTTCCGCAAGATCGGCCATAGCCAGTTCTCGAACGATAAAGCTGTTGGCAGCGTCTTTGTAGGTTTGAAAGTCTATTACCATCATTATTGTGTTTTGCATTTATTAGCACTTTTTCTAACTGCAGAGGCACTCATTCAAATTTCAAAAGCTTCTCCCCATTTCCTTTTCAAGTTCGGAATTTCATGATGTGCCCACGCAAAGGTGATTATCCCATGTTCACAAATGTATCGTTTATCGTCTGAGGCGCTCAATGCTTTTTTATTTATTTCTACGGTATGCAGTTGATACTTGGAAGATCTTGTCAAAGACATCTTTCTATAGACGATGGAGTTATCGTGAATGCAGGCCTCATAATCATCGAATTTTAATGATTTACTGATAAATGCGTTCGAAATACCTTTCGCCCTCTTCCCCTCCTTTTTCCCCTGCACACGGTAGGAATAAAGTTTGCTTCTCAACCCCACAAAGTGCGTCATTATACCACCACCGCACTCATCATTCATTTTCCTTATCACTTAGTTATTTGAGGTTGAGAAGCAGAAATGGTTGAGTGGGTAATTGGATGTGTCGTAATAGTTAAGATCGTTAGCCTGGTCTTGAAAACAGTGGTCAGTCTTCATTTCATAAATGAAACTGTCAGTGTCAGTATAGCATAAGGTTAGTCGGTCATTGTACTTCGATTTCATCTTCACATTGTGGAAATCGAACATAAGTGTTTTACTTAAGTCTAAAACTGTCTGTCCAACTTAAATCGGCTTATCCATTTTTATTACAGATTTCCTTAAGTGAACTGCAACCAAATTTTCACCAAAAATCGTTCCGTCGAGGAAAGTAGATTTGGAAATTAGTTTATCCAAACTTTTTGGGTCGGAAACCGATTCCAAATTCATCCTCTTCCGGACGATTTCCATGGTTTTTCCAAAAACAGCATTGTTCATTAATTTATAGAAATCTTTTTTCAAAATCATTGGTTGCAATTTTCCTCTTGTTATTATTGAGGTCTATGTACGACTTCAACCATGGTGACTGATTAAATTCGATGATTCTATGTACAGTCTTTAGTCGGAGTCCTAGGGAGAGTGCCTGTTTCAAATTCCTGTAATGGATAACATACTTCACTTTATCATCCAGAGTAATCAGTAATTTCTTATGTTTACTGCCTGGAGGAATCTTATTTTCAGGACAAAGTGGTAAGTCAGAGTGTACATCGTGAAGGTGGGGTGGATATTCCAAATCCACCTCCAAAATATACCCTTTTAGGTCGTCTGATATAGTCATGACGTCAGGAAATTCATTTGATGGAAGCCACAGGAAACTGTCAAGGGGGAGGGATTGCGATGATGCCCATCCGTACAAGTTATTACATCTAGGTAGACGATAAAGCAAGACTCGGATTTTGGATCAATATTCCCCATATATTTGTTATTCGCCTTACTATATCGCTTGGAGCACTGGCTGATCCCTCCCCGAACCATGTCATAGTCCGTCATAAGTTCTAAAGTTATTCCTGAGTGTTTGAGCATGGCATCGAAAGCGAGGCCTGGTGCTGTAAAGTACCATGCAGGATCTAATTTATACGTCTCCAGGCAAACTTCCCTAAAATTTTCGAATACGCCAGCTAATAGCAAAACGTCAGTCTTTAAATATAAATCCGAATGGCCACCTAAATTCCTGCAATCAAATTCAGTCCAAATTTTTTGAGCAGAGTCATAGTCACCAACCGAAACTCCGTCCTGAGTCAGGTGGCTCTAAAAGTCCTCCTTGTGTGATAAACAGTCGTCATTCAATTTTTACCAACTATCCGTGTACTCGTATGGAAAACACGCTTGCGTGTGACCAAATCTAATTTTTCTTCACCAAATACCCTCACAGTTTGGTTAAATCTATCGCGAGGTGGGTTATCTACTAATTTGGAAAGGGGGGAAGCCATAAATCGAAATGTATCTAAATATCTGATGGAAAAATTTCTCCCAACACTCTTCGCGAATAGGTAGCAGAATGACATCACCTCATGCTTTTGAATTGATTTTGAATAGGAGTGATCCGGCAGAGTTTCACAAGTTTGAAATTGTGGAAGAATGCACTCAAAATCCGCATAAACTATGAAAGGAACATGCATACTGCGTCCTAAGTTCTTAAATTTCAACCATTTATCATCATCATCTGCAGGGAGCACAATCTTCAAGGGGGCCTAATCTTCAAGGGGGCCTTGATATTGCAATCGTGTTTATGATCCGTGAGCTTATCCTCACCGGGGAAGTGAGCAAAACAACGCTTACAAAAAAATGATTTTGTTGCGATGTTTAGTTATTTGGTCATGAACCAACCTCTCAAAATTTTTAATATAGCAGTAATGCCTCTTTTCACCTTCGGACAAGAACAAAAGGTTGCGATGATCTTCGAGCTCATTATCTGCCACTTTAAGCGGGTACACATCATTTTCCTCATCAAGACTGAAAACATCGAAATTTTATTCAACTTTCCAAACTTCAAAATTTGTGAAACTTCAACATTTGTGCAACTTCAACAGGATAATCGATACAACCCCATCAACATCCCTGGTGATACTCCTCAGTACAATATTTTGAAACGCATTGAGGATTTCAATTAATGTTTTTAGCCTAGGTGGCATATTTAAAACAAAAAACATCAGAATTAACAATTTATTTAGTGTTTTTTTAATTTTGGTGACAACTCAATAAAAGTGGACCCCCTCAAAAGATTGTATTTATTGATTCTAAGCTCGAGACCGAGAATCTCACTAAAGACCAACCTGATCCTTTAGCCTGATGTTCGGATTTTTCCTTCAACAATTTTCCGAAAAGACCATGTAAAATTCCATTTACATCATACGTCTGAAAGACTCTAACATTCTTAGTTTTGAACCACCTATCATCTGTTTCACAAATTTCGATTTCACAAAAATATTAATTTTGAGAGCTGTGTTGTCTGATCTTTGTGGAAATAATCTCTCTGATGGAATCGAGAAATTGTACTAAATCTTTATGCGCTTCATATCCACTTAACCAAAAAGTCTTCAATCAGTTTTGGACTGCCAAGATGATCTCAAATATAAGCCGCCTCTCTCCCCCATCCTGTTGTATTGCGTGTCGATGATGGATGTCCGTCATCTCGTGGGTGGCCTGGTAGCAGGAGTTGAAAAACGTATAACAAACGTTGCAAAAACTCTCCATTGCGAGATGAATTTCTATCGTCTCCGGAGACTGCTAACTCTCAACTACCTTCAAACCCTTCCAACTGCGAATTTCTAAGGAAAAATGTGTAGGGAGTGGTACGTTCATACACTTTTGACGTCACCGACGAAGGAGTGGTAGAAAAATAAATTCTGAAGTCTCTCGAAGCGTTGATTATTCCAACAGCTGCAACGGTGGTCTGGAAGTGTTTCATAAAAAAACATGTACAATATAGTTCTTGATACATCTAAAATGCCTACGAAGAAAGAGCGGCAACTGGGAAGGTGTCTGTTTAGTACTGCATGTGGGTACTAGAACTGTTGCAAAACTTCCAGCTTATAATACTCTTGAAATGGCATAAGAGCATTTTTAAATGTTGTGGAATTTACTTGTGAAATATGATCATCAGCTACATCTAAGTATCCATATTTATGTAAATAATTAGTTACGCACGTTTTATTTGTAGAATATGCTGGAATAATACATAAATCAATAATAAAAAATAGCAAAAATAATCCCTTAGCCATTACTTGATCATAGATGTTTCCTCGACAATGGCATTTGTAATACTACATTAGTTTGAAACGTGAATTTATATTTATTGACGATTGCGTGAGGCACTCATTCAAATTTCGAAAGCTTCTCCCCATTTCCTTTTCAAGTTCGGAATTTCATGATGTGCCCACACAAAGGTGTTTATCCCATGTTCACAAATGTATCGTTTATCGTCTGAGGCGCTCAATGCTTTTTTATTTATTTCTACGGTATGCAGTTGATACTTGGAAGATCTTGTCAAAGACATCTTTCTATAGACGATGGAGTTATCGTGAATGCAGGCCTCATAATCATCGAATTTTAATGATTTACTGATAAATGCGTTCGAAATACCTTTCGCCCTCTTCCCCTCCTTTTTCCCCTGCACACGGTAGGAATAAAGTTTGCTTCTCAACCCCACAAAGTGCGTCATTATACCACCACCGCACTCATCATTCATTTTCCTTATCACTTAGTTATTTGAGGTTGAGAAGCAGAAATGGTTGAGTGGGTAATTGGATGTGTCGTAATAGTTAAGATCGTTAGCCTGGTCTTGAAAACAGTGGTCAGTCTTCATTTCATAAATGAAACTGTCAGTGTCAGTATAGCATAAGGTTAGTCGGTCATTGTACTTCGATTTCATCTTCACATTGTGGAAATCGAACATAAGTGTTTTACTTAAGTCTAAAACTGTCTGTCCAACTTAAATCGGCTTATCCATTTTTATTACAGATTTCCTTAAGTGAACTGCAACCAAATTTTCACCAAAAATCGTTCCGTCGAGGAAAGTAGATTTGGAAATTAGTTTATCCAAACTTTTTGGGTCGGAAACCGATTCCAAATTCATCCTCTTCCGGACGATTTCCATGGTTTTTCCAAAAACAGCATTGTTCATTAATTTATAGAAATCTTTTTTCAAAATCATTGGTTGCAATTTTCCTCTTGTTATTATTGAGGTCTATGTACGACTTCAACCATGGTGACTGATTAAATTCGATGATTCTATGTACAGTCTTTAGTCGGAGTCCTAGGGAGAGTGCCTGTTTCAAATTCCTGTAATGGATAACATACTTCACTTTATCATCCAGAGTAATCAGTAATTTCTTATGTTTACTGCCTGGAGGAATCTTATTTTCAGGACAAAGTGGTAAGTCAGAGTGTACATCGTGAAGGTGGGGTGGATATTCCAAATCCACCTCCAAAATATACCCTTTTAGGTCGTCTGATATAGTCATGACGTCAGGAAATTCATTTGATGGAAGCCACAGGAAACTGTCAAGGGGGAGGGATTGCGATGATGCCCATCCGTACAAGTTATTACATCTAGGTAGACGATAAAGCAAGACTCGGATTTTGGATCAATATTCCCCATATATTTGTTATTCGCCTTACTATATCGCTTGGAGCACTGGCTGATCCCTCCCCGAACCATGTCATAGTCCGTCATAAGTTCTAAAGTTATTCCTGAGTGTTTGAGCATGGCATCGAAAGCGAGGCCTGGTGCTGTAAAGTACCATGCAGGATCTAATTTATACGTCTCCAGGCAAACTTCCCTAAAATTTTCGAATACGCCAGCTAATAGCAAAACGTCAGTCTTTAAATATAAATCCGAATGGCCACCTAAATTCCTGCAATCAAATTCAGTCCAAATTTTTTGAGCAGAGTCATAGTCACCAACCGAAACTCCGTCCTGAGTCAGGTGGCTCTAAAAGTCCTCCTTGTGTGATAAACAGTCGTCATTCAATTTTTACCAACTATCCGTGTACTCGTATGGAAAACACGCTTGCGTGTGACCAAATCTAATTTTTCTTCACCAAATACCCTCACAGTTTGGTTAAATCTATCGCGAGGTGGGTTATCTACTAATTTGGAAAGGGGGGAAGCCATAAATCGAAATGTATCTAAATATCTGATGGAAAAATTTCTCCCAACACTCTTCGCGAATAGGTAGCAGAATGACATCACCTCATGCTTTTGAATTGATTTTGAATAGGAGTGATCCGGCAGAGTTTCACAAGTTTGAAATTGTGGAAGAATGCACTCAAAATCCGCATAAACTATGAAAGGAACATGCATACTGCGTCCTAAGTTCTTAAATTTCAACCATTTATCATCATCATCTGCAGGGAGCACAATCTTCAAGGGGGCCTAATCTTCAAGGGGGCCTTGATATTGCAATCGTGTTTATGATCCGTGAGCTTATCCTCACCGGGGAAGTGAGCAAAACAACGCTTACAAAAAAATGATTTTGTTGCGATGTTTAGTTATTTGGTCATGAACCAACCTCTCAAAATTTTTAATATAGCAGTAATGCCTCTTTTCACCTTCGGACAAGAACAAAAGGTTGCGATGATCTTCGAGCTCATTATCTGCCACTTTAAGCGGGTACACATCATTTTCCTCATCAAGACTGAAAACATCGAAATTTTATTCAACTTTCCAAACTTCAAAATTTGTGAAACTTCAACATTTGTGCAACTTCAACAGGATAATCGATACAACCCCATCAACATCCCTGGTGATACTCCTCAGTACAATATTTTGAAACGCATTGAGGATTTCAATTAATGTTTTTAGCCTAGGTGGCATATTTAAAACAAAAAACATCAGAATTAACAATTTATTTAGTGTTTTTTTAATTTTGGTGACAACTCAATAAAAGTGGACCCCCTCAAAAGATTGTATTTATTGATTCTAAGCTCGAGACCGAGAATCTCACTAAAGACCAACCTGATCCTTTAGCCTGATGTTCGGATTTTTCCTTCAACAATTTTCCGAAAAGACCATGTAAAATTCCATTTACATCATACGTCTGAAAGACTCTAACATTCTTAGTTTTGAACCACCTATCATCTGTTTCACAAATTTCGATTTCACAAAAATATTAATTTTGAGAGCTGTGTTGTCTGATCTTTGTGGAAATAATCTCTCTGATGGAATCGAGAAATTGTACTAAATCTTTATGCGCTTCATATCCACTTAACCAAAAAGTCTTCAATCAGTTTTGGACTGCCAAGATGATCTCAAATATAAGCCGCCTCTCTCCCCCATCCTGTTGTATTGCGTGTCGATGATGGATGTCCGTCATCTCGTGGGTGGCCTGGTAGCAGGAGTTGAAAAACGTATAACAAACGTTGCAAAAACTCTCCATTGCGAGATGAATTTCTATCGTCTCCGGAGACTGCTAACTCTCAACTACCTTCAAACCCTTCCAACTGCGAATTTCTAAGGAAAAATGTGTAGGGAGTGGTACGTTCATACACTTTTGACGTCACCGACGAAGGAGTGGTAGAAAAATAAATTCTGAAGTCTCTCGAAGCGTTGATTATTCCAACAGCTGCAACGGTGGTCTGGAAGTGTTTCATAAAAAAACATGTACAATATAGTTCTTGATACATCTAAAATGCCTACGAAGAAAGAGCGGCAACTGGGAAGGTGTCTGTTTAGTACTGCATGTGGGTACTAGAACTGTTGCAAAACTTCCAGCTTATAATACTCTTGAAATGGCATAAGAGCATTTTTAAATGTTGTGGAATTTACTTGTGAAATATGATCATCAGCTACATCTAAGTATCCATATTTATGTAAATAATTAGTTACGCACGTTTTATTTGTAGAATATGCTGGAATAATACATAAATCAATAATAAAAAATAGCAAAAATAATCCCTTAGCCATTACTTGATCATAGATGTTTCCTCGACAATGGCATTTGTAATACTACATTAGTTTGAAACGTGAATTTATATTTATTGACGATTGCGTGAGGCACTCATTCAAATTTCGAAAGCTTCTCCCCATTTCCTTTTCAAGTTCGGAATTTCATGATGTGCCCACACAAAGGTGTTTATCCCATGTTCACAAATGTATCGTTTATCGTCTGAGGCGCTCAATGCTTTTTTATTTATTTCTACGGTATGCAGTTGATACTTGGAAGATCTTGTCAAAGACATCTTTCTATAGACGATGGAGTTATCGTGAATGCAGGCCTCATAATCATCGAATTTTAATGATTTACTGATAAATGCGTTCGAAATACCTTTCGCCCTCTTCCCCTCCTTTTTCCCCTGCACACGGTAGGAATAAAGTTTGCTTCTCAACCCCACAAAGTGCGTCATTATACCACCACCGCACTCATCATTCATTTTCCTTATCACTTAGTTATTTGAGGTTGAGAAGCAGAAATGGTTGAGTGGGTAATTGGATGTGTCGTAATAGTTAAGATCGTTAGCCTGGTCTTGAAAACAGTGGTCAGTCTTCATTTCATAAATGAAACTGTCAGTGTCAGTATAGCATAAGGTTAGTCGGTCATTGTACTTCGATTTCATCTTCACATTGTGGAAATCGAACATAAGTGTTTTACTTAAGTCTAAAACTGTCTGTCCAACTTAAATCGGCTTATCCATTTTTATTACAGATTTCCTTAAGTGAACTGCAACCAAATTTTCACCAAAAATCGTTCCGTCGAGGAAAGTAGATTTGGAAATTAGTTTATCCAACCTTTTTGGGTCGGAAACCGATTCCAAATTCATCCTCTTCCGGACGATTTCCATGGTTTTTCCAAAAACAGCATTGTTCATTAATTTTAGAAATCTTTTTCAAAATCATTGGTTGCAATTTTCCTCTTGTCAGTATTGAGGTCTATGTACAACTTCAACCATGGTGACTGATTAAATTCGATGATTCAATTTACAGTATTTAGTAGTAGGGGGAGGATGGCGACTCTGACGCACTTAATTTATTCATGTCACGTACACTAATTAACCTATAAACAATACCATAAAAGGTGCCAATGGAAATACGTGACCATCACAAAAGGATGTCAATGTTAAATATGAAAAAGGAGAAATCTCCTTAAAGGAATTAATCCTCTCACGTTCAACAAGACGTGATATATCCAAATTTATAAACAATAGCGAATACCTCGCATATTAACAAACCCCGGAGAATACGTGACCGATACAATATGATGTTGATGTCACTCTGAAGCATATGGAAGCCTCCTTCCTCACGTTGAGCAAATCATAACCATAAAATATTAATTTCGAGTAAATGAAAGAACGAACGTGATTGGCGGAGGATTGGTCGGTGCGTGGATATATATCCTCCTCCTCGAGGAGATTAGTCATCGTAATTTGGAGATAGATCGAAAGAAGATGTCTCCTTTACTATCCGTGAAAGCCAAACTCGGTGGGAAGCATCAGCTAGCCGTGTGCAAACTGAAGGGTAAAGTGAGTAATGTGTACGAAGTGTCCCTCCCCTTAACGCTGCTGACTGACAACGAAGAGAATGATTTAATTCTAAACCTACATTTTAACGAAAGATGCTATGTGGAATTCAGACATATGGATAGAGGTATCGATCTAGTGGGACGAGATGTTACATTCTCCGGCTTCGAAAATCCGAAAGCGAAAGAGATTGAACGCTTTAATGTGTCTACGGTGCACCAATTGAAGCTGGAGGGAGAAATGTTGGAAATGGCTGAGAGACAAGACCCATCCATCACATGTCACGTATACCGAATAATTAATACGAAGTCGGTGATGTCTTCAGATGAGGATCTTATTAACCGCGGAACGGGATCTGTGACATTTGATGGTGATCAACCCGACGGTGCTTTCACCCCACCCGTGACATTTACAACTGGACAGAAGTCAAGAATCAACTACCGAAAAGCATACGATAGTCGAGACAATCTTTTACAATCGTATATTTTTATACTAAATGTTGTACCATCGAGCATTAATCTGTTTTGAATAAAAAGAATTTTTAAAAAAATCTGTTATTATTTTAATTACTCTACCCTTTGCAATAGATAGAGAAAAAAGATATTAAGCGAAACCGGGATCTGAACCGGGGGCCTTAAGATCTTCAATCCAACGTTATCCCAACTGGACTATTTCACCGTAATTATTTTACTTAATTTTTTCTATACTGTATTTCACAAACGGTATAGAAGGTTTAATATGTTAAATTTGATGGAAATAAAACACACGAAGAAAAGTGGTTCTAAAAACATTTATTGTTTCAGCACGATTACATTATAACAAGCGTAATCTTATTTTAATTTTTAATCTGTTTTATGTATAGTCTAAAAAATACTCTTCATTTACGAGTATTTCCCCAACCCTTCTCCCAAGACTGGGACTAGGTATGACTTGTGACGAGCTATGATGATGTAACAAGGAATTAGGGGAATAATAAAACAAGAATATTTTTTATTCCAATTTAATCAAATTATTTTGTACAAATAAAAATATTTTATCTTTGTGGTCATCATCGTTATATTTTTCGATTTCCTCCTCAGATAGTATGAAGATACTGGGAAGGAACATTTTTCTTTTTACCCCCCTATAAGTTATTTGCGCAACCAGTGCCTCTCCAAATCTTGTGCCACAGTAAACTGTCAAGGGGGAGGGATTGTGATAATGCCCATCCATATAAGTTATTTACATCTAGGTAGAGGATAAAGCAAGACTCGGATTTTGGGTCAACATTCCCCATATATTTGTTATCTGCGGGATTCCCCCAAATCTTTCCTAAAAGATTTTTTTGCCTTTGGTGCCAGGTCTGTAATAGATGGTATTCGGTATATTATATGGCTTAAAAGAATAATAATCTAACAGTTGTCCATAAATTCCATGTCAGTGCTTACGTTGACCTGGCAACTTCCTTTTCTTCCCCATCTGCATTGAACCTTGGGGAATCCCGGCAGAGCTGCTTGCTTCACTATCAATTACATCTTGTTTTTCATCACCTTCTGCATCTGGTGAATTTTTTCCCAATGAGAGGGTAGGAGGAAGTTATTATTTTACATGCATTTGGCTTATTAGTTGAGAATTTTATTTTTGATTTTAACCATAAGTTCCTTGTAGCATCTTGTGATGCTCAAAGATATCTTTTATTTCATTTACCATGATTGACTTCTTCTGCAGTGCTGCAGCCCAAGTTTTCCTGCATCTGTTGGGATGGGCCTGCATCATCATCCATCAGCATTATGATTGATGCCTAAAGTTAAAGAGAAAAGCTGTAATTATAATGATTTTTTTGTTTTTTGCATGTGTATGCTTTTTTTGGTGTAATGTTTTTGAAAATTACTTCAAGTGCTGTCTGGTGGAAAGGATGTTGTTTCAGGTGACTGCATGGCTTTCTTTTTTAAGAATAGACTGGTGCTGAGTTTCTCTACCCGTCCCCTTTACCTTGCATCCTATCTGCCCTCATCCAATCACTAAGGGTTGTCATGTATATGAATCCCTTTCAGCACTATCTGTGCTTAGAATATATGAGTAACTCCTTGTGAGTGAAGGGGAGTAGGTTATCTTGAGTATGTATTCTCAAAACTAAATTGTTACCTGAGAGTTTTATATGACAGCAAGATACTGTCTGTGCTACTTAAGAATTGAATAAAAGGATTCCTTAAAGCATTTGACTAATTTCGGTTATTCCTGATTTCCCAAAGACCTAATAATGTTAAAAAAAGTTATTTCTAGTGTGTGACATGAATATATTTATTCTCTATATTTAAGAGGTGTTGCGTGAAGGGCTTTTATGCATCCAGATGTTTCAATTGGCTTTTTTCTTCATTACCTCTGTGTGTTTATGTGATATTTCTTATCTATTTATAAAATTTGAGTAGCACTATTAGACTTTACACGGGCAGCTAAAAAAACTGTCAGTACTCAACTGTTGTACACACCCATATATATATATATATATATATATATATATATATATATATATATATATATATATATATATAACTGAATGAAGAATGTTTACGGACTTGATATTTGAGCTCTTGATTGTGAAAGTGCCTTAAATGCTTCATTTGAGACAGTGGAAATGTAGTGCTTACATTTGATACAAATGATTACTAAACAGTAATCAAGAAAAAATATAACTAAACAGGTACGTACATGATGTGATGTGACATGCAAGGGTTGAAATAAAAAACAAAGGTATAGGTTAACACGTTTTTTATTTGTCAACGTTTATTATCAAACATTCATTCTTTTTTAACAAACTGAACTTTTCTTGACCAGCATTATATTCTGATATCTCCTCGTCGGAGATATCATTATATCTTCTGGGAAGATATACTTCCGCCCTCCAAGATGGGCTCTTCCTATTCGTAATTTCGGCAATCAATGCCGGTCCGTATCTCGTTGTCGTTTTTTTAAAACATAGAATGGGGTACATTTCCCCCTCATTTAAATCTCCCACCTTTACAAATGGCAGCTGCTGCTGCAACGAAGATAACCTCTTCTTCAAAGATTCCATCTAAAAAGAGAGAGGAAGAATTAGGGCTTGAGCGAAAAAAAAAATGCTAAATTAATAACCAATAAATTCCAACCTTATATGGTGACAGTGACGGTAGCGATGACGGTGGTGGTCATGGAGACGGCAGTGGTAGTAGCGGAGATTAAGGTATTCTAAAGAAAATAGACCATCCGCGAGATAAATATCAAAGTCTTCTCAGAGTGAGAAGTGATTAAAAAGATATAAAAGAAATGTATGTTATGCTTACCGAATATCTGCTGCTGTTACTGCTCTTACTTGTAGTCGAAGAAGAGTGATTTTCTACGATTATCACGCTGCTTATATACGGAAATTGTTAGTGTATACCAAGGATTCCCAACCTTTTTTTGCTTGTGGACCCCCTGAGTCCTAACTGTACGTATGTGGACCCCCATATACGCATATGTAATATTCCTAAATTAAATATTTATTTGTAGGTTAGTAAAAGCTAATAATTAAACAATTCCTAAATGAAATATTTATTTGTAAGTTAGTAAAAGATAATAATTAAACAATTCCAATATAATATAAAAAATGTAAATTACAAATTTTGAAAATTTTAATTGATAAAACTGAAACATATTTTTACTTGTAATGACAGAAATAGTAAAAAAAAATTAAAAATATACTATTTCAAACAACATATATAAATTTATTCCTAAGGCTATTAAATAGGATCCCATTAAATAGGCCCTACTAATGAGATCCTTGTGGCTGATGTTTTGATATTAGCATATTAATATCTGGCTTCAATTTTGTGAGAGTCAGACGAAGATCACCTCTTTTTACTATATCAAGTCGATTACGATTTTTTGTTAACAACTGTGTTATACGACTAAAGCCAGATTCCACAAGATAAGATGATGGGGAAAAAATTACATACATTTTAGCTTTCTTTCATAAAAGCAGATATTTACATGCAATGTCACTATTCTTCCATACATCATGCTTTCCTTTTTTGAATAGACTTCAGACTGTCTCATCAAACCGCAATTCAACAAGTTCCTCTTGTAAATCAATTTTAACATCAGCAACATTTACCTCAAATGGAATCAGCACCCAATCTGGGATGTTCAGTTCTAGTAGGTCCTTGAACCGAACTTGCATGTCTTCATAATTTCTTTTTTAAATGATCAACATACACAACACAATCATCATCTTTTAAATCACTGCTAACTGAAGCAAGGTTTGGAAACTGGTCAAACACACGGCGTGAGATATTAAGACTGTACAATTTGAGTTTTCCTAGGAATGCATTAATGGCTTCTTTGCTAGATATTAAATCACAATTATGTCCTTGCTGCAGCTTATTAAGAGAATTCAGTTTTTCAAACACATCTGAGAGGTAAAATATGTCTGTTTTCATGGCAACCAACTGTTTTCCAATCTCCTTTTCATTTAGAAATGATACAATACTGTCCCAAAGGACGACGAAGCGACGAAGACAATTGCCTTTAGACAACTATCGCACCTCTGTATGCAGTACAAGACGGTCAAATCCTTCTTCATTTTCATCACAAAATTTGCGAAAGAGACGATCTTGAAGAGCATAAGCCTTAATGAGGTTGACAGCTTTTATTACAAGAGTTAAGGCTTCATGAAGACGTCCACTCAATCTCTTCGCCACCAGATGTTGGTGGTGAATCACGCAATGTATGCAAAATACTTTTGGCAATGCATTTTTTAAATGAGTGATAAACCCTCTGTACCTACCGACCATGGAAGGAGCGCCATCAGTAGCACAAGCCATTAAATTTTCGAGTGGAATATTTTTTTCTCTAAATTAAGACTGGACTTCCTTAAATATTGTTTCACCTTTAGTATCTGTTTTGAGGAAGCTTGCAAAAAGCATTTCTTCACTGAGTTGATTATCATCCATATATCTTACATATGCCAATAAAAGTGCTTCATTGCCCATCAAAGTTGATTCATCGAGTTGCATTGCAAACTGTTTCACTCGTAATTGAGCTATAAGTTGATTTTCTACATCTTCAGACATTTCATCAATGCATCTGGATATTGTGTTATTGCTCAAAGGAAGGTTATCGGTAAATTCACGTGCATTTTTGTTTAACATTGTTGAAATTACAACTGATTACGAAGGCAAGATGACAGTTTTACCAATGCTATGTGGCTTTCCAGATTTTGCTATTATTTTGCTGATTTCATATGATGCTAGTAAACCGCTATCTTTATTGCTTGCTTGTTTACTAAAAATCTGATCCAATTTGTTTCTTCCTTGAAAATTGTCTCGTAGTTTTCGGAAATACTCCACTGATTTTTTTTTTCGCTGTGCCTTGTCTCCAAATGGTGACGAAGCTTACTTGGCTTCATGCTATCATTAGACAGCACAGTCATACATATAAGACACATTGGTTTTGTGATATTCTCTGGTGATTCAATAAAACCATACGACAGATATTCAGTCGAATATTGCCTTATTTTCTTCTTTGCATAAGCCATGGGTAATCAGAAAACAATAATAATATTATTAACCTCAAATATTTAAGGTTGGAAATGCTTGTAGGTACTAATGGAAATATAGTTCACTAGAACAATAACATTCAATAACACAAACAATAGATTTCACCACGACGATGCCGATTACTCACTATAGAATGAAATGACTGCCTCTGACTGACTGACTCGTTCTAGATTAGTCAGTGCCTAAATAATGTTTTCTTCTTCAAGAATTTTCTATGGAAAGAAATTTTTTTTTCCGTCAACTAACCAAGGTTTCAGAAAATACGAGTATCTTCTAACTGTGAATTTCTGGACTTTTCTATCACATAAGTTTATTTTATTATTATTATTAAATTATTTTATTTATAATATTTTATCATGAACCCCTTAGCTCATATTATGGACCCCCGAAATACAATTTTTTCTTGTGAACCCCCTCAAAGCTTCTATGGACCCCTGGGGGTCCATGTGGACCCCGGTTGGGAAACGCTGGTGTATATGATACATATAGATGCGATTACTTCGTCGAGTGAAAGGGAAATCCTTGGAAATGGTTTAAGGACAGGCGACTCTCACCAAGTGCATCGTTACGTGTATAGGAAATGGGTAAACTATTTGCCGAGCCACACCCTATTGCCCGGGATAGCGAGTTTTTTCCTAGCTAAATATCAGGGGTGAAAACGCTCATGCGACAACGCCCAGACCCCTATAAATACGGAGCTGAGAATCTGAGGAGTCGCCAGTTCTTGGTCCATCGTGGGAGATCAACTTGATTACGCTGCTTTCATCGAGAGGTCAACGTCGAAATGTTAAAGAAGACGGCAGTTTTTTTGATTCTGGTAAGTTGAAATAATTA
Source organism: Tanypteryx hageni (assembly GCA_028673005.1). NCBI lineage: Eukaryota > Metazoa > Arthropoda > Insecta > Odonata > Petaluridae > Tanypteryx > Tanypteryx hageni. The sequence continues at coordinate 1,061,707 of CM054113.1, forward strand.
TAATGTTAACGATAAATCGAAGAATACTAGTCGCACAGATTGCCTCTGCGACACTTACCAAAGTGAAAGTTGTTTCTTCCATCTGTATGTCACTTGGTCTGGCATTTCCAGAAGTTTAACTTTTTTGGCAATGCTGGGAACCTTAAGTTAATTGTTAAAAATTGGATTGTGCAAGTGAAAGCTTTGGGTAAATTCTTCAACATTTGGTCCTGGATGCAATCGTTCCAATTGATTGACAATGTGTTGAATTCTGTGGACTGGGCACGATCTTATTCCTGAGTGATGACATTTTCTTGGTATTAGAGGATTCCTTGGTTGTCCTAGAAGTTCTCTTATTTTGGCTCCATACTGACAGGTCGTATTGTTATAATTGTCGGCACGTTCCATTCTGAATGAATGCTGTGTCACCATCAACAATTGAGTTTTGATATATTCCAGAATGATTCTTGATTTTAAGGTTAAGGGTTTTGCCAGTGGATTTATGAAATGCATAAAGGCAGCAAAATTCTCCACAAAGATCAGAGCGATAATTTTGTAGCTTAACTTGATTTTGAACAATTATACTACATGGTTTTAAAAATTGGAATAAAAGGAGGATATCCTTATGAATCAAAATATTCTACTTGAAATTTGCTTATAATATGTATTGCAACCCAGTGGCTTCCTGCCATATAAGAAGGATCTAAATTTAACACATGAAGGCCAAATTTTGGGCTCAAAACCAAAAGGTGCACTATACTTAGCTCTTTCTTCTCCCCTTAGGGACCTTATATATGCAAATTGGGCAGTCTTTTGCTGGCCGGCGCCTATATTTGATAATGGAGACGGCAATGGCTGGCCTTCTCACCATGCTGTGCCTCCGTGAGCTATGTATAGGTGACAGCTCCGACTTTTTGAAACACTTGACGCACATTTTTGCCATCCACCTCGTGTTTCTCACTTGACAATTATTTTTCCCCATGACACCCCATGACCCTCATAAGTAAATTATGATTTACTTTTACATATTCCCTCCGCCAACATTGCCACACATGGGCGTCGTTTTCCAATTTAATTTTCTTAGTTGCTGATGCCATTTAAACACAGTTTACTCTCTTTGACTGAAGTATTAATGCGGAGCGCTAATATTTAAGGAGCCTGCCCTGCCCATGCAAGATGGCGGGTGAAATCCCAATTGCAGTAATGAGCATGCATTTTAGTAGCTTTGAACATTATCTTAATTAGGAAGAATTCTCACGCAAGTAATCTGTCATGCGATGTTTTAGGGGTTGTGCAATAAAAATGCAGGAGTTTGATAACGTGTTTTCACAAACCTTTGTCGCACTGCAGAAAGTTCAGGGAACTGCACTTGCATTTGCGAATCTCCGAACGTTGGCCATGGCATCATCGATAAGAGGAGGTTCGTCTACTGGTGGTTCCGCCGACATCAGGTCCCATGTTGGAGGTACAGGCACCATGTCATGAGCCTCGCACATAAGCGTGAGTTTCGGGAACCCCAGTGTTAGTGGAAGGTTGGGCAGCTGAAGTTCTGGAAGTTCAAGTTCATTTTGCAAAAAAGAAATTAGCTCTTCTTCCTCTTCAATTGCCGAGGCCTGCCAGCTCGAGGCCGGCTGATAATAATAATTATTATTTTTATTTGGAGACATTTGGAAACATCATTCTTTCCAAGAAGTTCTCCTAATCCTAACCATTGTTTTGATGCACAATTGTTGTCCCAATGTAGTTGAAGGTCTTTGATGTTGTTTTCAACAGAGTACTTGCTTGTTGAGTTTTTCTTTCCTATTCACATGATGAAGAAAAATTAGACATTTTACCGGTGAATACACATCGTGAAATTTTCTCGGGATCAAAACCATTAATAGGCCTCCAAGGACAATAAGTGTTTTGCTGCACCTGGTTAAATACAAGATGAATGATTTTATTTCGACATCAATGTCAAGAAAAAGACAATATAGACACCAAATTGAACAATGTGAAACATTCCTCAACACCTGGCAGTTTCTTGGACCCTCCACAATCCGAGTCTTTTATTATCCCGAATGTTCCATCCAAATATTCCATATTTCTTTATGAAAAGAAAGGTAAAAATATATGAAGAATTGCTTACACAATATAAGGGCTAATATTTGTGTGATGTAGAGCAAGTTGGATAATTTGATTGAGAAAATGTGCACGTTTGAATTGTATCACTTTGACATTATCCATATAAAATTTAATTTATTATATGCAGTGTAGTAGAACAAAAGCTGCTCTTCTGCATTGTAATTTTGTAATTCCAGCAATTTACAAACATTATGAATATCATCGTAAAACTATAGAGATTAAAAATGTATTTTAATTCCCTAAATAGTTTTATTTTGTGTAAATAATAAGAATGTCTTTCAGATGCACTTAGAAAGGTCACTACTAATAGATCTGGAAGATCTCCTTTGGTTTGTTTGGGTTCTGTCCATTGGCTCTCCGTAAACAGCGCCATACTTTCTAGTGCCCATGCTCTCACATATCTGTCAGAGCGTGATGCATGAAAGTCTCAAAAACCTCGAGGTTATGAAGTAAAAAAATCCTGCACCTTGAAAAATCGAAATTCCCGTGTAAACTTAGGGGAAAGTATTATAGTCTTCCGGAGTCGAATCCAGGACTTTAAACATCTCATGGCATAAATAGGGGTAAAATGTTAACATTACAAACTGAAATACTGACCCAAATTGTGTAGACAAATTCTTAAATGTTACTACTAATTCTAAAAATATTTCCTAAAAATTAAGGTAAATAACATAAAAAACGTATACAGTAGAAGGACATAATCGAATTTACCCTAAGTTTATATTAAATCTAGAATGCTTGATGCATCCGATGATGCGGATGGTCCAGGTATGGAAATCGAAACTGGTGAATGGCAGTATGGCCTGCAGGATGAAATTGTTGCTGAGGTGTGGTTGTAGTGGATGTGGTTGTTGTTGTTGTGGAACAAAAGAAAATGGTAAATTGGTGAAGTAATACGGGTTAGGGTTGGGAAAAGAGTAGGGACTTGCAGAGGGGATAGGAAGAGAAACATTTTTATATTTGGAAATAACTGTCATTATTTCACATTTAGCTTGTAACTTTCGTTCTTCGGGAATATCTTTTAAGTCTTTTAGAAGAAACGGCAGAAAAAGTCGGTCTTTGTCGTTCGAGTTCTGTTGATCAGCTGCAGACCGCTGATCAATACTCTTGTTTAAGACCTCGCACAATTTTTGAAGCTCCGACCTACTGCTGTCCTCCGACTTCTTTTGCTTTTTCGGCCGTGGACTTATTTCCGCGGGATCTTCAATGCTGGCGCATGCTGGGGATGCGACTGCCTTTTCATGGCCAATATTTGAAGTGGTACTGAAAAATTTGCAGACGTTAAAAACTAATTGTTTATCACTAAGCAGGAATGTTTAAAAATTATTTCGAGTAATGTTTGAGGTATCTACCTGCTTTGTAAATTCGTCTGCAGAAATGTCAGCTCATCAAAATACACATATTTTTTATGGGACTGAGGAGCAGAACCGGATATCAATGTTTTGGTCTTCCTCATCTCCCTCGCGAAGCAACTCCTCAGATTTTTCCTGCAAGCTTATACCTGCATTTCATAAGTCATAATTAATTATTAGTAATTAATTGCATTAAACATTTAACTAAGATATTGCATTTTTTCAGATATCTAGGTTCTGGCTGCACATTGACTGATCTGTATTACACCTACAGAATAGGAATTTCCACCCTGAGTAACATTATCCAGGAAGTATGCAAAACGATTTGGGAAAAACTGAAAGTGAGTTGCATGTCCCCACCTTCAAGAGAGGATTGGCTACATATTGTCCAAGATTTCGAGAAACGTGCCAACTTTCCTAACTGCATAGGTTTGTGATCCAGGTTCTTGTCAGCTTCCTTCACCGTCGAACCTGGTTTCGGAGCTGGTACTGTGGTTGTGCTGATCGGTACCACTTTTGTAAGACCTGTTGCCGTCGACGTCGTAGTCAGCACACCCACTGCCGGGGCGGTTATAGTTGCCGCAACCACTGGTGGTACACTTGGGATCCCAGCAGGGGTCACTGCAGCTACCGTCGCAGCTGGCGTTGCAATTGGCGCTTTTACTGTAGTCACCGTCGTAGTAGAGCTTGCTGGCCCACCTGTACCAGTAGTCATCGTTACGCCAGTGATCGGTACTGATGATACATCCACCTTTGTTCCCGTACTCGTAGCCAATCTCCCAATCTTCCCCGCTTCCTCTATCTTCTTGTTTTCCCCGGTTTCTCTCCACTTGCTGCACCCACAACCAGGGCCCCTGGAGCAGCTCCCCACCCCCCGTCACTCCCTCTACCCCTTCAACCTTGAACATAATGGACTCTTGAATGTCCGTAAAGCCACTCCTTGCGGGTTCCGGACACAACCACATATCCGGCATGTCTGTCTTCGATTGTACTACAGACATTATCCAGAGTTAAGAACCTGTTGCCGTGCCAATCTCTGACCCTACAAGGAACACCCCAGCCAGTCTCCAAGTGAACATCGGAACCACAATAACCATTTCTCTAACCACCAGCCAACCAAGGGTCTCTAAAACCGTTATGCACAGCAACATAACACATGCCCCCCTCCGTCCGCAGCTGAAGGCCACTCCATGTAACTCCCATCCTCCAGCCATGCTAACCAATTAAAACGCATTAAACTGCGGTCTACACCAGGGTTATCCCTGGGCTGCGATGGAAAACATATTCGCATTTTGAAACCGACTGAAAGTGGATCGCTGTGTTATAATTATAAACATTTTTTTTCGATTGTGCTATTGGCTGTGTGTGATGCAAATTATAATTTCACTTTTGTTGACATTGGTGCATATGGTAAGAATTCCGATTCATCTATTTTCCAAAATACTGCATTCAGAAACAAATTATCTGCAAACGATTTAAATATTCCAAAACCACGTCTGCTGCCTGGCACCACTGATAACATTCTTCCATTTGTTTTCGTAGGCGACGAAGCCTTTGGGCTCTCCACACACATTATGAGACCGTATGCTGGTAAACATTTATCTCTCCAGAAACGAGTGTTTAACTACAGACTCTAGAGCAAGGAGATTTGTAGAATGCACTTTTGGCATTCTAAGCAATAAATGGAGAATTTTTCACAGGCCGCTGAATGTGTCTATTGACTTAGCTCAAAGCATAATTAAAACTTGCGTTATGTTGCATAACTTTGTGAGAAAAAGAGATGTGTTTCATTTAGAAGACATTCAGTTATGACGGGTTCGAAGAAATTGTTCAGCTTGATGCTGGAAATGCAGGAAAAACACCTTATTTATTAACAATTAAATAAAACATACATGTCAGTGCCACGCAAATGGCTGATCCCCCAATCATACTTGGGGGATATCAATCTACTAGTCTTTATTCACTCATTACACTCGCTGTTCGAATTGGCGTTGTCCCGAGACATGCTCCACGTATATGTCTCGGGAACAACGTACGGCGGCCGAGCACATCCTCTTCTTCAGGGTGGCGACTCGTCCCTTGTGGACTTTGAGGCGGTTGAGGATCGCGTCGTTCCTGGCGTCCCAGGACCCCAGCGACCCCACGAAGATGGCTCCCAGCCGCACCTCGGTCCTGTAGCCGCTCCGCGCCCGCATCCTCTCAGCCAGGCCGTCGTACTTTTCCATTTTGACGGCCCTTGATGCGCGGAGGGCTAAGAGGCGGTTCTCGAAAGGCACGGTCACATCGATGATGTGGACCGTACCTCCCGGTGCCTCTCGGATGACGAGGTCCGGCCGCAGGAGCGATTCGTCGCCCGGGACCCGCTGGTCGATGGAGACCTCCCACGACGATGGCAGCGCTTCCACCAGGAGATTTTGGATGGCGTTGTGGCGCCGTATCCACCCTTGGCGATGCGACTGGCATTGGTTGAGCACGTGCGGCAGCGTCTCGTCGGCGTCGCCGCACCTCCTGCAGGACACGTCCTCCCTCCGCGCGCTTCCTCTCATCGCGCCGAAGAGGGGGAGGACGTTCAGTCGCGCTCTGTGCACGAAATGCCAGTCGCACAGCCTGGTGAACTCGCCGGTCCTGATGAAATGGCTGCCGACGTCGTTCGCCGTGACGGCCTCCATCATCCTTCCTTGGTCCGGTTTTCGGACGAGTCGCCTCCTCGTGTCCTCGGCCACTGCCTCCCTGATGAACCTCACCAGCCGGTGCCGCGCTGAGGGGGGGACGATGATGAGCTCCATCCTCGGGGTGGGGTGCCTCACCCGGATGGAGATCTCCCTCCTGGCCGCGCTCCACTCCCATCTCAGGCCGCAGAGAGGCTCCAGCCCCTTGGTCGCCATCCTCGCCCTGGTCCATGTGGACGCCACGTCTCCCGCATCTCCCCCGAGATCGCCCTCCATCGATCCCGAGAGATAATCGCAAAGGGTCCCCCTCTGTGGAGGCGCCTTGGCTCTTCCTATTCGCTTATGCACGGCGTCGCGCAAGCCGTGCCATGCGGCGTCTCTGACGAGGGGGTCCTTGCATGTCAGCATGCGGAAGGCGTGGGTGACGGCGAGGATGTTGCCCTCGACTGGGAGCGGAACGTATCCCCCGCCTCCGAGGCGGGTGGGGATGTGCATCATTTCCCGGCTTGCCCGCACCGGGAGACACAGCCACGACCTCACCGCTTTCCGGATGGCGCCGTCGGTGCTCGCGAGGTCCTTCACCGGGACCGCCGCGATCCGCAGGGGGAAAGACATCCTTGGCAGGAGGAAGGTCGAGAGGGCGTCGATCTTCTGCCAGGGGAGCAGGTCGCTCTCCGAGAGGGAGGTCAGATCGGCCCGTAGTGCCTCAAGCGTGGCCGTCGGGGTCGTCTCCACTTTGAACCCCGACGGGCATCCGAGGTATGGGTAGGGCTCCCCCTCCCTCAGCGGCCGCATCGCTTCCCCCTGGATGGCAAATGGCGTCCCCTGGACCCTCACTCTCCCCTTGCGGAAGTCAAGGTGGAGGCTCGCGCACTTTCGGGCCTTGAAGGTGAGGCCGCACCAGGCCGCGGCGCTGCTGGCCGTGAAGAGGAGGCTGCGCAGCATCCCGGCATTCCTCCCGATCACCAGGAGGTCGTCCGCGTACGCGAGGACACATACGGAGGTCGGGCCGAAGGAGTATCCCGCCGTGGCGCGCTTAGCCAATAGGGCCCGCAGGAGTGGCTCCATCGCTAGGTTGAAGAGGAGGGGTGACAGGGGGTCGCCCTGCCTCACCCCGCGTCTAAGCGGGATGAGAGGGGTGATCCCCTCCTCCAGCGCCACCTCCGTCGCCGCCCCCTCGTAGATGCCCTGGATCAGGGCCCGCATCCTCTCCGGCATCCTTATCCCTCTCAGGACCCGGTGAATGAGCCGATGCGGGACCGACCCGAAGGCATCCGCGAGGTCCAGCCAGGCGAGCGCGATCTCCTTCTTATTCCTCCGTGCGTCCTCGAGCGCCGCCTGTAGGACGAAGTTATGCTCGAAGCATCCCTCCGTCCCAGGCACGAACCCCTTTTGGCAGGGGAAGGAGAGCCGCCTGCCCCTGAGAGCCCATGACGATATCCTGTCGGCCAGTATGCCCGTCAGCAGCTTGGATATCGTCGGGCTCTGGGCGATGGGCCTCCAGTTCCCGAGGTCTTCCACGGCGCCCCCTTTGTGGATCAGAACGGTGCGGGAGATCTTCCAAGGTGCAGGTATCCTCCCCGAGGAGAGGCACCGGTTGAAGATTCCCGCAAGCACCCTCCCGTCCGGATCCACTTTCCTCCATGCGTCGTAGGGGACGCCGTCTGGCCCTGGCGCCGTCTTTTTGGCCTTCTGGGCGCGTCGGAGGACCTCCGCGGCGGATATTGGGCGGCAGAGTGTGTCTGCCTCTCCCTCCCTGGCGTCGAAGCCCATCTCCGGGATGGATGATGGAGGCTCTCCCATGTCAGGGGTGGGCGGCGGCTTGGAGAAGTGCCGTATCGCTTCTTCGGTGGACACGGCGCACTTTGCAGTCGCGGCGGCGGTAATCTTCCGGAAGGTGGCTCCTTTGTTGACTCTGTATAGAAATTGGAGCCTCGCCTTATCCGGGATTCCGCCGTTCGCGGAGTTGCGTGCGTTGCCGTGTCCCCGCGGTCGGCACATTGCGGCCGCCTCTGCCGTCACTTCCGCCACTAAGACCTCGAACTCGTCCTCGGTCTCCATGATCCCCAGCTGGACGAGCCAGCCTAGCTGCCTCTCGGTGGGGGCTGGGGTTGGCGGGCTCTGGAGGCGGATCCGCCTTGTCCTCAGGAGGGGGGACGGAACGGTGGTGGAGGCGGCACGCGGGTCCTCTCGGGGACGGCTCGCCCCTCTCCTCTCTCGGGGCGCCGGGGGGGCGAGAGGGGCGATCGCCCTCCTCGCTGAGATCGCTCACCAGCGCGGGTAGGCGGGCCTCGGTCCCCATTGGTAGCCCCCCTCCAGGTGGGACCACACCGGTTGGGGCTGCTCGGGGAGTTGCCCGAGGAATCTGGGTGGGACAGGGGCAATGTGGTTCCACATTGGGGGCCCGTGTGCCAGTATCCTCGGCTGACGTTCGGCGTCTCGGCGGTTGGAGGTCCTTGGATGTCGCCGAGGGGAGCCGTGGCGCCGCTGTGAGCGGCGTGGTGTGGCGTGGTGATGGCGTCGTGTCGACGACTGGCGGTGATGGCGTCGTGTCGACGGCTGGCGGCGATGGCGTCGTGTCGACGGCTGGCGGCGATGGCGTCGTGTCGACGGCTGGCGGTGATGTTGCTGCTGGTGTGGGGAGCGGAGCGTGCCATGTCCTCGCCTACGTGACGAGTGACGACAATTCTCGTGAAGCCGTTCCGAGTGCCGGTCGTGACGGTGTGGTGAGCTGTGGCCACGCCGTTGCCGCGAGTTACGATCACGACGTTGTCGTGAGTTGCGGCCGCGCCGTTGCCGAGAGTTATGATCGCACCGTTGCCGCGAGTTACGATCGCACCGTTGCCGCGAGTTACGATCGCCCGTGACGGTGCGGCGAGAGGGGCCCGTGGCGGTACGGCGAGAGAGGCCTGTGGCGGGGCGGCGAGCGGATCTTTTGATTCCGCTGCGGGAGGGGCTGCGGTCGGTCCGGTGACCGGAGTCGGCGCGGCGATTGGTGTCGCTGAAGGATGGGGGAGCGTGGGCGTCTCGGCGGGAGGTGGTTGCGCCGGGGGGAACGCTGCTGCCGGGGAACCGGCTGACGTCTTGTCGGCGAGGGATCAGTCCGTGGGCCTTCCCGCGGTTGGTTCTCGCGGCGTCGCGGCCCTCCTCCGTTTCCCTCCGCCGCCCTCCCTGCCGTTTCCGGCCATCGCCGCCCTACTTGTTTGCCCCGGTTTCTCCTCTGCCAGTAGCCCCTCCGCGCATTCTCCCCGTGGGTTGGCGGTTGGGTGGTCCTGTTTGAGCCTCGGTCAGAGTGTGGAGCGGTGCGGGTTGAGTTAGGGGGTGCGGGTTGACCTGAGGGAGCACTCGTGGGGGCGGGAGCACTCGTGGGGGCGGGAGCACTCGTGGGGGCGGGAGCACTCGTGGGGGCGGGAGCACTCGTGGGGGCGGGAGCACTCGTGGGGGCGGGAGCACTCGTGGGGGCGGGAGCACTCGTGGGGGCGGGAGCACTCGTGGGGGCGGGAGCACTCGTGGGGGCGGAAGCACTCGTGGGGGCGGAAGCGGCGCCAATGTGAGCGGCACATAAGGTGGCACATCGCGAAAGGCCACATGCTGGAGCTTTTGTGGGTGGCGGTCTGGCACTAGGGTCCTCCGTTTGGCAGGCCACACTCACCTGCTTCCCCTTTAGCTTCCTCCTCCTCTTTTTGGCCGCTCTCTCGAGGCTCCTCAGCGCTTGTATCGCCGTCGTCGCTGCCTTTTCGATTTCCTGCAGGACAGGGGGCGTCAGGTCGTCCTCTCGCAGCGGCGCCGCCGCCAGCATTGCCGTTGAGGCGAGGGCTATCAGCTCCGCTGCCCTGCCGGCCGCGGACCCGGGGGAGCAGCTCTCGGCGGAGGACACCGGTTCCGCCGCCTCTGCGGGCGACACGGGCGAACTTCCCCCTAGCGACCACTTAGTCACCTGGCTTAGGGGGGGGGTTGTCAGGTCGACCCCTTCGCTCTCCTCGTTGGTTCGCGATGCTTTCGGTGGCGACTCGGGGATGAGCGAGGGGAACACCAGATCTTCCTCCTGCGACGCTATCTCCCGATCCAGCGCCGCCGAGGCGCAGGTCATCTCCCTCGTGCACCCATTGACACTGACGTTGGAGGCGCCCTCCTCCTGGTTAAGGGCGGGGAGCAGATCCCTAGCTGCTCCCTCGCTTTGTGCCTCAGCGTCAGACAGATGGCCATAGATGGCGCGGCGCAGCTCTTCCTCGAGGGGGTTGGCCAGGCTCTGCTTCGCCTCTACCGCTGTGACCCTCCGAGTGCGAGGGCCGCGGGCCAGCGTGGCCCGTGTGTCCTTGGAGACTCGGGCCGCTTGCGGCGGCAGTGCATGTCTCCCATTACTGGGGGTAGTTGCTGCCATGCTGTATTGCTTGTCCGTAGAGGTGAAGCCTCTAAGACAATAGTTTTCGAGGAAAAGCGACTTACCTACTTCCCCTATTGGGTTTTCGGGCACCTATCTCTTAAACTTAAATATAACAAAACAATAAAAACTTAACATGCAATAACAACAACATAACAATATATAACAATAATAATAATAATAATAAGCAGCAACTACAAACAATACACTAAGCCTTATCACGGTAGCCCCTACACCAGGTAAGTACGTGATAAATTTGCAGCATATTTTACTGGGGCAGGTGACCTATCTTGGCAATATGACCGGATTTAGATTGGTATCACCAAAGATGGTTAACGATTGTGACAATATGACAGGATTTAGACTGTTCTGCAAGTATGTATTATAAGTTTATTGTATTATTATGAATAGAATATGAATTTTGTTGGTACTTACCAATTTCATTTTTTTTCTAATCTGTAAAACCTTCGTATAATGAAAAAATGAACTAAGTGGTCACAGAGTCGCCATCTATTGGTGGTAAAATGAACTATGTTATTACCACTCGTGAAATTTTAAAAGTTTTTGCTTTTTTTGTTCCTTCTAGTCGCCATCTGTTGGTGGGAATAATAAGTAAGAGGAGAGGTTTAAAATAAAAGAATTTTGAACAGGTCTGAAGTACATCGCCGACATGCCATTCCCCAATTTGGGGAAAGAGAACGACCGGAACAGCCAATAATCGAGATTGCCTCAGCAGTCAAAAATAGATTAAAAACCTATTGGGTAAGTGGAAATGAAGTGTATAAAGACTTGCCATTATTTTTAGATTTTACTAAGGAAATTATTTACGCAAAAATCAGAGAACAATTAAATAACGCAGCTCTTAAAATTAATATTTTAGTGAAGGCAAAATTTGTAAAAGGGGATGAGGATGGAAGAAAAGAGGATGATAGATGGTTCAAAACAAAAAATGTGAGAATTTTATTAAATGATAATATATATGATACTTTGAATGAGCTTTTTGGTAAATTAATGAAGGAAAAATCTGAACATCAAGCGAAAGAATCGGGGTGGTCTTTGAGCGAGATTGTTGGCCTAGAGTTAAGAATTAATAAGTACACTCCTTTAAGAGGGGCCACATTTATTGATCTTCCAATAAAAATTAAGCTTACCCATTCCGTAATAAACGTGCAAAATTTTGATATGTACTGTTTTAAATATTCTATATGGGCAAAAAATATAATTAGAGACCCGCAGCGGGTCGCATCTTATGATAATGATGAATTTAGAAAAGGGTATAATTGGGATTGCATTACAACGCAGCTTAATGAAATTTCAAAATTTGAAAAATGTGATAATATCTCTATAAATGTTTTTGGTTTAGACAAGAAAAATAATGTGTACCCCCTTAAAGTGGTGGACGAGGAACTTGAAGACCATCGCGATCTTTTGTTTTTATCCGAAGATGAAAAGAAGCATTTTTGTTACATTAAAAATTTTGAGAGATTAATTCATAATCAAATGACTAAACATCATAATAAAAATTTTATTTGCAAAAGATGTTTTATTCATTACCATAGCAAAGAAAAACTTACAGAGCATAAACGTGATTGCAATAAATATGCTCCTTCAAAAATTATTCTTCCTACCACAGATGAGGACAAATGGATAAAATTTAAGAGTTTTTGGGCCGCCATGCATGTTCCATTTGTAGTATATGCCGATATTGAATGCATTCTCTCGCAAATTCAAACTTGCACCCCTTTATCTAACCATTCTTACTCAAAATTACTTCAAAAACATGACGTAATGTCATTTTGCTTTTTTCTTGTTTTGGTTAATGAAGTTTTTGAGCCCGTTCTGTATCGGGGGCGTGATGCAGCAGAAATTTTTGTAAAATATATAAAAGAAGTTGCAGAACTTGTTAGGGGGGTTTATAAAAACGTAATACCAATTTCTACTATGACTCCAGATGAGGAAAATGCATTCAAATTGGCAACCATTTGTCATATTTGTGGGGGAGAATTGGGGAGCGATTGCGTAAGAGATCACGATCATATTACTGGCAAATTTAGAGGTGCTGCACATTCAAATTGTAATTTGAATTACAAAATTCCAAATTTTCTACCTGTTTTTATTCATAATCTTTCAGGTTATGACTCCCATTTGATTGTTCCTCAATTGGGCTATGATGAAAAAGAAATATACTGCATCCCAAATTCAGAAGAAAAGTATATTTCTTTCTCAAAAAGCGTGGGTGACAATTTTTCGATTCGATATTTGGATACGTTTCGATTTATGGCTTCATCCCTTTCCAAATTAGTTGATAATCTTCCTTGTGATAAATTTCAGCAAACAAGGAGAATTTTTGGTAATAAGCAAGATTTGGTAATGTGCAAGGGCATTTTTCCATATGAATATGTAGATTGTTGGTCTAAATTAGATGACAAATGCTTACCACCAAAGGAAAAGTTTTATAGCCACCTAACACAAGACATTATTTCCGATGATGACTACAAATTTGCTCAAAAAATGTGGGTAGAATTTGAGTGTAAATCTTTGGGTGATTACTCTGACTTATACTTGAAAACTGACGTAATTCTTTTGGCTGACGTTTTTGAAAATTTTAGAGATGTTTGTATGGGGACATATAAATTAGACCAGGCCTTGCGTTTGATGCCATGCTTAAATACACGGGAATTACTATAGAATTAATGACTGATTATGATATGGTGTTAATGGTTGAGAAGGGCATTCGTGGAGGAATTAGCCAATGCGCCAAGCGATATAGTGAAGCTAACAATAAATATATGGGGGGATTTAACCCTACTGATGAATCTCGCTATATTGCTTATTTAGACGCAAATAACCTATATGGATGGGCTATGTCAAATTACCTACCATATAAGGATTTTCGGTGGCTAAATGAAAACGAAATTCAAAATTTTAACGTAAACTCCATTGCTATTAACAGAAATAAAGGTTATATTTTGGAAGTAGATTTAGAATATCCAATTCATCTTCATGATGCTCACTCTGATCTCCCATTATGCCCAGAAAATAAAATTCCTCCAGGTGGTAAGCATAAGAAATTATTGACAACTCTTGACGATAAAAAGAATTACGTAATTCATTACGTAAATCTTAAACAGGCTCTTTCTTTCGGACTTAGATTAAAGACAGTTCACCGCGTCATTGAATTTACTCAATCTCCATGGTTGAAATCATACATTGACTTAAATACGGAGCGTAGAAAAATTGCAGCAAATTATTTCGAAAAAGACTTTTATAAATTAATGAATAACGCGGTTTTTGGTAAAACAATGGAAAATGTTCGCAAGAGGATAAATTGGTTTCTAACAAAAAAAGGTTGGATAAACTAATTTCCAAATCTATTTTTCTTGATCGGACGATTTTTAATGAAAAATTAGTTGCTGTTCATTTACGAAAATCCTTTATTAAAATGAATAAACCTATTTATATAGGATTATCTGTTTTAGATTTAAGTAAAACGCTAATGTATGATTTTCACTATCAGAAAATAAAGCCTAAATTTGGTGACCAGGTAAATCTTTGTTACACGGATACTGACAGCTTTATTTATGAAATAATGACTGATGATTTTTACAAAGATATGTTGACTGACTTGGATTTTTATGACACATCGAATTTTCCAAAGGACCATTTTTGTTCTTCCAATAAAAATAAAAAAGTAATAGGAAAGATGAATGTGATGGACGTATAATTACACATTTTATTGGATTAAGGAGTAAACTATACGCCTATCGTATAAAAGGAGAAAAGGAAAAGAAAAAAGCAAAAGGAATTACTAAAAATGTAATTGACAAAAATTTAACTTTTGATAATTATTTAAATTGTTTGAGGGATAATTCAATAGAATTTAGAAAAATGATGACCATTAAAAGTACAAAGCATGAATTACATACGGTAGAAATGAATAAAGTTACTTTAAGTGCTTTTGATGACAAACGGTATGTTTGTGAAGATGGAATAAACACTCTTGCCTGGGGGCACCAAAAAATACCAAATTTAAAAAGAACATGGGATGAAGCTTTTGAAACTTGAAACCTGTCTTTCTTTTACGCAATCGCTTCTAATATATTTGTCTTGATCAAATAAAATTGGCGTAGTATTAAAAATACAGCTGACGTGAAAACATCGATAACGATAATGCTCGTTCAAGAATTTTTTTTGTTATTTTTCTTTATTAGTGCATCTTTTGCAACTGATATATTATGCGTGACTAATTATTTACATAAATATGGGTATTTAGGTACCCCCAATGATGATACTCAAATTTCTTTAAAATGGAATAACAACAATATCCAGCAATATAGGTTAATACCGGTATATCTGATTGTACCTCAATTAGATAAGACTCATTTACTCTGATTTCGGGAAAATCATTTCCTTCCAAATCCTCGCTAATGATTTTTGTCGATTCTTCGGTTAATTCATCAAAAATAATTTTATTGTCAGTAATAATACTAACAACTTTCAATCCTATTTTTTCTAAACCTAATACAACTTTTTCTATAATTAAATGCAATGCGTCAGCAGTCATCTTATTTACAGGAACAATATGTACAACATCTTGAAAGTTAGATAAAATGCTATTAACCATAAAAACATGAGCTGTTGAAGCAATATCAACATTGTCATGGGCCATTCCCACAATGTTATCACCCTTAAAATCCATATATGGTTTCACATGAATTTCATCAAGCATTAATGAAACATAATGTTTATGAGGTTCTAATGCTGAAGCCTTTTCCTTAATATAACTGAAAAAGTGTGTACTCTTAGCACTAACATCCAAATTAGAACATAAATTCTTCACTGTATTTGGGTGAGGTAAAATTAAATTACCTGAGCTTCTCAAGAATTTGTATGCATGCGAAGAAATAAAAAACAACAAAGATGCAAAAATCATAATATGAGAGCTATATCTATACCTTTCTTTGGGTAACATACACAATTGAAACCGACTTCAGAAATTTAAAAGTGTCATTACATTTACCCTCACATTGCAACTTTTCAATTAAATCTAAGACAATTTCATTACTATCTGATCTGGGATTCGAATGACTGCTAAACTTATCTAAATTATTCATCAAATTTTCAATTTGATGCACATCATTTAATTCATTAGGTCCGGGTATATCTTTGTACTTAATTTCTAGTCCCTTAACATACACATTAATAGTTAAATCTTCATGCAAAATGAAATACAAAATATCATGGGGTGAATTATCTA
This sequence comes from Tanypteryx hageni, assembly GCA_028673005.1. Classification (NCBI taxonomy): domain Eukaryota; kingdom Metazoa; phylum Arthropoda; class Insecta; order Odonata; family Petaluridae; genus Tanypteryx; species Tanypteryx hageni. Next base: position 1,077,469 of record CM054113.1, read on the forward strand.
TATTCAGGTGTAGAAAAATAAAAATTGCTTCCCGTACTATAATATTCCACTTCTCACTGTGTTTTATCAATGAAATTTCACCTTGCAATTCGTTAAATCCTTGGAAACAAAATTTTTCGTCATATTCTCTCTTACTTCTAATACTCTCTTTGAGTGACAACTGTAATGCATCGGATTCTTTACGAGCTCTTTTTGCATCAGGTTCTTCTCTGTGAGAAGTTAAAGTCTTGCTCAAATATGACGGACAATCAAAAAACATTGTAGGAACAGCCGACTTGTGGAGTTGGGGTTTCAACAATTTAGCAGCAACCATCTTTCTCGAATTTTCATCCAATGCTGAAGTCTTCCATAAAATGTCCGATTCCGTAAAATGTCGATGGCATACCTAAAACCACATAAATGATATTTTCAGAATAAAACAACCTTTTGGAAAGTCAAAATACAGTTTTATATTTCACTGACCTAAATATATACATTGGTATAGAAATGTAATTCTACTTACCACAGAATATATAGAAGGAGTAAAGTTCTCCCCCGGAACTGCTCTAGTCCATTTCTTCTTCATTTCATCGTCATTAGGAAAACGGAAAACGTGAACTTTATTTTCGGAATCGTAATTTCCTCTGCACTTCGTAACACAACACTTCAAAACCATTATTAATTGAAGAGGTTGCCATTACAAGACTACGCATAGATCACTGCTGGTGGACGCATGGTTACCTATTGCGGTCAGAGGAACCTCCAGTTTGTGAGACATGTAATACTGCATTGACAGTGTCACGTGTTTTACTGGACTGTATCACTGTATCCAGTTTAGGAATGAGAGAGAGAGAGGGTGCGAACCTCACGGTCTCTCTTGGAGATAATCCGGTTTTTATAAATAAAACACTCTCATTCCTAAGGGAGTCGAGAATTTTAGCATTTATTTAATTTTTAAGTATTTTTAATCATTGTATAATGGGATAGAAGGGAGAAATATTAATACTCCCCTATCCATTTTAAAATTTGTGTGTGCTACAGGCATAATAGTTCCTTCTTGTGTTGTGAGAAAATTTTATACATGTCAGTGGACCCTTATACAGTCTCACTGATGATATTTTATTCTACAGATTGTGATGGGCCCTTATACAGTCTTTTACAATCTGTTTTTAACTTTATTTATTTATTTATTCTTTATATCATGTTAGGTGATGTGGGTAGTTCATCACCAATAGGTGGTGTTTAAAATGTATTGTTATGGCGATAATAGCCCAAGAGGCTGATTCGCCTTAAATTACACACACACACAACAACCATTATTAAATTGTAATGGTAATATATTTAAATAACTAAATATATTCACAAAATAAATCGTTTCACAGGCACAACGAACTGCACAAAAAACGTGGTTCTATGGTGTTGGTTCTATCAGTTCTATCTAGTTCTATCCTCACTCGCCTCTTTGTAGTGACGTCACGTCCTCTTTTCCTTGAGTTGTTAGGCCTTGTTAATATAGAGGGTGTTGGTTGGAGAGAGCGAGTAGTAAGGGGCACGTGACGTCATCGCATATCTTACGACCCTACTTAATGCATGCGCTTTTTTATAATTAGCAGGTTAATGATATATATATATATAATATTATATGTATATAATGATATGGTTTAGTGACGGGTACGTAGATACAAATTTCTCGGTTTTCTGTTCTGATAAAAAAGATACCAACATGAATGCGACCACTATTTTATTTTTATGCCAATAAAATCTGAGTGCTAACGTAATTTTCGGCCTACAACTGCTTTATTTTGCGGATTATATTCAGTTTCGCAACAATAGAACAGCTATATCAATATAAATAGCTGCTTCATACATATATAGGATAGAGGATATAATATATAGGATATATGTAGGGTTGGTAGTTTTCTAAGTTCATTTTTCTCAAAAATCGACGGCGAATATCGACGTTTATTTTAATGCATTTTATTAAGCATGGAAGTTTTCGACATTTATATTACTTAAAAAGCGACAAATAATATCCTTTAGTTTTCCTGAAAATCGAGGAGGAATATCAACGTTTATTTTAATACATATTATCGATTTTTATAAATAAAAATTATACAAATTGTATTCTTCCAATTAAATTTTACTGAAATATTAATGTAAGATTTCCCGCATGCCGGATTTTTTGTTGCTCTAAACATTGGTGAATGTGTTGTTGTTGACTTTGCCCACCACCCTGGAACAGCAGATTTTTCAGAATAAATCGCAAATAAATTTCATTCGTTAAATCGCGCCTCTTATTCAAGAAATCCTGAACATTCAATAACAAAATTAATGTGACGTCAATATAATGCACAACCAAATACCTATATGATTATTTAGAAGAAAAATCTTATCTTGTTGAGTGGCGAACGATGATGAGTGTACAAAAAATCCCCGGGTACGCACGCACATTGAACAATGCTTCAGCATTGGAAGAAAAAATAACCATTGGACTCGCTCACTCGGAGAATGAGTTGTGGGTTTGACTACCAAAAATTGAAATTATATATGACTGCGTTTTTGAAAATACTATAGGGCAGGGCTCCAGAAATATACATATATGCATAAACAAAGAGTAGCTCATGACTGTAGATAATTAGAAAAATAACTTGCCAATCTAATAATCTGCTGTTACTTCCTCCCATAACTTACTTCGTGATAGTTTTTATATTTCTGTTCCCAAAGTGCAAGTTTTTCAAAAACAAGAAATTAACCTTTCACAGTGCATCTTCAAATTATTAACTCACCTATAAGGTTCGTACAAATTCTGATGAAAAATCTAAGTCATTTCATTCATACAAAATGTATGAATTCATAGGTACTCGTACGGAAAATTCGCATGCGATGAAACCAGCTACATTTATTTACACTTGTTTGTTCTATTCCTACGTATCCCTGGGAATTTGTACGGCCAAAAATTCGGATGAATTCGCGACCAATGTAACCACAGTCTAAGCCTCTATTCCTTAACGTTTATTTTAATATCACAGTCTGTAGCCAACGGCATGGTCACAGTATCCTCGGCAATTATCGTAGTCAGATAATTATGATTCTCCAAAGATACACTCGATACCCACCGAAGTGCAGCCAAAATATAGGAAATGAGGCAAATCACCATCTAGAGACAAGTTTTGATTATATTTCGCTGAAATGGAAACGGGATGGTTGGTTCTGGAAATGCATTTTATTATGAGGGGAAGGGACATAAAAATGAATACACTCATTCAAGACTGGGAACTTTATTCAATATCATGTACACATTTAAGTATTTAAGCGAAGCTGCGCCCATAGATTTTACCACTTCTGGTCCATGAGGGCGATGGAGGTCGATACATTTGAATGGACTGCTTCTTCTTCCTCCACCAAGCGCGGGGCGTTTGTGTTGCCCGGTGTGTCCGGGCGCACGACGTCGGTGTTGATCGTCTGCTGGTTAATCAAACGAGATGCGCGAACCAGAAATAGAGAAAAGCAAAGTTTGATGAGCTAAGATAAAGCGGGCCAAGTTTCCACCCAAAGCGCCAAAGTCCCCAAATTTTCCCTCGCGTCAGGCGCAGGGAATCGCTCAACTCTTGCTCCCTCTAACAAACATCCACCGGTGGACTTCTCTTTTACCTACAGCCTTAAACGTAGACTTTTTTAATTCCTTCGCCACTAGATGTGGATCTCATCTACCTTAGTAATAGTTAAGCGATCGAGATGAAACACACCACCCGCAACAATCATTCCGTTTAATTTCGAGATAACTCCATCATTTCGAAGACGTGAAATTCAATAGGTCTCGTTTAATATCAGTGTAATGCTAATCAAGTTTTCAGTAAGCGCTTCTTTTATTTTTGTGAAGTCATTCAATTGAAAACTGATGCATAGGCCTATTTGCGTTAATAAACATTAAATATGTAGAATTTCTGAAACATTATAAACATTGCGAGAATAAGATATTTTATAGTTTTAGCCGTAGAATTAAGCAAACACAGAAAAATTGGTTCCTATTAATTGATCAATGAAGGATAAAATCCTGCACCTTGAAAAATAGAAAATCCTGTGTAAACTTATAGGAAAATACTATCGTCTCCTCGAGTCAAACCTGGGGCCTTTTCAGGGTCATTTCGGTTTTCTCGGCCATAATTCATGGAGTTTTGAGCGTATTGAAAGTTTACGCTCTAAACTCCATCTGGAAGTGTCTTAAAAAGCGTGACAGGTAGACACTTGAGAATTCATAAGGATTCGATAGGCTTTGGTCCATAAATTGGACTCATATTAAACGTGGGTGGCGTGGATCTTAAGTCTTATCGTTAGAGGGGAGATTGCAAGGCAGAATCTCCCATTATTTCATCTTCATGGGAGAGTTATTTCGACGAAATTTGTCGGTTACCACGTTATATTTGGATCAATTGGAAAATATCAACTATACTACCTCGTCCAACGGGTATTATTAGCATAAGAATACGGCTTGTAATCCAAAACACAAAGGGCACAAACCTCTCAAAATTTTTCCCCAGCGGCTCCGCTATGGACCGAATGGAGGCCACCACTGCCCTGATTACGACTTTTATTATGACGTGATGAAGTATTTTATCCATTTTACACGCTTCCGTATCCTCTCAGCGAACTTGAAAGACTAAATTTGTATCCTTGGTAACGCAATCCTTTTGTTGCCAAAGGCGGCAGGCAACAATTGAATTCAATATTTCAGTATGACATATAACATAACTAGGCTTGGTAATTTTGGACGTTAATTTTTCTCGAAATTCGACGATTAAAATCAAGGTTTATTTTTTTTAATATTGACAAAGAATATCGACGTGTATTTAAATACATTTTATCGATTTTTATGGCTGAATTGATTTCAATCAAATTTGGTTCATATAATATTCACATAAATTAATGACCAAAATGGCATATTTGGACCAAATCTACTCTGCAGGGGTGCCACAATTATAAAGTTATACTTTTCGGTAATTAAAAATTTAGAAGGAATCAGCTTAATCGATTTCAACGAAATTTTGTATGAAGGAGGCGTGAAACATAAAATTACAAAATCAAGATGCTTTGTATAGATATGTAAAGCAGGGCTGCCACAATATAAGGAATAGTAGAAATTTTTTTTGCGAGTACTTGTGTTGGACTGTCCACATCAATTTTGATCAAATTTAATATTTATAATGTGTGTGTGTGTATATATATATATATATATATATATATATATATATATATATATATATATATATAACCCATAGTAGCATATTTTGACCGGATCAACTAAATTAAGGTGCCACAATTACAAATTAAACTCTCTTAGTAATTATGGATTTAGAAGCAATTGGCTGAACGGATTTCTACTAAATTTTCTATATAATATTTGTACAATATACCATACTGAAATCAAGATTTTTAAAGCGGAGCTAAACAGCAGGGCTAACAATAAAAAGTAAAATAATATTATTTTACATGTATTTCTAGAGAACTGACCGCATGGATTTTAACAAAATATGGTATATATGACCTTCATATTAGTAAATTAATAAATAACTAAAATGGCATATTTCAACAGGGTCGAGTAAACAGGGCTACCACAATATCAAGGTTAGATTTTTTCTGGAACTATGAATTTCAAAGGTATTGGCTGAACCAATTTAACTAGAAATTTCGTTTGCAGGGTTAGTATGGAATGGCAAAATGAAATGAACATGTTTAGAGGCGATCTAAAAAGCAGGGTTACCAGCATATAAGAAAATACAATTTTCTGATTTCAAAACGTACGTTAGTTAACGATTTTACTACGGCAAATTTGACGAAAAACACTTCTATACCACGGGATACCCGTGTATATTCCTACTTGTTATGATTCACATACAATAACATTTGCATAGCCAGTAGTATTATTCCTTTCCGGAGTTTGCAAACGGGAAAATGAACGCTCAACATCACAGCTACCTATGGGCATAAATAGTAGTGTTAAGGCAAACTTTACTTAATTTAGGGTATCGGACTCCAGCATTAACCCAAAACCTAATAACATCGAAATATTTGTTTAGAGGTGTTGCCTCTAATAAATTGGCAGTAAGTTTGGATTTAACCTGCTCATCCACATCATCATATGTAACCAAAAATTCGACGATTGCACCTGTATCTGGGTCATGCATAGATTTCATAAAAGTATCTAATATGGATGCCATTTTCAAGAAAGATTTAACGGATGTATTAAGATTTCGGTTTATTGCAGCAATCCATTTTGAAGAAAGGACTTCCGAAAATTCTTTTATAGCCGAAATGATTTTTGTTGTACTAGATAATGTTCTCAGAACAGCTGCATACACAACTGTTTCTGGCGATTTCCAAGGGAGTTCCATTTGCCTCTTTAACTGGATGTTGATAATATGGTCAATTAGATGTAGTATTGGAGCTTCACTCTCAAGTTGTTCTTGTAAATTAATAATGGGGGACTCTCAAAATATTTAATTGTTTTTTTTTAAATTCTTTGTTATCGACTTAATTACTCCCTGTGAATATTTTTTTGTTAAATCGTCTTCATTATGCAAAAAAATTTAAAATAACTCTTTTAAATATCCTGGTTGGAGAGAGTAGTAAGGGGTATGTGATGTCATCGCAGGCGACTCATTTAAATAAACGGCCGTACTGAAATCACGTGATTTTTCTATTTTGTCCTGTTGCTTTTCCTGATTTCGTAGGGAAAATGGAGAATATGGAAGTTAAGAAGGGTTATAAGTATTGTCTGGTACCTCAGTGCAGAAAATTGTTCTTCACGCTACCGAGCTCCTTGGGGAGAAATAAGAAGCGGAGAATATTGTGGTTGAAAGCCATGAGGAGATACGCATCTGATATATCGGAACGTATAACTGCATTTGTCTGCGAAGATCATTTAATCTAAGTACTAGTTATATGTATGTACGTAATTTTATTGCTTCGTATTTTAGTTTGTCTTATGTCGGCATTACATTGACATGATGCATATATTTCTGGAGAATGATATTGAAAGAGTAAATTATATTTCTATGTTTCAAAGATTAGCATATATATTTTAACAAAACCTCCATAACGTAATATACCTATTCTAAATACATGAGATCAAACTTACGGAAATCGTTGGGCTATGGGTTTATTAAGCAAATAATTACTATTGCAGTGCATATATTTAAGCATTAAGTTTTTAAGCAAATACTTTTACAAATGTTACATATTAAGTTCTGTAATTTAAATATTTTAATAAATTTGTTCACATAATATCCACAACAAGATGGTATTTTGAAGTACCATGTTTTGATAAATAAGGGCAGTCATGACACTAATTAAACAATTAAATGTACTACAAACCTATCCGCCACTGGTAAATTTAGACTTATTCTTACTCTCTTACCTCTCTCAAAACAACAAATTCATCATTAAGCAGAGCACAGTTGATTATGTGGGTAAGGTTTATATCTTGAACTGCTTTTACTAAATCATCAAATGAAAACTCAGATTTTAAACTGAAAATTTGAAAACTCTTAAATTTAGATTTTTCAAAAACAAACAATCTTTTTAAATATGTGATAGACTTTCAATGCTTAACTCATGAATTCCCTTTGCTGATGTTTTTCAAATTTTGGTAAATTTTCCTTTACTTTATAGTCAAAAAATTTTTTTTCGGCATTCTAAATTTTTAAGCAAGTCATTCATAATGTTATGCAATTCAGTTGGGCTTGTATCTATTTGTTCCAAGAATTTTATAGATGTTACAATCAAATTCATGTAATTATGTACAAAATAGATGTAACTTTCAATGTATGACAATTCATTTTCAGTTAGTATTTCATTTTTTTAGTCCCTGATGAATGTCCAAATGATATAATCAGTAGTTTCCTCTCCTTTATGAGTAAAATAGGTTTTGATTGCCGTCCAATTTTTTAACAATCTATCAACAGCATTGAAAAGTGCAAGCCAGCATGTTGGAGTATTCTTCACCAACAAAATCAAAAATAATCTTTAAGCTACTTGCATTTTTAGAACTCATTGAAAACCTTAATTACAAGACTTTCAGCATCATATTTCAACACCTTTGTGCCAAATTTGGCCATATTATGAATAATATGGCAATTGGAATTTACTTTGATAATATTGAAACTGATACTAAGAGAATAGAATACCTGCTCTCAGTCAGGGATATCGATGAAAAAAAATCGGGCATGACTACCTGGAGTAGATAGTAATGAATCTCCAGTTTATTCTTCCTATGTAATATCCAATCTTAAAGTGTTACATGTAAATATTCAATGTTTACGTCATAAGTTAGATGAATTTGAGCTATTAGTGAACCCACAAAATGCCGAGATGATCTGCATTTCTGAACACTGGCTTCAAAGTAATGAATTAATTAGTGTTAAAATTAATGGATATTTTATAGCAAGCAGCTTTTGCAGAGTTAAATCTAAAAATGGTGGTGTCATAATCTCTGTGAAACGTGGCATAAAAACTCGTGATCTAAAAATTCCTAACAATCTTTGCTCGGATTTTGACTTTGAATGATGTGCAACAGAACTATTATTTAATAACATTCACATACCAATTTTGTGCCTGTATAGGTCGCCAAATGGTGACTTCCCTACTTTTGCTGACAGACTCATAAGTGTCTTAGATATAGTAGATAGAATTTCAAATATGCTAATTGTCTGTAGTGATCTCAATGTAGATCTTAGTTTTAATAATGATACAAAATTCCAACTTCTTGGCCTATAACATGTCCCCAACTATCTTTCAACACACAAGAATCACCAATAATTCTGCTACCACCATAAGTAATATATTTTCAAGTATAATTGAACATGAATGCTCTGTATTTAACACGCCTCTCAGATCCAATGGCCCAGATTTCATCATTCTCTGTAACCATTATACCTCAGCCCAAGGTTTGTAAATACCAGCATAAACGTAGCTTTTCTCAAGCTACTCGTGCCAATTTTGACTTTGTCATGCAGTATGAAAGTTGGGATAATGTTTTTAACACATTGGATTTTGAAGATAAATTTCAAAATTTTCAGGAAATTTTTCTACAGCATTTTAATGAATGTTTTCCAATCAAAACCTATACTGCAGAAAGGAATAGAGACAAGACTAATCCTTGGGTGACCCCTGAAATTATTTCACTATCTGACCAACTAAGACAGCTATTTAAAATTGCTCAAGTCTCCAAATCAGAAACAGATAAGAAATATTACTTAAGGTGCAAAAAGGCATATTCTAAACAAATTGTATTGGCCAAAAAATGTTATAATATTGATCAAATTAATAAATCAAGCAATCAAACCAAGACCGCTTGGAAAATCATAAACAACTCAACTTCTGTAACGAAAAGTATTGATATTGATACAATCTCTCATATGGATATGCCTGTGACAGATACAGGCATAATAGCCAATTGTTTTAACAATTACTTCCTTGTTAAAAATTCTGCCTTTAGCAAAATCTAAAGAAAATCGATCTATACAACGTGTTTCCAAAGAGTCAATCTTTCTCTACCCTACAGATGAGAAGGAAATTAAGACAATACTTGAAAAGATAAGTCCTAAAAATTCTTCTGGATAAAATTTTACCTTCTTTCTGTTCTTACTCATCTAGTTGACATGTTCAACGCTGACGGACGACGAGTGTCATCCGCCGGGTGCACGCCAGCGACTGCGGACGACAGTTGTCGTCCGATTTCAGCGCCCCTTTCCATGCTAGTGTTGGGGAGACGCCTACCCGAAACACTTTCCTTGCCCTATGCAGTCGTTCACTAGGCTCCACAGAGTTAGCACGTGTGCTTAGTTTTGAGATCCGACCTTTCTTTTACCAGCGACAACCTTTTTTTCCCGGGTGGTAAGTACGCATTTCTAAGTACGTTTTTTTATTATCTTATCGATGTTTTCATATAATTCTAAACTTCTCTTCCTTTTTTTAAGGTTGTTTTTCGTAAAAGTACCTGAAAAACATATTACGAAGACAGGTTATTTTGGAAAAGACATTGTGCATGTAATTCCCCCCCCCCCCCTCGAACTAACTTAATGTCGGCGTATCTGTTATAACTTTTTCAGTGGTTTGTAACCAATTTGTGTCATTTATAGGACTTCTTTTATTGAAAAAATTGCAGGAGAGGGAGAAATTTCTTTGGACTTCTACAAAGCCATAGGTGGTATTTTTTAACAATCTAATTTTTAGTAACTGAAATTTTTACTAACTATTTATGTTTTCTTCTTAGATTTTTAAATTATCTTTCTCCATTTTTCAGTTTTTCTACGAAAAATACTAAGGGAAAGTTAATCTCTCGTGAGAGGGAGAAAAATGTTAGTTATTATGACTTATGTTATTTTTACTTATCTCATTTTAAATGTTATTTCTTGCAAACTTCTATTTATTCTTCTGATTATTTGTTATTTTCTGTTATCTAGCTACACGGTTTCAAGCATGAATTTATTGATTCGTGAACGAGAATCTACTGGGAGGAATAATGTACGTACATTCTATGCCTATACTTTTATGATACACCAATATGATAAAAAAATTGTTTCTATATTTGTTTTTTTTTAGCATGGTTCGTACTCGAGGTGCCAGTCGAGGCAAGGGGAAGGCACTCCTCAAAGTGATTCTCCCTGGGGAAAAATCTCCTCGACCTCCCACTTCGAAGGATGACCCCCAACCCTTGACTTCCCAAAACAGTCCCCAGCCGTCAACTTCCTGGGAAGATTTAACTCCTCTTCCTCCGACCACACAAAAGAGAAGGTGTGAAGGCGACTCTTCGCAGACCCAAAGGCAAAGGAGGGACTCTCCCCCTCGCCACATTTGGTCTGCCGAAGAGTTGAACGAATTATTACTTAGGGAGGAGGAAGAGGAAGAAAATTTTGGTGACTCGTCTGGGGAAACGGAGTGGGGAGACACCACCGAGGAGGACGAGGAAGAGGAGGTGGAGCTTCCCTCAGCTGGTAGGCAAAATATTTCACCTTCCTCCCCTCCTAGCCCTCCCATTGTACAAACCAGTTCCCCCGTTGCCTCTGTTTTGACTAGGACCTCGACCCAGACCTACAGTTGGACTTCAAACAGACCGACTAGACCTGCCATCCCCTTCACTCACACCCCGGGCCTAAATGTTCCAGACCCAGGGAAAGAGCCTCGACAATTTTTTGACCTTTTACTGATGGACGAAATGACCAATTTGGTGGTGACGGAGACAAATAGGCAGACTTTTTACTTTTAGGTAATAAATTTCCGAAAGCAAGGATTACTAAATGGAAGCAGTTGTCAGTGGAAGAATTTTTAACTTTCCTCGGGATTCTATTTCATATGGGCACATGCCCATTGAGTAGGATCTCCGATTATTGGATCACTGACTTCATATTTAATTTTCCTTGTTTTCGAAAATATATGAGCCTCAACAGGTTCTCCGGGATTTTGCAGGTTTTGCATTTCGCAAAAAATCCAGAACCCAGGGAGCCACAACCTACGGACAGATTATACAAAATAAGACCAATGATTGACATTTTTCACCGAACAATGGACGCAATAGTTATTATTATTATTATTATTTATTTTTAATTCCATAAAAATTGCATACACAAAGCATTACAATTGTCAGGAGCCGTCATAGAGGGCATTCACAACATATATATATATATACTATGGGAGTTACATATCAAAACAAACATACAAAAAGTACAGAGTGAGTACATAATACATATGCTACATTTTCTTATGTTCTATGTTTCATATTTTATAATTGTGCAACTAGCCTTCATCAAAAATCATCATATATATTTGAAAGTAAGAAAACATATTAAAACTACAATCTCAAAATACAGCAATATTTAAATATAAAACAAATAAATTACATGTTAGAGTTTCTTCCTGTTACATGTTTTTGGAGTAGCATACATCAATAAATTCTTCCACTGAGTAAAAAGCATTCTCCAGTAGAAATTTGTACATTTTGTTCTTAAAGTCTTTTTCTGATCTGCTAGACTTAAGGTTGGGAGATAAAATATTAAACCATTGAATACCTTTATATTTGGGTAGGCTTTCATACAATTTTAGTCTATGTTGGATAAGACGGTAAGAGGAATTGCCTCTAGTGAAGTGTTCATGGACATCTTTATTACATATTATATCATCCAAAGTAGTTAAATATAGCAATGTCCTATATATTACAATGGAGGGGAGTGTCAGTAGTTTAAGGTCAACAAAAGCCTGCCTACATGTTTGTTTCAGGGATAAGTTTGCTATATAGCGTATTGCTTTCTTTTGTAAAATGAAAAGATTCTGTAAATTTGTTTTACTAGTGTGCCCCCATAATTCAATTCCATAGACAAGGTATGGGTAAATCAGTCCAAAATAAGCAGTTTTCATAACTCCTTGTGTACAGCGATATTTTAGGTTCCTTAAGACGTAAAGATTTCTGCTAATTTTATGCGATATTTCATCTATATGGTAATTCCAGCTTAGTTTTTCATCAATAATTAAACCAAGAAATTTTGTGCAGTGGTTTTTCATTATCATGATATCTCCTACAAAGTAGCTATTTTCTGAGTCATATAAGCGTGGGGAGAATTCTATAAAGCATGATTTTTCAGTGTTTATTGTGAGAAGGTTTTCATTATAATATTGTGCAATGCTGTTTAAGACAACATTTCCCTTTATTTCCAGTTGAGAGTACAGCTTATCAGCTATTGTGATAGAAGTATCATCCGCATACAAAATTAGAGTCCCATCATTAATAACAGATTGGATGTCATTTATATATAATAAGAAGAGCAAGGGCCCAAGAATTGAGCCTTGGGGAACTCCATTGGTAGCAGTGAGATTAGATGACATAATATGCCCCTGGCATGTCTGTAGTTTTGTTACCTGCATTCGGTTTGTTAAGTAAGATTTGATGAGACTATGGGCTTGACCTCTTATTCCAAAATTTTCTAGTTTTTCAAGTAGTATGTCAAAATTTACGCAGTCAAAAGCTTTTGATAGATCCAAGAAGATACCAGTGGAGTTATTTCCTTGATCAATATTGCTGATAATTTTTTCCAGAAAGGTGATTGCCGCAGTAGTGGTAGATTTGCCCTTTATGAATCCATGTTGGGTGTTACAGATTATGTTATGCCGTTTGAGGAAAGGTGTGAGTCTATTCAGCAGTATTTTTTCAAATATTTTGGAAAAACATGATATCAGAGATATGGGCCTGTAGTTCGCTACATCCCTTTTGTCACCCTTTTTATAAATTGGATGAATTACAGATATTTTGAGAGCATTTGGAAAGATTCCTTCTTCAAAGGCTTTGTTAATGGTGTTGGATAAAGGAGAGGCAATGGATGATGCACATGCTTTTATGGCAGTAATAGGAATACCATCATATCCTGCAGAATTTTTTGCTTTCATGTTTTTAATTATGCTTTTGACCTCTGTGCCATTAGTTGGAAAGAGGTAGATACTTTGAGCAACTCTATTATTCAAGAAATGTTTATCCCTTGAAGTGTTAGGTAGTTTTTTGGATATTTTTGCAGCCATTGTGTTGAAAAAACTATTGAAATAATTTGCAATTTCCATTGGATTGTTGATAGTGACTTTATTGATACATATTTCAGTGGGGGAGGAAGTTGGTGTTTCCTTTCCTCTGGCCTGATTAATAATATTCCATGTACTTTTAATAATATTATTCGAGTTTAGGATATAGGCATCATTGTATTTCTTTTTAGTTGTTAACACTAAATTATCATAAAACTTTTTGTAATTTGAAAATTCATGTTTACTATTAATGTCTCTATTTGATAAATATATTTGTTCAAGATGGCAAAGCTCTGCCCTGGCTTTTCTGATTGAAGCATCAATCCAGTTACTTTTTTTTGTTATTTTATTCCATTTTTTTACAGTTGTGATAGGGCAACTGAGGTTGAACCAGTAGGAGAAGGTTTCAATGAGATTATTATATTTGTCATCTGCTGTATTATTGAGTGTCACACCAGACCATTCTTCATTCATTGTTAAATTTTGAAGGCGCATTAGGTTTTCTTTCTTACAGTTATGCACTTTAAATGGTACGTAATGCGGTGGGCTTACTAAATTTTGATATAAGTTTATGCTAATTTTTATAGCTAAATGATCAGATAGTGAGGAATGAATTACTAGAGAGGTGAATGCAGAAGGATTTAGATCAGTTAAAATATTATCTATACAGGTAGCTGTGATATTTGTTATCCTTGTAGGTGAAGATATGGTATGTTTTAAGCCAAATAGTTCAATAAATGAGATAAATTTTTTACTGTTTCTTGTATTTTCCAATATATTCACATTAAAGTCACCAATAATAATCAATTTACTCTTTAATTTTGGCTGCATGTTTTCGATTATTTGTGTTAGTTGGTTCAGGCAGAGATCAATATTACCACTAGGGGGGCGATATATTCCTAGGATATACATTGTATTATTATTTCTTGGGGTGAGTTTTATGCCTGTAATTTCAGTGTTTTCATGGTCTGAAAATCTATCCAGTTCTAAGTTGTCTATATGAATTTGCAATTTACTATTGACAAGTATTATAACACCTCCACCTTTTTTTCCTTTTCTGCAGCTGACTGCACCTAATTTCATTTTGGACAATATGTTACGATGTGTTTATTCTAGTTTTAACCCATGTTTACTGAGTACCAAAATATCAGGGGTTTCTTCTTCAATAAAAACCTCGAGCTGATCAATTTTATTGCCCATACCTTGGATGTTTTGATGTATTACATTTAGTCACTTTGATTTGGCTTTGGAGATCCCATCCATGCTTCTTGTTGTGATTCCTGTTGAGGGTTGGGCTGGGATCAATACACCAGCTTGGCCTCGAGTAATCGTTTTAGGAGCCTGATTACAGGTGGGATTGTGGCTGGGATTAGGTGGCAAAATTGGAAGAGGATTTTTATCGGCACTTTCACTTGGGTTGCTATCACAATCAATAGCACTGGCTGAAGAATCATAATGAGCACTTGCTGTATTCTGACAGGGGACACACAATGGTGAGGGTGGGTCACTTAGTTCAGATTTGCTAATTTCACTCTTTCTCCACCTGGTGAAGGAAAACCTACTAACACATGCACCTTCTGGCCAGTTTTCACTTTTATTCAAATCTGATAAGAGAGAGAGATCAGCACTGATTTTAAAGGAAGCATTCTGACTGCTGTATATGTCAAGTTTTTCGCATGTAAAATTATCGTTATTATATCTCTTTGAAAGTAAGTTTATAATATTATCACATGTAACATTCACATTAACTCGTCCCAAATAGAGCCAGGCACGTTTAGGGATTGCTATAAAACTGTTTTTTTCCTTGCTGGAGCCGAATATTAAGTGTTTTACTTGCTTACCTCGTTTTGCTATGCCAGGACAGCGTTTTGATAAACTCGTACTCTCCTTAATGGAGACTTCTGATGGACATTCGTGATGAGAGTTTTCATGTAGGCTGTCGGCATATTTACTTATGGTTTTGTTCCTTTTTTTGTAGCTCACCTTTATAAAACCATCGTCACTATGAGAAAAATTTTTGTCGGAATTCTCTGACGCATTTAGGGTATCATTTGGAAATTTTGACGGTTGCAGGTTAGTTCCACCGGAGGACACAACGGCATACTTAGCAGATGGGTTGGGGGCTGATTCTGAGACCGACCCAAAGGCTATGCATCGACGAATCCATGTTCTCTGGAGGGGCCGTCTTATCTTTTGTGTTTATATGAAAGGTAAACGGCACCGGTATGGGATTAAACTTTACATGCTCACCGAACCTTCCGGTTTGGTTCTAAGATTTATTGTGTATGCTGGGTCCTCTGATGTTGATGTAGGTGGGCCGGGACATGTCAACAATGTTGTATGGAAGTTGATGGAAGGCAAATTAGATGCCGGACATTCACTTTTCATGGATAATTATTACAACAGTGGCTCGTTTTTTCATTTCCTGGGTCTTCTTCATACTTCAGTCTTATGTTCTTATGGATTTCCTTGTCTTCCACATCATCCAGAAGTAATGTTTCCAGTACTTCTCCTATGTGGTCCTTCGTTAGCGGTATTACACCATCTTCGTTCGTGGCCGTACCGTATATAACTGGTATTTTGAGCTTTTCCGAAAAGAGACGGTAAACAAATCCCCAAGCATTGTTTCCTAAATTATCTTTTACAAACTCATTCCATGATTTTTCTTTTGCTTTGGCTATGAAGTCCTTGTACGTCTTTAGCTTGTTGGAATACCTTTCCTTGTAAATAGCTTTGTCTGCATTTTTGCTTTTCTGAAATTTTCTCCTCAGCTTTTTCAATTCCTGTTTTAGTTTTTCCAGTCGGTCATTCCACCAAGGTGTTTTCCATTCTCTTTTCTTAGCCATGGGTACCCCTTTCTTCATAGAGTCTAAGATTGCATGAGTTATGGATTTTGCTCTGTTTTCTATGCTTCCTATATTAGGTGTCCATAAAGTATGTTTTTTGATTTCCCATAAGTTCCTTCTTAATTCCTTGTCACATGTGTCCCATTTTGCTCTGTTAAGTAGAAATCTCATATTTATTTTTTCAGGAGTTTCGTTCATGTTTATTATTTCGAACGAAATAAGTTGGTGGTCACTGGTAATCTCTAATTCTCTAACAACATTAGAATTTAACAAGGTCAAATCTATATTTGACTCTCCATTAGGGCCAGAAAATGTCGCTGGCTCTCCTGGTTCATCCATTAGAAAAATCCCGTCTTCCGCTATCAATTCTTCTATTAAATTTCCTCTATTGTCTGAGTAAGCATTAAACCAGATTTCACTTATTGCATCCACACAAATAATAATCTTCTGATTCTTAAACGTATTAATTATTTCTTTTAGTTTTCCAATAAAGACTCCAATATTTAAGCTTGGTGGGAAGTATGCGCTTACTGATATTACCGACTTTCTCTTATTGCGTATTTCCGCTACCACGAAATATTGCGTGGTGTAGGGTGTTATTGTGAGGATGTCAAGATCCTCATTTAATAAAATTATTGCGGCATAAAATTTTTTGGTCAGGAACTGTGGTACAATTCTTGTTCTTACTCCTAATCCTGGTATCTTCCAATTATCAGAATTAATTGTTTTACAACAGTATGGCTCTTGAACTAAATTCATTGTTTCTTTGGATGCTCTTATTTCTGACAGTGGAGTCTTGGCTCCTTTTTAAATTGAGATTAGCCATAATTAATATTTTTCATCAGCATCTCTATCCACTTCTTATGGATTGGGCATGCTGGATCAATTGCCTTGTGATTGCATTCTTCAATTTTGGATTTCTTGCAATTTATGCAACTTGGATTTTCTGCTAACTTGGGACAATCTTGAAACTTGTGTTCCTCAGAACAGTGACTGCATCTATCCTTGTCTTTACAGTCCTTTGCCATATGACCGAAACCTTGACATTTGTAGCACCTTGTGATCCTAATGTGGTCGCTGATCTTACACACATTATAGTCTATATAGATTCTTCCCATGACAAAAGCCATTTTCTTGTTTCTGGGTCCACTTCAATGACCCAGTTATTCACTCTTTCGTTTCTCTTCCCAAATTTATAAAGAATCTTTATTGACGCCATTTCAGGAGTCTGATTTTGGTTCATTATTGCCTCTAATAACATCTCCTCATTTACTGAGGACTTAACTCTGTACAAGGCCAATCTTGGATTCCTTTTTCCGGAGTTTTAATAACCAGTTTATCACTTGCGAAAATTTTGCATTTCCTCAATTTCTCTTCAATGCCGGGGCTATCAGATTCTATACAAACCCCTTTATTTGCCACCCTTGTTAGCTTCCTAACTCATAGTCCAATTTTACTTGGAATAACATTACCTAAAAGTTGTTCTTTAGTTTTGCCAGATTGAATTCCTCAATTGCTGCCTAGAACTAGGCCTCCCCCCCCAAAGGTCTCACCGTAAGAATCCCCCTATCGGGCCTCCTCCCGGCTATCCGCTCATCTTTTGCCCTTACATATCACCTTATGTCCCTCAACATTGTCCGTTTAATCTTACTAACTATAAATCACTCTCTAACATGCACTTTGAGAAATGTATAACTCTCATACACGAACTCAATCATTCCCCAAACTCCACAGCTGATCTCGACGTCATCTTCCATGGAGCTGCAGAGGATATCGCAGCCAACCGATACAGACTCATATGCAAACTTTCCCTCAAGTACGTCTGCCACCTCCAGCTCGGCCTACCTCTCCCCTTCTTCCCAGCTGGTAAGTCCGACATCCCCCGCCTCTCCTCGCCCAAAAACCCTCCTTGGCCGACCTTTTGGGAATCCCCACTCCACCCCCACTATACTCTCTCAGGAGGTCTCCCTTTGTTTCAACCCGCGAACCAAGGATGCATCCCAATCCTCCGCAGGACCCCACCCCCTCGCATACTGCAAACCCCCCCCCCCTCGCATACTGCAAACCCCCCCAGCCAGATGACGTCCTGAACCTTTCCTCTCATGCTCTTAACCCTGCCGAGAATGCCATTCTTTCCCGCGGCCTTTCCTTCTGTCCCACCATAAAATTTGACCATTTTTGTCTCCTTGCCGACATACAAGCCTTCTTACGCTTACTCTGCCTCAGAGCCACCCCACCCACATCTGACTCCTCATCTTCCCCCGACTCACCCCCACAATCCCTTTCCGCCTTCAAACCCCCTTCCCAATACATCCCCCCCTCTCTTCCTCCCCACCATCCTATCGAGCAATATGCTAACTACATCATTCACGCAGTCGCCCAGCCCAACTTTCCCGACCTCCTTGACCACCACAACAATTTGACGAAACCAGAAAGACACGCTATCTCTATGCTGAAACGCAACGACAAAATTATTATCCTCCCTGCAGACAAAGGTACCACCACTGTGGTAATGGACTGCTCGCATTATAACGACGAAGCCTTCCGCCAACTATCTGACCAAACTTCTTACCTTCCTCTGCCCTCCAACCCCACTGACCGCCACTCCTCCAAAATTTCCACATATCTGCGATCCGTGGGAAAACAAGAAGGCCTCTCTGACTCCACCATCTCCCTGATGATCCCCAGCACACCCCAGATCCCAACCTTCTACCTTCTCCCCAACATCCCCGGCCGCCCCGTTGTTGCCAGGTTTAATTCTCCCATGGAACACTTTTTTGCCTTTGTTGACTCCCACCTACAACCTCTCGTCCATCAAATCCCATCCTCCATCAAAGACACAAACCACTTTCTACAACGCCTAAAATCACTCCCTTCCCTTCTCCCACCTAACACAATTATGTCCACTATAGACATCTGCTCCCTCTACACCAACATCCCATCACAACCAAGGACTGTCTGCCCTGAGAAAATTACTGGACTCCAGACCATCTGATGCAAGACCATCCGATGCAAGACCATCCTCCCACTTTCTAACGAAGCTGGCTGAAATGATGCTCCAAAAAAACAACTTCTCTTTTGGAGGGCGCCACTACCTACAAATAAAAGGTACCGCGATGGGCACACGCATGGCGCCCTCCTATGCCAATGTCTTCTTAGGTGAATGGGAGGAATGCTTTCTTGACGTTTCCCCCAGACCACTCCTATGGCTGAGGTATATTGACGACATTTTTCTTCTTTGGATGCACGGACCCGACTCCCTACAATCCTTTTTACAATGCCTCTCTTCCCACCCCACGCTTTCCTTCAGCCACCACTCCTCTGCCTCCAACATCACCTTCCTGGATGTCGATCTCTCAATCCGGGAAAACAAAATCCACACCAGCGTGCACCTCAAGCCTTCCAACCGCCTTCAATATCTCCAGTTCGACAGCTGCCATCCCCTCCACACCAAAACCTCTATTCCCTACACCCTAGACTGACGAGGGTGGAGAATCTGCTCGGACAGAGATTCACTGTCCGAGTACTGCTCCACCCTCGAACATGCCTTTCTACAGCGTGGATTCCCGCCGGATCACATCTGAGACCAAATCCGGCGGGCAGTCGCACCCACCACCCCAATATCACCCTTTATTTCCCCGGCATCCACGACATTCTGAAAAATATCCTAAAAGCCGCCCACCCTAACCTCACATCCTCCCCTCATCAGACTCCAATTCCCAGGCCACTGATGCTCTCCTTCCACTGTCCCCCTAATCTGGCAAATATTCTATGGAAAAAAGAACCCCCAGCACCCACGCCTCTACACCCTGCCGGATCTTACTCCTACGGCAGACCCCGATGTCTTACATGCCCAATAAACCCCCCTGCAACTCCTTCTCGAGTCCCACAACCAACATCACCTACCCCATAACTTCTACCACCAACTGCACCACCCGCAATATCATTTACCTCCTGAGATGCACCCAATGTCCCGCCTTTTATGTTGGACTCACCAGCAATCCCCTCAACATCTGCATGAACGGCCACCGCAACAGCGTCATTCTCAAACGACCGCTGCCGGTGGTCGTTCATGCGAACAAACATAATTTAAAGTTTAACAACTGCTTCACAGTGAGAGTCATTCGCGCTCTCCCCGACAATGCTTCGGCTCCCCAACTCCGTCAGTGGGAGCTTTCGCATATCCATCTCCTAAACTCCTTCACTCCCCCAGGCCTCAACCTTCGATAGCTTTTCACTCCCCTTCTGTCCTCTCCCAAACCCCTTCCATTACCCAACCCCCTCCGCATCCTCCAATCCTCGACCTTTCCGCACTACCCTTCCACCCCCATGCCTCCACTCAGTGTCACTGCCATCAGTTGTCTCTCTTGCTAGCTGAAGAAGGAATCTCTCCGAAAGCTTCTACGTTATGTTTCTGTGTTGTTTTTAGTGTTATTTTACGTGTGTCACTTCGACATCCCCAGGGCCTCGCCAACCTGAAGCCGTCCGATTGGTGAGTGTTCACTGGGGTTCCTCATCCCAACATCTTGTTGCCATACATATATCCATTTTACCTTTCCTTTTCCGTAAGCTGTTATATATATATATATATATATATATATATATATATATATATATATATATATATATATATATATATATATAAAATAATTTAGTACTTCATGAACCATGCCAATCAGTATCTAGATTTCAAGACATACAATGATTTTTATTAATAGAATAGGCAAAGATGAGTTTGTCTAGAAGCAACTTCTTCTGTCTGGTATTATTATAAATTACAAACATTATCAATATAATATCATATGTATATATATATATATATATATATATATATATATATATATATATATATATGTATATCATATTATTTCTTTTTCCGTATCGTTATATTATATTATTCCTTCCCTCTATTTTCTTCACGCTATCCACTCCCTACAACACTTTTCTATTTTCTTTCGTTTCTCTTTAGGGTTTATTTCCTCTTTCTCTCACTATGCAAGACTTTCTATGCTTTCGCCGCCACCTACATAAATTCACATCCCTCACCTGCCAAATTAGGTTTCTTGAATCTTGCCTAGCGCTTGGAATCACTCCCAACGGTCTTACAATCAAAATACCCCTATCAGGTCTTCCCCCCCCCTTATTCGGCCCAAAATTGCCGCCCAACAACATTTATTTTCGATGTCCCTCACCCGCTCAGTCCTTCATGAATATGAATCCCTTGCTAACTTCCATTTCAATGTTGCTATCTCCCTACAAGAACAAATCATTAAGTCCTCTCCGGCCTCCCGCGAGGACATTGTAAGTGCGCGGAAAGACGCGGACAGAAACAAACTTAGCCACGAGACCCGACTCATGAGGAAACTTTCCTGCCTTTGCATGAAGCACTTCCAGATGGGCCTTCCCCTTCCTTTTACCCCTCCCCACCAGGGGAACACAACCCACCCTCCGCCTCCCCTCCTCGGACAGAAGCCCAGCTTGGCCGACCTTCTTGGAATTCCCACTCCTCCCCCTCTATACAAAGTAAAACCCACACCAACGTGCTGCGACCCTAAACTGCAACATTCCGCCAAAACACCGTCCCACCCTCTACGCAATCTTGACAAGGAGGACATTGTAAATCTCTCCACACATGACCTTAGCCCCGCAGAATGCAAATTGCTCTCCCTGGGACTCTCCTTTTCTCCCACCCCGAAGTTCGACCATTTCTGCCTTCTAGCGGACACTCAATCCTATGCCCGTTCCCTTCGTTTGAAACTAACCTTCAATACCACTGCATCCCCAAATCCACCCACTCCCATCAATCGAACCGAGCCCCTTTCCCTATTCAAACCTCCATCCCAACACATACCCCCTACTCTCCCTTCACACCACCCCGTTGAGCTTTATATTTCCTATATTTCCAACGCTATCTCTCACCCGGACTTCCCTAAATCTCTCGATCACCACGATAATCTTTCCAGAGACCAAAGACACGCTTTATCCCAACTTAGGTCAAACAAAAATATTATAATTTTACCCGCAGATAAGGGCTCTACCTTGGTAATCCTTGATAGGGAGGATTACAACAAAGAGGCTCTTCGCCAACTCTCCGACCAATCATCCTACCACCCCCTCACCTCTAATCCCACCAACCGCCACGCCTCCGATATTTCCACTTTCCTTCACACAGTGGGAACACATGAAGGACTGTCCGAGAATGTAACCGCTCTACTCGTGCCCCCTAACCCCAGTACCCCCAACTTTTACCTCCTTCCCAAAATCCATAAACCCGGAAATCCAGGTCGCCCGATCGTCGCGAGCTTCGACTCGCCAACTGAGCGAATCTCCGCCTTCGTCGATCATCACCTAAAGCCTCTCGTCCAACAGTTCCCCTCCTTCGTCCAAGACACTAACCACTTTCTCAAACGCCTAAAAGCACTCCAGCACCCACTCCCACCAAACACCATCATGGTCACCTTAGATGTTTGCTCCCTTTACACCAATATACCCCACACCGATGGACTTGCTGCTCTTCGAGCCTGCTTTGACAACAGGTCTGGAGAGAAGAAACCTTCTACTGCCTTCCTCACTTCACTGGCGGAAATGGTTCTCACCAAAAACAACTTCGCGTTCGGAGGGCACCATTTCATCCAAATTAAAGGAACCGCAATGGGCACTCGGATGGCTCCCTCCTACGCCAACTGCTTCCTGGGTGAATGGGAATCCCAGCTCCTTGAATCTTCTCCCCAAAAGCCCCTCCTCTGGCTCCGCTTCATCGACGACATATTTTTTCTGTGGACCGATGGGGCGGAATCCCTTAATTCCTTCCTTCAGACAGTTTCCACCCATCCCACCCTCTCTTTCACTCATCACTCTTCTACAACACACTCCACGTTCCTCGACGTTAACCTCCTTCTCTGTAATGGACGCATTGGCACCTCGGTGCACATTAAAGATACCAACCACCTACAATACCTCCACTACACCAGCTGCCACCCACAGCACACAAAGAAATCTCTTCCGTACTCCCTCGCCAGGCGTGGCCTTAGAATCTGCTCGGATAGCACCTCACTATCCGATTATTGCGCCTTACTCCTTAAGGCTTTCCTCAATCGAGGATACCCTGCCGACTTAGTCCGCAATGAAATATATCGCGCCATCTCCACCCCCTCCAGACACCCACCAATCTTGAACCCACCCTCGAAGACAGAAGTCCCTCTGACTCTCACCACAACCTTTCACCTGGGGCTGCACGAAGCCCTAAATAACATCCTCGCGGCCGCCCATCCAATTCTCCTTAACACACCCACAACTACGCTACTCTTCCCTAAGCCCCCTATGATATCCTTCTGCCGACCTAGGAGTCTTGGCGACCTGCTATGGCGCAAGGAACTCCCCACTGGTCTTCCACCTTCCCCCGCAGGTTCCTCCCCTTGTAAAAGACCACGTTGCCTCACTTGCCCCATCTTAGATACTTCTTCCTCATTTACCAGCCCCGTTACCC
Source organism: Tanypteryx hageni (assembly GCA_028673005.1). Lineage (NCBI taxonomy): Eukaryota > Metazoa > Arthropoda > Insecta > Odonata > Petaluridae > Tanypteryx > Tanypteryx hageni. The sequence continues at coordinate 1,101,337 of CM054113.1, forward strand.
AAATCTCCTATCCTATCTTATCCCGCAGCACTTGTACCTCCAAAAACGTAACATATCTTCTTACCTGCACACAATGCCCTGCGTTCTATGTAGGCCTCACAACCACACCCCTTAACATCCGCATGAACGGCCATCGGAATAGCGTCTCTCTTAGGCGCCCCATTCCGGTGGCCGACCATGCATTAACCCACTCCCTTCCCTTCAATAGCTGCTTCACAGTAAAAACTATTCGTGCTCTTCCAAGTAGTTTCCCCGCGCCACAACTCCGTCAATGGGAACTAGCCCATATTGACATCCTCCGCTCCCTCTCCTTACCAGGTTTAAACCTTCGCTAACACTCCCACTCCAATCACCCCTTCTTCCTTTCCTCTTACCCCTCTTTCCCCTTCCCCTTACCCCTCTTTTCCCGAACCCCTACCTCCAGTGTTACGCTTATTTTAGTCTTCGTTTTTCTCTCGCTGAAGAAGGGCATGTGTTGCCCGAAAGCTCCAAATTACAAGCCTTCCTCTATCGCTGTGGACGTCCACCACCGTATGGTAAGTGTTCACTGGCTCCTTCCTATCCCTCTCAACCTCTTGTTGCATTTATTTTATCATATTATTTCTTTTTCCGTATCGTTATATATATATGTATATATATATGTGTATATATATATATATATATATATATATATATATATATATATATATATATATATATATATACATACTAGTAGTTAGTGCTTGCATACTACAAGCATTTAATCTCACCTTGAAAAAACATTCATTTTTCAGACGGACATTTCATCATTGCTAATATTCTTTTATTTCTAAAGATTTCACCTCCGCTGTGATTTTCATTTTTCCCACATTTAAAAATAAAAGTTTAAAACAATCCCCAAATGTTGTAATTTTAAGAATTTTATACTTTCTCCATTATGGGGTACTAATGCTACACATTTTAGCCAAATTTTAAAGTTGTAGCACTTCTAGATGTAAAATAATATTTTTCTAATCGTTTAAAATTTAAACATTTTTAACGGTTGCCGCAATATATATTTGGAGAGATTCAAATGTTAATTTGTGCAAATGCACTACTCTGTACATAACTTGAAAAAATCAGCTCCCTAGCTCATCCCGTAATTTCTAAACAGTTATCTATTTGTTTAAACTTTAAGAATTTCTAACTGCCAAACAAATTAAAATATCAAAATTTGTATAATCCCTATTTCGTTTTTTTACAATTCATATCTCTAAAAAAATTTCAGCTCTGTAGAACATTCTGAAATACATAAACCTTGAAATTTTGTTTAAACAATTGCGAATTTTTAGCGGCCCCATTGTTGAACTTTTTCAAGATTTTCGTTTTTATAGTCCGTTTTGCACAAAATCCTACCTAAGAAAAAAATGTCGAATCTCCAGCTCATCTCGAAGTGCTAGAACATTAGTATCCTACTATCATTATATATCGACGACTCTTACAGAGGAGGATATAACATACTAGTAGTTGGTGCTTGCATACTGCAAGCATTTCATCTCAACATAAAAAAACATTCATTATTCATATTTCATCATTACACATATATTTTTAATTCTAAATATTTCACCTCCGCAGCGATTTTCGTTTTTCCCACATGTAAAAATAATAGTTTAAACAATCCCCAAATGTTGTAATTTTAAAAATTTTACACATTCTTCATTATGGGGTACTGATGCTACACATTTTAGCCAAATTTTAAAGTTGTAGCACTCCTAGAAGTAAAATAATATTTTTGTAAAATATTTTTCTAATTGTTTAAAATTTAAACATTTTTAACGGTTGCCGCAATATATATATGGAAAGATTGAAATGTTTGTTTGTGCAAATGCACTGTTCTGTAAATAATTTGAAAATTGCAGCTTCCTAGCTCATCCCGTAGATCCTAAAAAATTATTAAACTTTAATGTTCAAATGGGGTTAAAACAACCCCTAAAAATTAACAATTTTAAAATTTTCTATTTTTATAGTTGGTTATGAGAAAAGTTCTATAATCTTGCAAAATTTCAGCTTCCTAAACTTATTAGATTGGTCTACACACTAGATTACGTTTTCCCATGCTAACTTATGGGAGATATTCCGGGGTCTCTGGAGTCGAACCCAAGAGACTGTAAGCAAAAGTAACAATAATTCCTAATAGATATTGCGGCCATCTAGCAACACTGATAATTTCATTTTTCTAGTTTACCGGTAAGTGCCCATAATTAATTTACAAAAATGGCGCAATGCTTTTCTTATGGGAAAAAACGCAACTTTCGGAATTTCTGGAGTCAAACTCATGTCACTTAGGTAAGAAGTCTCATTTTATCTGTAGGTTTCTCCATCATATCTACAAAAACTGAAACTTTGAGCTCTCTAGCTCTTGTAGTTTGGGCTGGACATTAGTATCCTCCTGTTATATCCTCCTCTGTAAGAGTCGTCGATATATAATGATATATATACACATACATACATATATATGATATTGATAATGTTTGTAATTTATAATAATACCAGACAGAAGAAGTTGCTTATAGACAAACTCATCTTCGCCTATTTTATGAATAAAAATCATTGTATGTCTTGAAATCTAGATACTGATTGGCATGGTTCATGATGCACTAAATTATTTTCTAATTTATCGATATTATGAAAAAATAAATCGTTTACATTGGTGGATCTTATAGATCTTGTTTATAAATTTAAAAAGTTTCAAAGGATAATTTAATTTTTGTAGAGATTTATTTTTTAAATTTTAATTGGACTAATAAAATTTTCCTGCCTTGCCTATGGAGGGTGGGTTATCAAAAATCTATTTTTTATTATGTTATGAAATCCAAAGTTGAGCTATATAGAGTCCTATACTCAAGTTTTATATTCATAGAGGTAGTACTATTATCATTATATATAGACGTTTCTTACAGAGGAGGAGGAGAAGGAGATAACATCTAACATATAGGAGGATACTAATATTTAGGCACTTCCAGATGAGCTGGAGATTCGAAATTTTTTCTTAGGTAGGATTTTGTGCAAAACCGACTAGAAAAAACAAAAATCTTGAAAAAGTTCAACAATGCTGCCGCTAAAAATTCGCAATTGTTTAAACAAATTTTCAAGGTTTATGTATTTTTGAATGCGCTACGGCACTGAAATTTTTTTAGAGGTAGGATTTGTAAAAAATAGTGTTTATAGAAATTTTGATATTTTAATTTGTTTGGCAGTTAAAAATTCTTAAAGTTTTAACAAATAGGTAGATGCTTGGACACTACGCCGCAAGTTAGGGAGCTGAAATTTTTAAATTATTTAGAGGTTAGCCTATGTAAACGAATAAACCTTTCAATTTATCCATAAAATTGTTATTTTGGCCGTTATAAATTATTTAAATTTAAACAATTAGATAAATGCTACTTCAAATCTAATTGTAATAAACATATCAATGTATCCATGAAATTCCTATAGCGGCAGTTAAAAATTATTTAAATTTAAACAATTAGATAAATGTTATTTCTTCTAAATGTCCAACAAATATAAAATTTTGCAGAAATGTGTGGCATTATTAACTCAATGTGGGAAATGTATAATATTTCAAAAATTGCAAAAATTAGTGATTGTTTTACTCCATTATTGTTCCATAATGAAAAAACAAAAACTCGCCCAGAGGAGAAATCATTAGAATTAAAGAAATATTTCTCATGATGAAATGTATTTCTGAAAAATTAATGTTTTTTTCAAGGTGAGATTAAATGCTTGCAGTATGCAAGCACCTTCTACTAGTCATTATATATAGACGTTTCTTACAGAGGAGGAGGAGGATATAACATACATATAGGAGAATACTAATGTTTAGGCACTTCCAAATGAGCTGGGCATTTGAAATTTTTTTCTTAAGTAGGATTTTTTTGCAAAACCGACTAGAAAAAACGAAAATCTTGAAAAAGTGGATATAATTGAAAATCTGGTCAACTTTAATACAGGATTTCGTATTTAATCGACTCTTATAGCAACAATATGCTTACGTTAAATATATATTATGAAATATACTAATTTCATAGCTAGGGAACATATTTACATACGTAATACAGGCGAATGAGTCCTGGAAATATTTTGCCACTTTTTCTGAACTTTTCCTAAATGTTAATAATACATGTTTCTGTGTATTTAATAGGTAAATAACGGGGAAGAAATGTCATATATCTTTGAAGAATGAAATATAAGGGAAGAAAGATTTGGTGCTTTCCCGGCGTATTTGATGGGTGAAGCTTTCTCGGGTGGCGAGCCGGGTCGTATCGACGTTTCGATTACAGGGTACCAGTGAGAGTATTACTTGTGGCGGTGGAGGAGGAAGTCGTCATTTCAAGGTAATTTCATCTTTGTACATTATTATTTGGCATTTACTTCGAATTCATTTATTCTAGTTTTTTAGCAATAATTAATGCGGTTTCTATGCCATAAGCCAGGTTAACGAAAACGTGATTAGCCTTTGCACGCCGTGTCACATGTTAATGGTGCCGTAAGAACACCTTTGAGTTTCATACAATTTTGCTGCTCAAATTCTAATCACTTTTTTGATGCGCAGTTCTTCAGATTTTTTTAAATCGAAATACTTAAATTGTGCAATGATGTTGAACTCGAAACCGATGTTAATTGGGCCATAACCTTATGAATTATATTTCCGTGTCGAAATCTGTTTGAAACTGACCACATGAAAGAAAGAAAAGTTAAGAATGGAATCGAGAAATAGAAAGAACTTTGTCACTTCCACAAATTTATTTGGCACGACCGATTTCACTACGATGAGTAAATTCCACAGGGTTGAGCCTGACCTCATTCTTGATATTAAGAAACGTCGGTTGACATCATATTCACCTGGCTGGAAACCCTGGAACTCTTCACCGCCTTAAGATTTTGTTCCTCTGAACTAGAGCGGGCATATTAATTATAGAACATTTAATAAATTATAGAATATAATATGCTTTGGACAACTTCCTCAAAAGCAATGTTGAATTTATTTTGGTTTATATCAAGGTTTGTAGACTATGAATGTTAAGTGCTTTTGACTCAAAGCCTTTGGTGTAGCAACTCTTAAAATATATTTTTATGAATTTATAAAATAAATAAGTTAACTGAGATATGGGAAAATTAAAGTAAACCTAAGCAAAACTAAAATTCACAGAGTTTATGCAAATTAAAGGGATATTATGGAAATTTAATTCTGAAAAATGCTAGATTGATTTAATATGAGTGACATTTTCTTAATCATAGAGCATTTCATGGAATAAAGCATACTTTTATAGACAAATTCCTTAACGGCAATGATATATTTAGCTCCATTCTAATTTATATTAAGTTATGTAGTCAGTAAATACTAGTCTGATGGCATTTGAAAGAAATATTAAGCTTAGCAATGCAATTCATGGGAAATGATTTCTACGTTTCTTTACAAGACTTCGAATTGAAGAATAACTTGAGTTGCAGTAGAATTTCTGATACGAATATTTGTAGAATGATTTATCATGAAAGAATCGGGAACATTTCGTAATATACTAGATGAATAGTGAATATTATTCGGCGTGAGATTCAAGATCTCTGATTTTATTTTCTTGTTGTTTCAGAGTCATTCATTGAAAGCACACTTCTCTTGCGCCTCTCAACTTGCAGTCTGCGACTCGGATGACAACCTGGACCTGATTGGCTGTCTTCACCAAGAAATATTATTGGTGAGTATTATCAGTGTGTGTTCAAGAGTGATTTTATTCCCTTTACATGTGGCATTTATCAGATTGGGTGTTTTTATGTGGAGCTATCACTTTGGTGATATCTTTAGGGCATATTTGCTGTTATTTTTAAAGAATACCTACGAAAAATTTATCCAGGCAGCCATGCGTTAGTTTTTGAAATTTGATTAAGTTTTTATGTAGTCAGAGATTTTAGAAGTGTAATTCATAAGAAGTTTTATAATTATGGAAAATATTTTTGTAATATGCATCAAGTGTTATATAAATCCTATAGCATATATAATAATATATAAAATATATATCCAACACCGTTTTGCCAACTACGAATATTGAAAGTGTAGGAACTTCTAGGGATCAGCAAATGTCTTGCATTGGGAAGTGAAAGCAATTTTATCATTTAATCGCTTTGATCATTATAAATATTTGGCAATTGTTATTCACGTGTGTTATCAATATAATAATGGCCATTTATATCTGCAAAATCCTGGCTGCCTGGGGACACTTTATTTGCCTGCTGGCTTTTTAAGGAAACCCTAATCATTCGAATATTTTCTGTAAATATAAGAATTTCATAGAAATGTCAAATGCAATCTTGTAATGACGATACGTGAAATATTTATCAAAGTCGCATGGAATCTTAAAGTGCGTTGGCAAGTGCAGAAGTTACTAAGAAGCTTTCTAGTTAAATGTTTTGAAATATGCGGTAAAGCTGTAGTTTAAAAATTGTTCCGATTTTATTTTTTATGGATAATTTTGTGGTTTTTACGAGACCGTTAAATTCGTTTATATTTTGGAATAATTGTGGCAGTAACGTCGAAATCTGTTGTGTGGTTTGTTAGTGGAAAAATGGATTAAAGTATTTTGCTATGAATTTCTTAGTTGATCACAGCAATTATTTAAAAATATAAATTTCCTCTGCTTTTGGATTACTTACCAGTTAAGCATAATAAACAATGAGTTTGTCCGTTAGCTCCAATTCTATATTTTTAAAAATTGAAAATGATTTATTTCTTCAATTGCCATTCTGGTCATACAATATTTGAGTTGATTATATTTCTAGAAAATTGTGTTTCCTATGAATACAGTCTGATAGGATTCTTAAGAGCAGAGAATTTTGTCATCACTTAAGTAGGCTCCCATTTCTTTTTAATATTAATAATTATGTATCTATTCTTGATATATGTGAGATTAATCTTAAAACAAGTGAATGCCTGACGCTGGGAAAAATAAGGGCTTATTGAGAGCTTATATCCGAGCTTGTAAATTTGACATTATTAGTTATTCTCTGCAGCATTGCCATTTATGCATACTTAAGAGGTTGAGATAGCATCTGAAATCAAATGAAAAATCTTAGGCGCATTTAAGTGCAAGTATTGATAGAAATTGTAATTTGATTAGGCGTTATATTCGCGCCAATACAGTATAAGGATGACTAAATGTCTTGTTTTAATGGGATGTGCTCTGTTCTTCATCATTTCAATTTCTTGGTGTCCGAATAACATTTATCGAAACATTGATTTCCTTGCATCTTAAACTTTTTAAAAGTAACTTTAAAATGTTATTTACAATTACAGTTATCAGTTAATAATCTATACTGACATTAAATAGTGCTGTTTTCTTCTTTGAGTAGCTTACGACTTCATAGCCACTTAACCGTTAACATAGGTTAAATTTAATCAAAATTATAAATGGTATTTGTTAATTATTTTTCTTTTAAGAATCTCATACCTAAACACCACCTTTTTGAACTTGGCGTACTTGCGGTTCACAAATTTGCACTTTGCAGCAAAGTATTTTATTCTTACCATTACTTGTGTTTTGCACCGATTATTTGCATTTTGCATCGTGCGTTTGCGATGCCAACAAGCACGACTCCCTCTACTTTTTTGTTTCAAAGTTCAGTTTAAACTTTGGGCCATAGAAAAGGACTTATTATTATATTATAGTTATAATGCTCATAATTAGCAGTTTTTGAAGTAGACAAACATGATAACTCTCAACTTAATTATATTGTAGCTCTGTTTGAACTTCACCACAAATGCCACTATTTTCGATGCAAAACTTTAGTTTAAAATTTAAAGGGATGCCATCATTTTGGAATGTAAGGTTTTTATTTACTATTATTCGTGTATTTTGAATGTAATTTAGGGAAATGTTATTTTGTTTCGCTGGGTTTTCGTTTTTTATTACGAATTTTTAATGTAAATCTAAGAATTGCTATCATCTTATAACGTAAGATTTTCTGCTGCGTATATTGAATGAGATTACTAAAAGAAATATTACCACTTTAATGCTTTGTTTTTATTTATTGCGAGGTGTTTTCAAAAAATGAAAAATGTTACTTTCTTACGCTAGGTTTTGATTTTCTGTTACGCGTTTCAAATGTAATTAATAATAGAAATGTTACCACTTTTTAATGCTAGTGTTTTTTTGTGACTTGGAACTCTTTGTTGCAGAATACATCTGTGCATCACGTACTCTTACATTCCATTTCAGTAGATCGTCAATTTAAATTAAAGAATATTCTTGGAATGAACAAAACAATATCAAAAATTGCATGTAAAAATGCACTGGATGTGAATTGCACAAGTGCCAAAAGAAGTGTAATCACTTTGTAATGCTATTAACTGTTTTGAAGATAATTAAAAAAATTTTTTCACTTTATGATGCTAGGATTTCATTTGCTGTTACGTTGCTGTAACATTTTCATTTATTTTCTGTTAAACTGCATATATATGTTAAAATGAATTTTTTAGATTGACTGGGAACTAGAGCACCAATTTGCTGTTGAAATTTAAAAAAATAATTATTTTTGAAGTCTTAAAAGAAAATGAATTGAAATCAACTATGCTTAAAGCCAATGTGCAAACATAAAATTGTCTATATTATTCATTTATTTGAATTTTAAAACCTGAAATTCTTAAACATTGTCTCATTTATCGATAGTGACCATTTAAAGCTAATTAAATTGCCGAGCATAATTATGAACTGTAAATTTCACTTGTTTTGATAGATTGTATGCTTGAAGGACAATTAAGAGTAAAAAATATTGGTGTTATAGAGAGATTGTTAAGAAGTGATAATATTATCCTACAAAAACTCTTGAGTATTTAGTTAATTATTTATTATGCAGAATTTCCTAATTAACTTGAATAACATTTTGAATTTTCCTCTTTATTTAAGGTGTCTGCTGAGCCAAAATGGACCAGAGCAAGTGGACGTGCATGGTGTTGGGAAGAGTCCTGCTGAGCTGCTCCTGGAATATAGAGACATCTGGGTGTGAGAGTTGAGTGGAGTCTTGGCTGGAGGATATGGGATGAGAGAGGGTTTTATGCCTAGACATTGCGAATTCTGGTCTCTTCTCAAAAGCAGATAATGGTGGCGAGTGGAATGGGAATGAATATTCATTAATCTGGATTAAATGACTTCATAATTTATGATTGTTCTTAATTCATTGCATTTATCAAAGAAGTGGAAATATAGACTTTGTACCTGGACGATGCTTCATACATAGAACTATTACATTTAGTGTCAGGCTTTTTATTAATATTTATAAATTAATTACATTAAAGAAAACTGCAATATGCTTTAATTTCCCTCTAGAGATTAAATTGAATCAAGTTATAAAATGAAAAATTTTAATTGTAGTCAAATTCTGAATTCATATAAAGAAATTGCTCCAAGTCAGGGTCTTGTCTGTTATCTGCCACACACTCAGGTTAATATATGCAGCACCCAAACGGAATTAAATGGCGAGAAATGTAACTGCACGGAGGCTAGCTTTAGGATAAAAGAATGAGCGCATGAGATACTGCTGCGACTAGGTTGAGTAAGTTAGTTCAAGTGTTTTTGGTTTCTTCCCACGTCCATCATGCTATCTCTCTTGGGGAAGCAGGATAGTGAACGCGGGAAGAAACCAAAACACTTTAACTAACTTAAACAACCCAGGGGGCCAGTTGGAGTATGTTGTAGCCCGACCAGGAGTATCCTGTACTAGTTCCATATCCCGCCACCAGAAGGGCGCTGAGTATATTAACTTGGGCGGGTGGCAGATAACAGAAAAGATCCAAAAGTCCTTCAAAGTATGAAATTGGTTGAAGCTGGTACAGCGCAAAGAAGTTGCTTCTTTTCTGATTACTTGGATACACACGTTAAGATATCGAATTTATACTAACAAAACAAGAGATACAATTTGCTTTGTGATTACATAAAAAAATAGGATATATGAAGTCAGCGCAAGAGGACCAAATTTATTGGTCAATAAATTCGTAATTTATAAGAAAGATAACAAAATAACCGGTCTGTAGCTTTATAGAGAAATTAATTAACTAAAATAAAATAAGAAAAAAGTTAACTCTCAAATTTTTAATGAAAAGTATTGGACACAATGGCCACAACAAATAAGAATGCAAAATTGATGCACACAAAGCTAATAAAAATACATAAAAGTATAGGCATTGGGCTTCAAACTGGTTGCAAAATACACACTGAAAAAATGCAGAAAAAAACTGCAAGTTCAAAACTCAAATTATAGAACAATGGCATTTGTGATGCAAGGAAAACTTAGAATTTTTGAAAAAATGTTAAAAGCACTTGAAAATTAATTTACAGCGACTTTAACATTACATTGTTGTTTGACAAAAAAAAACATTTAGTATACATATGTTCGAATTTTGTTTACGCTAAAAAACTATAATCCCTAAGCAAGTACATATGCATTTTTCATAATATATATGACAAAAAAGTTTGAAAAAATTCATCAAATACAACAAAGTATACTTCAATTTGTGAATATTTATATTTTTGATAAATAGTTGAACTGCAAAAATCAGATATAATAGAAGTTATACTTTGATTAAATGAGGAGAGGAATTTATTTTGTTTCCTGTCCAGGTAATATGAAAGAATATTTTAATAAAGAGTAATTAAATTTGCAGGTAAATTAAATGAAACTGAAGCAAATTTTTCTAAGAAAAAAATTAATTATAATAACCATATCTATATACAAAATAAACAAGAAAATATCATCATTAAATTATCTCAGAATTTGTATAATGATGTTCGGAACACATTATGTGATCCAAAGAGAAATGATAAAATTTGGAACTTTTTAAAAAACATTTTAAAAGTTCTCGAAAATTAAGAATAAAATTAACTTTGTAAATTCCTAAAATACTTTTATTAAGAGACTATCTAGATTTTGACACTCTGCATCATCATCAGTAGTAAAGCGTCGAAATTTAGATAAGTCTCTCTTAATAAAAGTATTGTAGGAATTTACAAAGTTAATTTTATTTTTAATAATGAATGGACAAAGTAACGCCAAAAACAATTGAGTACATTCTTGAAAATTAATTAACACCAACTTTTAGATTCCAAGTTATAAGGTATCTTTTAATGTCTCTATTTACAAAAATGCACATTTTTAAATCAGAAATTAAAATATAAAATGGTTAAATAATAGTTATTTTTACGAAAAAGAGACATTAATGGTATAGCAATATATTATGTAGGAAATAATATGCTTATATCAAGAGACTTCGATGAAAAAGACACCCAACGCAATTATACAATAAATAAGTAAAAAACATTAATACAGCAAAAATAAAGAAGGAATAGTACCATTTAATAACACATCTTTTCACTCAGCTTCCTTGGGGCAGAAAACTTGTGGGAGAGGATTATTCCTGTATAATAAATAACAATATAACATTGCACACGTGATCAAGTATGGTGTGCAAACATATTAAATTCAGAGATGATAGCTGCATCTTATCAAAGGTTTCACATAAGAAATTTTCATTTCATATAAGAGATGACAAGAGGAACCTAATGGACAATTCAAAACCTACATATCTAATACTTTCACTCAATAACTACATAAATCAAAACATTCTCAGAATTTTTAAGTAGCTAAGTTTATTAAGGAAATTATAACTACCCTATCGGATATTAATTTTGCGAATAAGATAAAAATACTCAGAACTCACAATACATTTTCGTAACTCAACAATGAATAAACATCGTCCGAGACATGGAGAATACTAATCGACTTTCAGTGAGAAAAAAAATTATCCTTAACTTATAAAATGTCCCGAAGCACCAAAATATATAAACAGTGTAAAGAAAACCAGCAATATACAAACTTCTAGAGTAACACTAATTTTTTTAAACCAAAAAATGAACATTTAAATACTACACATACTAAATATGTGATTTCCGTATACATATTCTACTCACTAAACAAAACATTTATACAACACTCGCGGATCACAGATAACATTACAAAATAATGCTAAATCAACGTACAAACTCTTACAGCCACTCAAGTAAAAAATCTCCCTTCTTAGTACATATAAAAGATACGTTTATCTTAATTACTTACTTACTAAATCCACGCCTGCCGAATTACGGTTACACACAAAACACAAATGCAGTGAATTATATCTCCAAAACTGCATACACACCCACTCCAATCCTATACAAATCAGCTGATCGTAGTATGTACACCAATATGATTACATATCACGTAAGAAAAGCGATAAACATAATAGAACTTTATCACTAATAATATTTACCAATCGCAGATTTAAAAACTCGAATATACCTTAAACTCCGAAGAGAAGAATGTTTATCGAAAAATTAATTACAAACTTTCACGATAAAACAAACACTAATTTAAGCCAATAACAATTAAACTATGTATACGTATATATCATCTTTCGTTAATTGAGTGGGGATCATATAACAATCATAAGTTAATCTTCAAGTTTACGGTCATAAACACACACGGACTCAAATTGAATATATTAGCTTTATTTAGGTATAAAAGACTAAACACATAAACATCACTCAAAAATTAAATGAATAGATACTATTCTTCTTGCTTTTGAAGGAATGGAATTCCTCCTAACGAATTCATTAAGATAACTCGTGGAAATACCAGTTGATGTACCAAACTTTCGGCGAAGTTTTCGTTTACCTAAGAAAAATATATCAGAAGACCACCATTTTGCATCAACGGTTACACACATTAGAGTGGGTGTATACAGAGCGCGCTTCATGCCTGCGCAGTGGAGAGAAAGTTGCCCCAACATATGCCTCCTCGAGTCACGTGACTTAAGGCAAGGGTCGAATTTTGTCATCCATTTGAATATGCAATGTCGCGGAAGTATTTGGATTAAGGAGTTTTTAAATAGATTCTGTTCCTTTAAACGGTTAAAATAAAACAATGGGATGAAGAAAACACCCCAAATAATTTGATATTTTTGAAGATTTAAAAATTTTGCTGCTCAAATTCTAATCACTATTATGATGCGCAGTTCTTAAGATTTTTTTAAATCAAAAGACTTAAATTGTGCAATGATGTTGAACTCGAAACCGATGTTAATTGGGCCATAACCTTATGAATTACATTTCCGTGTCGAAATCTGTTTGAAACTGACCACATGAAATTGAGAATGTTAAGAATGGAATCGAGAAATAGAAAGAACTTTGTCACTTCCACAAATTTATTTGGCACGACCGATTTCACTACGATGAGTAAATTCCACAGGGTTGAGCCTGACCTCATTCTTGATATTAAGAAACGTCGGTTGACATCATATTAACCTGGCTGGAAACCCTGGAACTCTTCGCCGCCTTAAGATTTTGTTCCTCTGAACTAGAGCGGGCATATTAATTATAGAACATTTAATAAATTATAGAATATAATATGCTTTGGACAACTTCCTCAAAAGCAATGTTGAATTTATTTTGGTTTATATCAAGGTTTGTAGACTATGAATGTTAAGTGCTTTTGACCCAAAGCCTTTGGTTTAGCAACTCTTAAAATATATTTTTATGAATTTATAAAATAAATAAGTTAACTGAGATATGGGAAAATTAAAGTAAACCTAAGCCAAACTAAAATTCACAGAGTTTATACAAATTAAAGGTATATTATGGAAATTTAATTCTGAAAAATGCTAGATTGATTTAATATGAGTGACATTTTCTTAATCGTAGAGCATTTCATGGAATAAAGCATACTTTTATAGACAAATTCCTTAACGGCAATGATATATTTAGCTCCATTCTAATTTATATTAAGTTATGTAGTCAGTAAATACTAGTCTGATGGCATTTGAAAGAAATATTAAGCTTAATAATAATAATTTTATTTACTGCAGTGACCCCTGTATGGGGCATTACATTGTCAAGGTCATAGTAAAAAATAAAAGAACAGTAGAATACAATATATAGAAAAGTGCACAAACATGACAATACCATACAAAAGACACCATTTGTGTAGATTTTTACAATTTTTCAGAGATAAACTCATTGACGCTATAGTAAGCCACCTTTAACATCATATCCCTGACATTTCTTTTAAATATAATTGCAGGCATAGATTTAAAATTAGTAGGGAGTGAATCGTACAATTTTTTACTAGAATATTCATAATTTTTTTGGCTTGTAGCAAGCCCACAGTATCAATATTTGTACAATATCTAGTTTCATATTTGTGAATATCACCACGTCAATTGTTTTTGAAGCCAGAGTGAACATAACAGGTAGCTTCCAAGATATAGACACAGGGTAATGTTAAGATATTGCTACGTCTAAAAACATCTCTACAATGTTCTCTTGGTTTGAGATTATGTATGATTCTTATTGCCTTTTTCTGCATAGTAAATATCTTTTTACTAGCACTTGATGCTCCCCATAATAGAATACCGTATGACATAACACTATGAAATAGAGTTAAATAGGCACATCTGAGGGTATCATAGGATACCTCAGTCCTTAGTATTATTAAAAGATATATTAATTTTGCCAATTTATTTTCTAAATATTCAATGTGCTTCTTCCAAGTTAGTCCAGGGTCCAAAACTATGCCTAACAGTTTGCCTGTTTCATTTCTGTTTGAGAAGCTTTTAGATGGATTAAAATGTATATGTTGGTTTTGGTAGCATTGAGGCTTAATTTATTGCAGGCAAACCATTCCTCTGATTTCTCCATTAATTTTTTGATTTCCCTTTTGTTTTCCTCAGAATTTGAGTTTTTAACAAAAAAACTAGTATCATCGGCAAATTGGAGGGTATATGACATAATATTTCCTGGGCAGTCATTAACATATAATATAAAAAGAAGTGGACCGAGTATTGAGCCCTAAGGCACACCATGGATATGGTTAAAGTTTTCGGATTTACCATTTTTAGTTACCACAACATGAAGTCTATTGCTTACAAGGGAAGCCCCCAAGGTGTGACACTCGCATCGGATTGAGACTTTGCAGAATGAAAGTATTTGTAAAATAACGGACTCCTATTTCTACCTAGGTGCTCGACGTCATTTACGAGAAAATGCCCTTTGAAAATCGCGATCCGATAGTCAACGTAATAAGAAAGTTAAAAGTTCTTTATTAGTTATCTAGGAGTGTTGGTCTAGGGGAACCGGGTTGGATTTCAGATACTTTTGCCGGGGTTTGATTCCCGAAGGAACTAAAATTTTTTTTTCTGATTTTTTAAAAAAGTTTTTCTACAATTTCCAGCATATTCGTCATTTATGTTTGTTAATTATTTATTATAAATTTAAAATTTGTTATTTATTACTTTCTCCATGAGGCGTGGTAGAAGTGGGAAGTTCCTTCATCCACAAGATATTTCCCAAATTGGGAGGCCGGCGGAAGGAGAGGAGCGGGGGATTGGCAAAAAGGTTGGTAATGAGGGACTGGTGGGAGGAAGAGGTAAGAATTGGGCGGGCAGCATGGAGGATTGTTTTGAGGGCTTCGTGGATACCAGGAAGGAAAAGTGTCTAAGAGTGAGTGGAGGGATTGATGCTTCCCCCCCTTCTTTTCCCAATCGCTCATCCTATCACCTCCCATTCGTTTTCTTTGTAACCCCTACTGTCTCCCTCTCCCCCCCTCATTTTACCCTATATATATATATGGAACAATTTATATATTTTCACCTGATGATGCTACAATCGTAGTGAAACCGGTCGTGTTATATTCAAGTCGTGGAAACCAGAAAGTATTCGTTTCATTATTACAGACAAATCGTGATGCGTATATAAGGTAGTAGAAGCGATTCACACAGCTTTGCGTCATGTTTTACTCCTCAAGAACAAAAGCTCAACAATAGCAAACAACTTATTCGACTACTCAGGCAATACTCATAGGTTACATAAAAGAACAATGTATATGAAACAAAATTTACAAACTGCCAGCATTTCAAAATGCGTTGGCATACTCTGTACGCCAGCATGCCTAACTAAGGGTTAATCAAGTATTGAATACCTGTGATAATGTCAGAATTGATTATTAACTTTTCCCAAAAGAAATTCAACTAAATATGCGGTTCATTCTAAAAAATTACATTTGGAAACCTTAGCGGACCACCAATGAAACCTTCGTGGACCATAGTTTGGGAAGCAATGGTCTACACCAGGGTCCTGAGTCCCTTAATCCAGCCTTGCACATGGGCAGGGTCATAGCAAGGAAATTAGGCCCTCTCCCTACCCCAAACGAAAGTATTATTTTTTATTTGCCCCCCCCCCTCCCTCCCCCCTACACCCCTTCTATGTTCCTGCACATGGGGCACAGAGATACAGAGACCCTTATTCCCAAAACTGAAATTTGCAACCCTATTAAAGGCATACATCACCACCTAGGAAGAAAAACTGCTCATCATCATGCTTCTGTCCGAAGACAGGTTTTAACTGAATCGCTGCCTCCATTTCTCTCTCTCCCTAGAAGCCTCTTTTATACCTCTATAAATACTATATCCCTGCTTTATATTATCTAATATTCCTATTCTTTTTCTCCCTCTTCCTCTTCTTCCACTAATTTTTCCTTCTAAGATCGTCCTTTGTAAACACTGTCTTCTCAATATGTGCCCTATCCAATTTGCTTTTCTTTTCCTGATTGTTTTTATTAGCGTCCTTTCTTCTCCCATCATTTCTAATACTTCTTCATTTCTCTTCCTCTCTGTCGATTTCACTTTCATCATCCTCCTCCATACCCACATCTCAAAACCTTCTAAATTTTTTCCTCCTTTCTCCTTACCGTCCACGTCCCTGCACCATAAAGAGCTATGCTCCATATGTGGCATTTTGCTAATTTCTTCCTTGTTTCTAAAAACTGCTAGAGCAAAGAATAATTTGTAATTTTATCTCACAAATGAAAATGTAGACAACTGTATTTAAATTGCCTTTTAAAATTAATTTTGCAAAGCAAACTTTCCAACTTTTCCTCTAACAATATACCAGAAATTGCTCTGCTTGTCAACGTTAAGAAACAATTGAGAGGGATGGCTGTCAGATAAAAACAGTGATTCGATCAATTTGCACTATTAACAGAATGGGTAATTTTTATGCAACAGTGCTAATCACTAGTTAATCCAGCCAAATTCTTGGGCAGAATCAATGAGTAGTGTCACTTATTTGACCATCTCTAAATAAATATTGTTACTTTAGAGATGAAATCGGTAGCACCTGTTATAGTTAGTAGTTTATGAGAATTTACAATTCAGATATAGCATCTCTTTAAAGGCAATATGCTTTGTAAATATTATATGATTATGAAATGTAATTCTTATTGGAATTCTGGTTAAATGTAAAGTTATTTTGACTGATGCATTTATCCATCTCTATATTGGTAGATTTTATAACCCTTTCCTGAGAATGATGTTTAATTCCCACAGACATTACATACATAGTAACTAACTGTTATTCATTCATCATATATTACACTGAAGGTAGTACAGTAAAAATTGACCCTTTTTTGCCCATGAGAATCAAATGAAATGGCTAAAACCCCAAGTTTTTGTTGGTTGAAAAAATTAAAATTTAAAAGCTACTGACACTGGAATAATGCAAGCAGTTATTGTTTGTGTGTGTGTATTTCTGCAGTGCCATTTTTTCCTCCAAAATCAAAAAAGGTAAATAAATGCATCTGGGTATATTAAAATTATGAATTAAGATGGGGTGGGGGTGATGCAGAGTCGGCATACACGAGATTTTACGACTAGTCTGCAACACTGCACAGTATCACATCACACAGCATCAAAAATTCCGAGTAAAATATACATTAAAAATTTTTTTATACATTAAACTAGATAAAGTTATGACATTCAAAAAATTTATTCCTGAAAAAAATACCAAAAATCAAAATCAAACAAGTCAATTGTTTATCAATCTGACAATGAGTGATATAGTCAATTCAACTTTGCACAAAAATATAAAAGATGACTTTAGACAAAATATATTCATTGTATCAAAATATAATGCTAGCATTGAACTAACTTTCTCACAGAAAACTTCATACAGAAAAATAAATACAAATTAGGGTACTTGAGCATTATCTACTGGCAAATTTTTCCCATAGGGAGTGGTAACCAAATCGGTTTCTGCATCACTTGATGTTAGGTGTAGATTTCCTACATCCTCCAACCACTGCAGTCCTTAATGGTTTATATGGATGAAGGGGAATCCTTTTTTCTTTACGTTGTGAGACAACTGGAATGGAAGGCTAAAACACAAAAAGATAAATTAAGATAAAATGAAGATCATAAATACAGTAAAACCTTGGATTGCGAGTAACTTGGTCTGCGAGTGTTTCATAAGACGAGCAAAATTTTTCAATAAATTTTAACTTGATAAACAAGCGAGGTCTTGCAATACGAGTAGTACGTATACGCTTTGTTTGCCGAGCGTCACGTGATCACAACTGAGCCGATGTTTCTTTTCTCTCTCTCGCTGCGGGATTGTGGGTAATCGTCTCCCATGCTCCGTCTCAGTCGGCGTGCCTCACTCGTATAGTCAACATCCGTGCAAGCGTATACTGTTTACTATAGTGCTGTGACCACGTGTGTGTGCATAAAGCATTTTTTTATTTTGTGTCCAAGCATAGTGACTGTTCTTTAGTAACTGTACTGCAACAATGGCCCCCATGAAGAAAAAGGTTGAAAAGGAAGGCGGTAAGAAGAAGGAGATGATTACGGTGGAAGTTAAGAAGGAAATCACCGAGAAGCAGGAACGAGGTATGCGAGTGGCCGACATTGCAAGATTTTATAACAAGTCTACATCAATGATTTGCACAGTATTTTAAAGAAGAAAAAAATAACCCACCTCCTCCTCCTCTCTCTCGTCTCCCTCACACCAGCCACGATTAAATTTAATTAATAAATTTGATTACAATTAAATTTAAATAATGAAAATATAAAAAGGTACAAAAAAAATGTATTAAAAATGTATTTTGTATTAATCATTTTTAAGTAAATATTTTTGGGTTGTGGAACGAATCATCTGAGTTTCCATTATTTCTTATGGGGAAATTCGCTTTGATATACGAGTGCTTTGGATTACGAACATGTTTCCGGAACGAATTATGCTCGCAATCCAAGGTTTTACTGTACAAGGATTCATTAATCATAGGCGCTCTCAACCTGTGGTCCATGGACTTGCAGTATGTAGTCCACAGTAGTATTTAAATGACAAGCTTTAAAATTAGAAGTCACTGTAAGGAAGGAGGACCGTATACACAGCACGAAAGATACTTTGGAACCCAATAACAAACTTCAATTACAGAAATGTTTAAGATGATCACATTCTTTTCTCATTGGTGGCCTGCAAATACAAAAAGGTTGAGAAACTCTGGATTCAAGTAACTGCCCAAGCTTACATATGATATAATATTTGATGGTAGAAAAATTTTTTAAACAACTGACAAAATGAAAGTTACACATTTTGTGGACCATCGGTTCATAAAATAAGGAATATGTTATACTGTTGATATTACAGGTATCCCCCGATTTACGTGAGAGTTACGTTCCTGAATATCATCGTGTAAAGCAAAAACGCACACATCGAAAATATTTTTCCCATTGAAAATAATGTAATAGGCGTTGTTTACATTACTGAGCAGATATCTTCCACTTACAAACATCTTTAAATTTTATTTAATGTGCATTTTAACCCCAAAAGCGTTTTCGACAACACTTTTACAATTCCTAAATTTTTTTATTCGTTAAGTTTCTGCCATGCATCACAGAGTTATCAAAGCAATCAGTGAACTTCCTATACAAATATATTCTCTTCACACAACTATGAATGTTTTTGCACAAAAAAGTGGGTTCAAGTGCGTTATTTGCGCAAAGAGGAGAATAAGAAAAGAGATTCTACTGCCGTAGGAACTACCGGAGAATCCTGCCATCACATGATGCAATGAATGGTATCAATGCAGGGACGATAAAGGTAAATAGTAAACGGGCAAGAATCTATGAAATATTTAATAAATAATAAGCTATTAAGAGTACATACTGTGTGCATAACGAATTGCATAAATGCAAATATACTACATGTATATTGATAGATGGTCGTAAGAATAAAATCGCATTAAACCAAATATGCGACGCATACCTAAATCGAAAAATTGTCGTAAAAATATCACGCGAGAATAAAATCGCATTAAACCGAATACGCGATGTGTAAATTGGAAAATGGTCGTAAAAACAAAATCACATATATGCAAAAAGGCATAAATTGGGTAATACCTGTATACTGGAAAGCATTTTTCAACATAGCTATTTATAAGAGATGTATAATAATCAAGTAATTAATGGAGAAGTTTCAATTGCAAAGTCAGAGAGCCAGTTTGTGAGTCATGCACAATACAGGTGCTTAACACGGGAGATGCGTTATTGAGACCTCAGCATTAAACAAAAATCCGCGTTCACCAGGGCACCATAACATTTAGGCACCCAGAGGGAAATAACTTCCCAAATGATATTTTTGGACCCATTTTCAATGTAAAACATATTTCTACCGGACTTTTAGAACGTAATTTATTAAACAAACTATAAGTTTACCTAGTAAACAGTAAGACAAACAGGTTTTTTAGCTATAAACATACATACATAATTTCAAAATATTTCTCAGAACACCTAGGAAGTTGTATTTAAAAAAGGGTCCAGGGTCGACTGCTTAGCTTGAAATAGGTCTGCGTTAAGACTACAATGACTACCACTGACAAGAGTCGAACATTTCAACCGCTACAACCCAAGCCGCCGTAAGTCAATCCTGACACATTAAGAGGTGGAAAGGTAGAAGGTAGGCAATAGCCAATGGGGAAAGAGTGACAATGCTCTTGAAGATCCACTTATAGATCAAACCCATAGTAGTGCATGATGGGTTTTCTGCAATTTATATATCATTATATATCGACGTTTCTTACAGAGGAGGAGGAGGATATAACATTCTAGTAGAAGGTGCTTGCATACTGCAAGCATTTCATCTCACCTTGGAAAAAACATTAATTTTTCGGAGAGATATTTCATCATGTGAAATATTTCTTTAATTCTAAAGATTTCTCCTCAGGATCAGTTTTTGTTTTGTCATTATGGAAAAATAATGGAGTTAAACAATCACTAATTTTTACAATTTTAGGAACATTATACTTTTCCCACATTGGGTTAATAATGCCACACATTTCTGCCAAATTTTAAATTTATAGCACAATTAGAAGTGACATCACATTTTTCTAAATGTTTAAATTTAAATATTTTTTAACGGCCGCAATAATGATTTCATGGATACTTGAAATATTTATTCATTTACATAGACTAAACTCTAAATAATTTAAAAATTTCAGCTCCCTAACTCGCCCCGTAGCTTCTAAACATTTACCTATTTGTTTAAATTTTAAGAATTTTTAACTGCCAAACAGATTAAAATATCAAAATTTCTATAATCCCTATTTCGTTATTTTACAAATCCTACCTCTAGAAATAATTTCAGCTCTGTTGCACATTTGGAAATACATAATCCTTGAAAATTTGTTTAAACAATTGCGAATTTTTAGCGTCCGCATTGTTGCACTTTTTCAAGATTTTCGTTTTTTCTAGTCGGTTTTGCACAAAATCCCAACTAAAAAAAAATTTCGAATCTCCAGCTCATCTGGAAGTGCCTAAACATTAGTATCCTCCTATATCCTCCTCTGTAAGAAACGTCGATATATAATGATAGCATATAGGAGGATACTAATGTTTAGGCACTTCCAGATGAGCTGGAGATTCGAAATTTTTTCTTAGGTAGGATTTTGTGCAAAACCGACTAGAAAAAACGAAAATCTTGAAAAAGTGCAACAATGCGGACGCTAAAAATTCGAAATTGTTTAAACAAATTTTCAAGGTTTATGCATTTCTGCATATGCTACGAAGTTGAAATTTTTTTTAAGTAGAATTCGTAAAAAAACGAAATAGGGATTATACAAATTTTGATATTTTAATTTGTTTGGAAGTTAAAAATTCTTAAAGTTTAAACAAATAGATAACTGTTTAGACATTACGGGATGAGCTAGGAAGCTGAAATTTTCAAGTTATGTACAGAGTAGTGCATTTGCACAAATAACCATTTGAATCTCTCCATAAACATATTGCGGCGGCCGTTAACAATGTTTAAAATTTAAACAATTGGAAAAATATTATTTCACTTCTAGAAGTACTACAACTTTAAAATTTGTAAGAAATGTGTAGTATTAGTATCCAATAATGGAGAAAGTATAAAATTCTTTAAATTGAAAAGTTTTGGGATTGTTTTAATCTATTATTTTTACATAAGGGAAAAACGACATTTTTAAAATATTTGTAATGATGAAATATGAAAAATGAATGTTTTTTATGTTGAGATGATATGCTTGCAGAATGCAAGCACCAACTACTAGTACATTATATGCATTCAAACATTAAGATCCCTCCGCTCGCACCACATGTTTTTTCATAGGTAAAAATTATTTTTTTATGTGTAACGTTAATGTTTTATTTTTATTTATAATGATATGTTAATACAGTAAATTAACATTGTAATAAAGTAATGTCGAAAATTATACATTTTAAAAATATAAATCATCAAAAACATTCTTTACAATCCAATGATGCCAAAGTAACATTGAGCATGAATCATATTTACATTTTTCAAATGTTTTCTGCCTTAGGAGATATACTTTTTGTGTTCGATCCATGAAATGTACAGAGAAAAGAGTGAAGTTGGCCACCAGGCGATGCAATATTATGCAACACTGCTGAAACATCTCAATATTTAGGATACTTTATGAAACTTGATTAGTGCGAAATTTACAAAATCATAAGATATTAGCCTACGGTCACACTGTACATAAGATATGTATTTTTTTAAATTTAATTTGAAATAAAATCCGTGTTACAATGAATCTGCGTTGGCCGGGGCTGTGTTAAGCGGGCTCACATGCGCTAGTAATGGACACATTTACACCAGTGTTATATTTCTGGAGAATTTACGTACATTGAAACCATGAGCCATACACACCCACATATAACAAACTTTTTACTCTCTCATATACGTAGTATATTGAGAAAGTATTGTCATTCGACTTCGAGATTTTGATGGAAATACACGTTTTAAGTGTCCCAGAGTCCAAAAAAGTGGTTTTCACCAGACCGTCTGTCTTTTGTCTGTCTGTTTGCTGTTCTAGGACCCAAATGCATACATGAAATCGAATGTTTTGTATTTGTGCAATATATTATCTTTTGCGGGCCCTTTTTTCATAAAAATCATATTGCTCAAAAACTAAGGTTAGTTTATTCTTGGCGATTTTTAGAAATATTTTATTTACTCAAAAATGGCTCCAGAGAATTTGATTAAAATCAATCCAATTGTAGAGCCTGATGTCACAAATAATATTACGTAAGCCATATATCTCTTGACATCACTATATGGTGTCCAGTGGCATTACAATGTAAGCTAAGCTACCTTATGACATCACGCCTCTGCCACGATCTGCTAAAAATCTTATTATAGCCTAAACAGTTAAACTGAATCGAATGAAATATCATATTTGTCGATATTATCATTCATAATAGACACACTGTAGAAATGAACGATATTGCGCAACAATTAAGGGTACTTAATTCTTGGATATTTTGAAACAAAATTCAATTGACTAAGAAATGGATATAATGATTTTGATTGAAATCCATCCAATCGTACAGCCTGAGGTCACAAATAATACTTACTATGCCATATTTCCCAAAAAATTATTAAATATCAACCAGTAACATTAAAATATACACTAAACTACGGTTGACTTCAATTTTAAAGCGTTTTTCTTTTATAAACATACACAGTCGGCCAAACGTATATACATATTTATATGAGAAAGTTTGTGCAATATATATAGCGGTTTATTTATGAAAATTTAGGGCTAAAAACAGGATGCATCTTACACGAGGATACATGCCACGCCAGCATTGTGTGTACTTCCATTTTGAAACTTTTCACATGCAAAATAAAGTATAAAAAGTGTTGCAATTGTGAATAAAATTATTTCTTTTAATTATGCATATATTTTAAAGTGTGTACGGTTCTGTTTTTTATATTTATGTTTTCATATTGTTTTATTATTAGTATAAGATTCAGTATTTGAAAGAAAATAATTTTGAAGTGGATATTGACATTTTAAAAATTCAATTTAAATGCTATTGGAATTAAAATTTAAAAACTCCTGAACCGTAAATTAACCCAGAGAGCACTCACACGTCAATAAGAAATAAGGAAAATTAAATAATGCTTACAAGTTTGCAGGACGATGATGGCCTACAGGGACCTGTTGTCAAAAACTAGCCTAAAAAGAAGAAAAAGAAAAACACACATGCACAAGCACTCTGGAAATCTCTAGATACGTATTTCGGGAGCTATGCTCCCATCTTCAGTAGCTGAAGTCGTATACGACTTCGTATACATATTATTACGTATTCGTATACGACTTCAGCTACTGAAGATGGGAGCATAGCTCCCAAAATACGTATCTAGAGATTTCCAGAGTGTTTGTGCGTGTGTGTTTTTCTTTTTCTTCAATTTAATTTTCCTTATTTCTTATTGACGTGTGAGTGCTCTCTGGGTTAATTTACGGTTCAGGAGTTTTTAAATTTTAATTCCAATCTGTACACCGTAGTCTCCAATTCCTTTTTTAACGTTAAATGCTATTATCGCGATAAAAAGTAATTTCAGAGCTCAACTATGTTCATTTTCTTATATCATACACCAAAATAAATTTAAAAAATTTAATTCCAAAATTAAGGCGTTTCATTTTTTTGTGGAGAATTGTCTATTCTCAAAGACCCCCGTGTGTGAATCTAAATACACAGCCTAAGGGTATCAAGAGTCGGCAGAATAGGATATGAGAAAGAAATGTATACTTAGGACGTGAACAGACCTATCACTAAGAAGTGGTTCATATTATGTAAGTGGTGATGAATGCCATACTTCGCTGAAAGGGTTCGGCTAGGTCAGCGGTGGGGAACCTTTCCTAGCACGTGCGCCAAAATTACCTTAATAAGAGAAAATTTTCCTGTTCACAACAAATTTGTGTATATCCGTATAATATAGTGCATAGTATGTCTTTTTACACACAGGAAAACATATATACGAAATGATTCAAATGATATATCGATAACAAAGTAATAAATATAGTTTTTTCATGTTTATCGAATTCTTTGTACGAATCCCGCATCTTTAAGACTTGACAAATAATATTAAACGCTAACGAAAATAGGTTGCATTAGTGGATAACGTTAACGGAGTTATCTTTGGTGGAGGTGGTACTCTCTTAGAAGAAACAAATTAGGTATCTCATGAAAAATCGTTATATGTAAATTGATAGATAGTAAGCTCAATAACTTTGGCCAAAACTAACAAAGGTGAAATACTCCTTTAGCCAAAACAACTAGAGGGCTATAAAACCCAATGCATTTCGCCCACAAGGTGAGCATCGTCAGGGGTAAAACCTGTTTCAACAGTTTTACCCCTGACGATGCTCACCTTGTGGGCGAAATGCATTGGGTTTTATAGCCCTCTAGTTGTTTTGGCTAAAGGAGTATTTCACCTTTGATACGTAAATTGATTTAATAAATGATGTCAGTTAAGTAATGAGGAAGATGAAAGACGTGAGCGGAGTGATCCAAGGCATCAACTTCCATTTGACAAATTCCAATTAAAAACTTATCAGACATTAATGATATACTAATAAAAATGTCAAATGGTAAATTTAGTGCTGATGACAGGGGCAGATAGGGCCGCCGGCGAATAATCATAATGTAACTGTATACGAAGCCACTTTTTCGCATCGTCTTAATACCTACATTTATTAGATTTCTGGGGTCATTTTTGCATGTCGCTGTGTTAGCGAGTGGCACATTTTATTTCGTTTTCCATTTTGTGGCGTGCCAACGAAAATAGTTCCGCGTGCCATAGGTTCGCCATCACTGGGCTAGGTCATAGATCATTAAGTTCAGGCGGACCTAAGGCTACACTAAAAGTGAACCGATACCATGTACAAAGAACATAAATGAAATCATGTAAATGGAGGGCCGACCGTACATGCAAAACAAAAATTTATTCTCAAAACAGCTAGACAATATCAAAGAACTGAATCATATTATTCTGTCCAACAGAACAAGGATATCATATATTTACTTACAGAGGGGTTTTCCTCGTCGCATGCTTGGCTCAAGTTATCTTCCTTAGACTCGCTGCTAGCAGTATCTCCTCGTCTCTCCGTCTCCAAATTCTCATTTATTCCACGATTATCCAAATGTGCATGCTCGGCATGACTAAATATTTTGATGAATTCCGAAGAATGTCTTAGAAAATTTCTCATATAAGGATGTGATTTTTTCCGCAAGGAATGCACGTCAATACCAAAACTTTCCTCTTGAAAATCCTTTTTAAATTGGTTCAAATACAAGGGCTCTACTCTCTCTGCTGGTGCATGATACATAACAGCATTTTCAGGCAACTTAAATTCTTTTGAGAGTTCCAAAATTATTTTATGTAATGGATAAAAATATGAACTCTCCTGTTCCGCGTGACTTTTCTGAAAAAAAAAGAAGATACTCCTCATGTAAATATCATAAGGTAATAAACAATCACTACAGCAGCAGGACAAAATATACAGAAAATGAAGCCTGATGCTATGAATCAAATTTTAAATGAGAATATTAACCTTTTCGCTGCTATGGACTTGAAGCTTATGCGTCAGCCGTGTGTGCCGAGTCCAGTGACCTTGAAGCACCCCTGTGCTGAATACTTTCTCTAGGAGCTCTGCATCTACGTTCATTCGTTCGTCTTTTAATCTCTTTATATTTTAAAAGTTATTTTGTCAATCATTTACATTCATATTGATTATTAACCATCTCGAAAAAATAATTTCATCTTTTTTGTTGATTCTTTTTATTAATAGCAAAAGAAAACGAAAGAATCTAAACGCGACTGAAAAAAACTTGGCTTGAGAATGGGATGTATTACGTATGAAAGTTGACAAAGAACTGAAGATATTTCTGGCTTTTTTCCGTCTGTTTTAGGCATAGGGGGTGAGAAGAGTGATGATCAAGGGACGAAAAAGGTTTTATGCGGGTGCAAAAAGCCCGGGGAAACAAAGTAGAAGCAGCCTTTTTCATCGTCCAAGGTTTGACTAAAAACAGCTTGAAAATATATGTCTATGCCATCTACAGAGTGGCTGAAACACCTGTTAGTACCACAAAAATCCATGGCACTTCGTCAGCATTGTTAAGACTGAAAGCGTTTTGAGCAGCGAACGGAAAAGCTTTAAACACATATATGCATCGTTAGCAGTCAAGGCACCGCTCTGCCTGCCCGCATATATGCGTCGATAGCAGTAGCGGCTGTGGGCTACCTCGACGCATATATGTGTCGATAGCAGTGAAAGGGTTAAACTAAATAATAAATAATTTTCCAGCACAATAATTCAATAAATATTTTATAAAAAGGCAATGCATTTTTAAGATCCATGTAGAACTACATGTCAATCCATGGTCCTTGCAGTAGTTTCATTCTTATAAAATGCAGCCAAGAGTGAGTGAACAATTAATCATGCGAGGATAAAATGATTGTGTTCCCAGCAGAATGGGACAATTCAGTGCTGCCGTTTCATCGCCGCCAGTTCACCACCAGCGTTCCATTGGAGGGCCAATCCAGCATCGGCTGTTTCAGCGCGTTTCATCGTAAGCAAATAAATTATTATTCTATTTCTTTAGAGATACAGTTACATTTATACATGCGATCTTAAATTAGAAATAAATACTTTTATTACTTTAGATGAAATTATTTGAATAATGTATTGGATCTTGTCTGTCATCTGCCACCCACCCAAGTTAATATACGCAGCGCCCTTCTGGTGCCAGGATATGGAACTATTGCAGGATACAACTGCTTCGGCTACAAAATACTCCTACCTCGGAGTCGAACCTAGGACTTTTTTCGAGATTTCTTTTCGTCATCATCTTACAATATGTGAATCGATCATTCCTGTCAAATATCAAAAACGAACCTTGTTCCATTATCGAGTTATTCGCATTTTTATAGCGTGACAGAGGGAGCCACAAAGGGACAGAATTAGCCTTTTATTATTGTTAGATACCGAATTCGAGTGGCAACACTCTCGTAATGAGCGATAAAGATTATTATATATATATTATTGTTAGATTTATCTACTGACGATGAAATGGCCTATGCTGAAACTGCCGATGCTGAATCGTCCCTGCGATGAATTGGCCTGGTGCTGAAACGGCTCGGTGATGAAACGTACCAGACCCGTTCCCAGATACCATCTTAGAAAATTTATTACAACTGCTGCAGAAACTATAAAAATACAAAACAAATACAACTTAATGAATAAGTTATCCAAATACACCAAAATATCCAGAAATGTAAGAATGTCGGGGAGTCGTGACATTCAGAGGATGGCCATACAATAGCTTTAGTCGCCAAAAGTAGCATTCAAAAAGTTGGACACAAGTCAAGACATACCACCATTCACCTTATGAAAATCATATATTATATAAATGGGTTAGGGATCCATGGGTAATATTTGAGGATATGGAAGGTCCGTAGGTGCATAAAGGTTAAGAACTCCTGGTCTAAATTGATGAAGAGGACATAACTTTGAATCATCAAAGAGTGAATCTACATATGAAACACGCATGATAAATAATAACAATAATATGAATTACCTTCACTGCTATGCAGCAACTGCTAAACCCCACAGAAGATTTAGTCAAGTATTTCACTTCGGGTAAAATTAGTATTGGGATGCAATGAATTGAAGCAAGCCGTATAATATTATTCACCACGAGTTTTGGTTTTACATCATCACTTAATATAGCAGAAGCAACATTATTATGCTTTATGCCACGAGTAAAAGAATTCATCCCATAGTACAATCCTTTCCTGAAAAAAAAAAATTATTGGCATTAAAAAGAGTATTTTTATTATACACATACTTATTGTCAAGCAATCCTTTACCAACTCCAAATCTGACATCTATTCCTTAGTAACATTAACAACGCATTAAAATGAGGAGGGCAGCTTAATAGCACGGAAAAGTACAGAGCATTATAAAGAGGTGCATCACAAACTTAGCATCTAATAATAGTAATAGTAGAAGTTAACATGAGAGGAAAGACGCACACATCAAGCGTGCATACATGAAAGGCGTTCTTTGCGATTTATGAAATCATGTTAAAAAATATATATATATATATATATATATTAATGGCTTAGTATGTCTAAGAACTGAAAAATGATATGCCAGTAGCGATGCCAAGAAAATGACGAATTTTTGATTCACCATTTCTCTCCTAATCAGTTGTAATTAATAAAACAACCAACAATTATTTAAAACATACCTCATTCGAATAGTACTAATATACCATATTTCGTGGAGTATAAGACGCACCCCGGTTTTTTAGATGATTTTTCAGGAAAAAAGTATTTTGGTTCACCAAGGCATTTACAAAGGGCCACGTCGTGCATCACACACCCTTTACTGATAATACTTACTTAAACTTGAGTTCAAGATGATATTTTAATATAATGGGATAGATAATAAATGGGAATGCATATGTAATAACAATATACAACTTGTCCTTTTTATTCTGCAACTCTTTTTTCCTCGTACATACACAACGATTTTGATCGATACAACAATACCAAACTTCCTCTGTTCTACTATCCGTCACTTCCTCCTCTAGTTGTGGCCATTTAAGACCAACCTTACGAAGACTACGTTTCTCTCATCCCATCAGCTTCAGTTAGTCCTCGTTATCCCCATTCACGAATCATTTTTTCTTTGGGAGGTGGACCGATATGATGTGCGGACACTCGGTTTCCATGCATTTTTTCATATTGAATCACCCGAAGCTTATAACTAATAGTGTAGGTATATCTTTTCACTTTTGTAGTCATTGCGACATCAATACATGTAACATCATTTATCCTGGATACGTATGAAATATTTATGGCATCTACACGAATTCCACTGTTCCATGGCATTAATCCCGTTATTCAACATGCTCATTAGGAACTAAAATATCGCAAACATACCGACATTGTAATCACTCTGAGCGGACATGTATTTAAGGGTAATAATGAAAATGTGTCCTCCGAATTCACGTTGCATGAGGTATTAATGTATATATAACAAATTTTTAACAGTTAATTATTAATAATGTATATTTTATTGTTTTTGCGATGAATGACTGCCAATTATTACATTTTGGGGATGAGTATGCTCATTATTGCCAGTATTGAGAACAGTAATAATCTTATCTTCGGCGTATAAGATGCAAGCTGATTTCGGGGATCATATTTCTGAGAAAAATGTGCATCTTATATGCCGAGAAATATGGCAACTTTCATGTTCACGTTCCTTCCTCTGTCGTAAATTACCCATTTCTTTTCACTTACAAACACTGTGTACCTATACATAAAAAAACAGATGTATTTGCGTTCATTTCTTCGTCGCAGATAATTGATTTCCCTTTATTTACCAAACATTGCATGCGCACGAAATAAAAATAAACTAATTAGGCATTTACAGCAGATATTGTTTACTTCAGTTGCCATGAAGATTGTTTTCATTGACAACAATTAAAAAACACGAAAAATTTTCTAATTTCAAAGTGAATTACAACTTTCTCATTCAATTTTCTTGAAATTGGCTACTCTTTCGATAAAAATGTACTGAAAAAAATGAATGCTATTTGACTACCGTAAATACCCGCATATAATGCGCACCCTCGTATAACGCGCAGGGGGGTTTTCAGCCTCGTAATCTATGATTTTTCTATATACCCGCGTATAGTGCGCACCAATTTTTTAGCGTTACCATTCCAGAATAAAGTAGATGGTGTGACGTGTTCTAAGGCAATGATCGAATTATTGGTATTATGTATTGGTAACATAACGAAAGTGCGAAATGAAATTTTCAAATAACGTTCCAAAAGATCGTCAGCTAACTCAATCATTACATACTCTATGTTAACTTACAAGGTGATATTAGGATATACACAATAAATCGAATTATATTAATTTCATAGTATGGCATATGACATTCTTTGAGCTAATAAAATGAAGGAATGAAGATAATCCTATGCTTTTTACATATGTTTTTGACATGCCTGAGGTGGACGGGTTCGCCCAACCTTCAGTTTTACACTTATTAGAACACTCTGGATCACGTAAACACAATAGCAAATACCATAACTAACTACAGACTCTGAGAATCAAGAATAAATCGCATATGAATGCTGAGAGAAAGGTAGGGAACGATAATTTTATTTAGTTCTGCAAGAAGCATCAACTCCCAGCGTACTCGAAGGCATCAGCTGCCATTGCTTCTAATTGTAAGTAGTACCAGTACCTCACTATCAGGCCGGGCGCCGGTGTAGGGTGACGTCATGCGTATAGGAAGATTATGTACCCTCGTATAACACACATCCTAATTTTTAACTCAAATATTAATAAAAAAAAACTGCGCATTATATGCGGGTATTTACGGTATTTAACACCTGATTAGTGTAATATATTAGCTTAATTTATCAATTTCCCGTACAAACTTATTTCTGCATTAGCACTTCAAAAATGAAATAAGTTAAACACTAAGTATTTTAAATGAAGCACCGCTTACCGCATATCTTTCCACTCATCCGTTTCCATGACTGCCTCTTTTTGAGCTTTTCTCCTCTCTTCAGGCGTCATTCTCTTAACAGCTGACCACGGATGTCTTCTCTCTTTCCGTCGAATAGGAGTTAAGAGTCTAAAATAAATGACAAATACAGTCATACCTCACTTTGCACAACCCTGTTTTAAGCAAATTCATTAGCGCGAGAAGCAGGCACGTGCCTAACAGGTGTTCAAAAAACAAAGGAAGCCAACAATTGAGGAAGCCAACAATTGAGGCAGCCTAACCATAAATGTATTACAAATTCCATTTTTTACAAACTTGTGGATGTTAGAATAATCGTCTTTGGATCCCCACTTAGTGCCAGGATGACCAATGCTATAAAAGGAACTCCTAGGATGGAAGGAACTAGGATGACACACTTTCTTTTGCTCGATCGACAATTATTTTGGAGCTATTATTTCTAAAAGGTGACTTTCTGAATAAAATTTCCTCTCCGATTTATTGAGTACTAGCAGAATATCCAGTTCATCATCTGGAGTAATTATAATTAATATCTTGTAAAGTCCCGTTGGCAGGTACTACCTACAATCTTTCATGGTTTTGAATTATTAGTTTCTATTCCTCGAATAAGGTATTTAAAACCTTTTACACAATAATTCTTTATAAACTATTTTGAGGGTCATTCCAGTTTGCAAAATAATCAGGTGTGTGTGTGCACATGTATGTGATGAAAACTAAGCAAGACAACAGATGAGTAGGTTGAGCCAAGTTTGCCTCCCCAATGGGTTTACAGACCCAACCAGGAGTGCATTGATATCTTGCTAATGTTGTTCCACACAGTTCTCAAGAAGTGAACACACACAGCAGAGTAGAACCCCTGGATGACGATAGGGAAAAATCTCACTTTTCAAAATAATCCCGTAACGCTTAACGGTAATCTTTCAATCCAGGTTAAAGTCAGATGTGTAAACACCGCATCAAGAAATTCACAACTGTATGTTTTTAATAATGTACACATTAAAACATATTTCTCAATACATAAAATGATTATTCATAAAGATTAGAAATATATTCGTCTTTTGAAACTTTCATTGGCGCCATCAAACATTGAAAAACCGAGCTAAATCCATTTTCTAAAATTGAACATTTTTTTGTCTTGCTTATACTAATAAATACGGGGTTTTCGGATTTTTAACTTTGATGAATTTTGGAAAAATATCCACATGAAAAATTTCAACCTTCTCGGTAAAGCAGAAGTGCCCTCGACTTTAGCAGACACACATACAGAATTCCGCTTCATTAGTATCGATTTCATTCAAAAAGGAAATATTTACATTTTTTCCAGAATATAAGTAAGTTTTT
The DNA here is from genome assembly GCA_028673005.1 of Tanypteryx hageni. Taxonomy (NCBI): domain Eukaryota; kingdom Metazoa; phylum Arthropoda; class Insecta; order Odonata; family Petaluridae; genus Tanypteryx; species Tanypteryx hageni. Next base: position 1,134,427 of record CM054113.1, read on the forward strand.
AGTTTTCTATGCCATTTGAAAGTTACTGATGAAGATAAGTTATTGAAACAATGTAAAGATTTTCATCAGGCGTTGATGGATGGAAGCCGAGAAGATGACGTTTTACCAGGTTAACAGCGTATTTTTATTAATATCACACTAGTTTTCACATCCACGGAACTTACCCTCGTTGACATAATGGGTCGAGTGAATAAAAAATAAGCAAATGCTTGATTTGGGGTGCATAAAAAAATTGGCATTTGCTTTTGCTAGAAAGAATAAGCATTTGCTTATTTTTAGGAATTTACTTAAGCATTTGCTTAAAATTGTATGAATAAAACCGAGCTTTTGCTTAATGCTTGAAGCATATGCTTAAACTTTTTTAAGTGAGGTAAAGGGCTTGCTAAAATATTTCCAAGTACTCTATTTTCATGATAATTGATCCTAAATATAAATATGGTAACTTATGGCGACATAAAAGGTTAAAAAATACGAGAAAAGTTTCAACAACGAATGGTTAAAAAAATTTATACCGTTTCTCTGAAGAAAATGATAAGTTTATTTCAAATCTGTTATTCGGAGAATATCAAGAGAAACGTGCCGGAGCACTGTTTTCCAAACATAAGATAGAAATATTTTTAAGGTACTTAAGTGATCCCGGATTTCGCTATAAAGGCAAATGACTGGATAAAATTACTATAACTAAATAAAAATGCACCCATGATTTGTGATATTATCGAATTCGGTTATAAAAGAAAGTTTTAAAAATTTATTAATTAACTTTTTTAAAAATATTACCCAATAAATTTATGTCTTTAGTTTGAAATTCAGCTATGTAAAACTTTTAATGTAAACAAAAACAAGTGAGGGAAGAGTTGCAAAGCGAATTTCGCTTAGCAAGCCATTTTCAGGAACCGCGTAAAGTGAGCTATGGCTGTACTAATAATAATTAGGTCCACGCGTATGCATTCATAGATAATTTAACTAACCTTAGCAGCACTTGTTTTATTTCTTGGGCATCTTTCACCATAGGCCTGAAAAAAAAAACAAAATGAAAGTTATCAATTAGCCATGAAAATAAAATGCTTCATTACAGAATTTCATGATAATTAATATCCCTAGATTCAACAAATATATTTCTAGAGAATTTTCCTTTTACAAGAATACCTCGCTTTACGCGACAGATAGGTTCCTGAAAATTTCTTGCTAAGCGAAATTCGCGCAAAACAAGGTCATTATGTCAACGAGGATAAGTTCCGTGGATGTGAAAACTAGTGTGATATTAATAAAAATACGCCGTTAACCTGGTAAAACGTCATCTTCTCGGTTTCCATCCATCAACGCCTGATGAAAATCTTTACATTGTTTCAATAACTTATCTTCATCAGTAACTTTCAAATGGCATAGAAAACTAAAAACTTACTTATATTCTGGCATAAATGTAATTATTTCTTGTATGAATGAAATCTCAAATTAATCAGCGAGGAAGTTTTATTCGGAAAGTCGCCTTCCTTGAAAAATAATAACGGTAAAATAGCTGTCCATCGAGAGATAAAAACGGTGTGCTGTCCTCTGGATTTATATAGTATCACATCCTGACCCTAAAATTTCATGGGTACATTCATGAAGCGATTTTCCTCCTAAATTCATTAATATTAAGTACATAGAAAACTTTTAGGTACCATAAAAACATATTACCATTGCAGGGTGTACGGCGACTGCAGTGCGCTGCGAACTCTTTTCCCAATTATTGCTCGCTTTTTAGACAACGATGATTTACTACTCGTAATGGAATGTAGAGGCACTTCCATGACTAATTAATGCTTCGAAAGACAACACCGACTGCTATCAAACAAAATGTAATAGCTGGTAGGCTGTTCCAACGTTCCACAAACAGTGATCGAATTATAACATTAACACATTAGGTAGCGTGTACAGCGCTACTACGACCAGCTGTAGTGCAACCCCTACGCGCTACGCCACAAACGAGCGTGCCTCTAGGGACGAGATATGAAACTACAATGCGCCTTGTAGTTCTATATTTCACCCCTAGGTCAGCGCGGCGGAGGTGTAAGCCCGTTAATACCAAAATACTCGAATTACTTTTATGGTAGGTTTATTAAAATATTTGTATATAAGTTTTTGATGAATCTTTAAATCTCGCGTTCCTCCCCTCGGATTGCGCAAAAAACAATTTCGACAAATAATACGTAGGAACATATAATTATTATTTGTTATTAAGCCCTGTTCACACGATCCTTCACTTGCTTCCCTCACTTACATCATTCAAATATGCATCAGTCACTTTAATGACACTTGTGTTCTCACTACCACAAGTTACATCAGTCAAACTTACATCAATCACAGCCGACATCTGTTTACTTTCATGTTAAACTCTGGATCGTAATGCTAAGAGCTCGAGTGATTTTAGCTGCTGCAGGTCTATGTCATATAAGAAAGAAAAAAAGGAGAAAAAAATTGTGGGTTCGTGAATGGATAAGAAGAAGGCAAGAAGATAACTGTTTTTTCTTTACTCTTCCGAGAGTTATCTGCAGAGGATCCATTTTCATTTAAAATAAGGTGACCAAACGTCCTCCTTTTGGAAGGACAGTCCTTCTTTTTCAATCGCTGTCCTCCCTAAACCTTTTCTCCTTCCATGTCCTCCTTTTTGAACATTTCTCTGCTATTGGCCTTCCTTTTACTCAAGCCACGCGTTCTTTTAATTGGTGTATTTGTGTATTCTCAAGTCAACTGGCTATAGATATAGAAGTAATCCTTCCACAAATATACTTACATTTTCATCGTTTCACTGTGAGAGTAAAGAGTCAAACTAAATTGTGTGATGTCGCTTCAGTTGAGCATAAGAAATTATTAGGTTACTCAAAAACCAGGTGGTTGGCTTTAACACCTGCCATTGAACGAGTTACTCAATTATTTGAACCATTAAGCTTACGTTTTTTAAGTTTAGATAAATGTCCCAAACTTCTAAAAGATTTTAATCCATTAGATGAAATTACTCTGCATATCATGCATAGTAAGGCAACATTGTTTCAGTCGAATATAGAGCAAATTAAAAAGAACAAAATATGTGCAGCTGAAGTAATGTCAATTCTTCGCAGTTTTAATGATCAATTGGAATCCAGATTAAATATGAAATGTTTACCAGTAAATGCAGATAATTTATTGAAAAAACTAGAAGAGAATAATCCAACAGTTAGAGGGGCATTCACGGTAGAGGTTCAACTATTTTATAGAAATTGCCTTGATTATTTGATCAAATGGACAAAATTTCTGGATGGAATAAATTTTTTTCAGTGGACTTTATTAAGAAAATCGATTGAGTGGGAAAAAGTGGTAGAATCGGTGAAATTTGCAAATCAAGTGTCTCATAAAGATTGATGACAATACTGTTTGATGAGGTTCGGAGACTAAATGAGCACTGCTCAGCTAATAAGTTTTCAGAATGGTCTGAAAATAAAATAGAAGTCTACAAAAGATGGGAGGAAATATTTCAGTTTTAAAAAAACTGAATATCTTCCTTTTATTAATTTAAAGATATTGGTTGAAATAGCTTTATGTTTACCTGGGACAAATGCAAGTGTAGAGCGTGTATTCTCGATAATTAATGATGTGTGGGACTGTGTAAAGAGCAGTCTTTCTTTGGAAACATTGACCTTAATCATAATGATAAAAGTTAACATGGATTATAGCTGCGAGCGATTCTCAGAAATGTTAAATAAAAATGACGATTTTTTGAAAAAAATTTAAAGAAATGACAAATATTTCAATACAAAACAATCATGTCATTATTAGAATGAAAACACTTCATTTTTAAAAACATACTACATATTTCAGCCTGTAGAGAAAAGATATGTTTCAGTAAATATATATTTTGAATAAATATATTTTCAATAAATATTGGCTTATATAAAATAATTTTCAAGCAATCAGGATATAATTTAGAACAAATAACAATTTGTAGGATTGAATCTATTATTTTCAATTTTAATTGCTTTTGAACTTTGTTTAAACTTTTCCGTGTTGGGGTTTATTTTTCTCGAATATGTAAAACACACATAATTAATGAACACTTACGTTTAAAATTTGTGCAATTCACCTTTGAACTTCTGAAATTGAAATTCGTTCAATACGATTTGTCATTATGTAATTTTAGTGTTTCACTGTGAAAAATGGTATCTAAAATTCTTATTTTTCTTGAAAGCTTACAGCATTTTTTTAAAACAAAAAATTTCATGCCATGAGACTATTGTAATGTATGTTCTTTTACAATCTTTAGTTTGTTTGAAAAAATATGAAAGATAGCATATAAACAGTTTTTCTGTCATGAAATGTGTCCTTCCTTTCTCCTTTCTTTTCCCTCCCTTTGTCTTTACATTTTGTAAAAAAACGGGATCTGTCCTCCCTTTTGGAAAAAAATATCTGGTCACCTTATTTAAAAGTTTTCTGAGAATGAAGGAAAGTACTTTCTATTTACTTCTGTCGAAAGTGAAAAGTTTGATATCGAAGAAAAATACAGTAATGAGGGAGTCAATTTCACTTGCAATCAGATTGGCACTCACTTTGAGATTTCTGGCCACTGGAGAAAGTTATAGTAGTTTAATGTTCTCAACAAGAATTCCAAAGAACACCATCTCATACGAGAGGCGTGCAGAGCAATATACCTGTGCTTATTGGAAGATAATTTGAAGGCAAGTATTTCTGGCATTTACTTTAGTGTTATACTAAATGTAATCTGCCCATAAAGGTTATTACTTCACTTTGTGACATTACCATTACATTGCTTCAATTAACGAGAGTTGGGATTTGTGGAGGCGGAGCTTAGAACGCGTAGCCGCCTAGACTTCTGCCGATTCCCCCTCCACCGCATTTCCACTCCATCCCCTCCACTGTATTTCGCCCACCGCGCAGCCGTTCTCGGACAGACCGAACGGATCGTATTCTATTCTGAAATTGTTTCGGAAACTGGCAATGCAAGAAATCTTATATTTTCAGGGAATCGTAACCACACATTCAGAAACAACGTTAAAGTTTCATCCTCCGGTACTCGCGTTAATTTTTCAACCGCCAGTACTCGCGCGGGGTTCTCCTGATAAACCACAATTTTATTGTTATAAAAGCAATATCGCTATTATTCCGTTCTTTATTTTGTTGTATTCATAGTCATTTATAAGTTAATAATTTTGAGAAGTTTCAAATGATTTTGTAATTATTAATCTCTTTCGAAAAGAAAAAGAATTAAGGTACACTTTCATGAATATTTTCGGAGGTCAATCTATGAGTCAGTAGGCAGTTTTTAGGAATATACTTATAATATCTTCAGTTCAATTCAATAAATCAGAAATACCACAATAGAACAGAAATAGTAATTGTACACGAGAGGAAACCCTGTTTTTCGCATCATGACCTTGAACACTGTATTGGCTTCACTTTTCAATTTGAATATTAGTGTAATTTACTATAATATTTATAACAGTTCTGTCAAACATTAATTGGAAACAGTTGACTGGGAGTTTCAAAACAAAAACCGAACACTGAAATAATAAAAATCTATAAACCTTGTAGGATCAGAGTCAGTGAAGAAATTGTTGAGATGCGATCTCCAATTACGGGAAATAACACATTTTATGATGTCGATCAGTGAAGAAACTATTCAGAGACAATCTCAAATTATGCGAAATAAAAAAGTTCTATAGATAATAACAATAATTTTAGAATAAAATATGAACAACATCCACACAAAGAAAAAAGCGCTTATTTCCAGTGCAGCACTCTCTTATTGTTAGAAAAAAAACGTCCAATTACAAAGGAATATCACAGAAAACTGAAAATGTTTAGCAGAATAGGTTCCAAACACGTCATTCCAGCTACTGAAGGGTCGGGGTCATAAAACGCCAAAGGAAAGGAACCCTGTCACAGCCCCCCACGCAAAACTCGTCAGCTGCCGAGTGAATTATTCCAGTAATAATGCTTTTAAAAACTTGGAAATTATTGAATAGAATATTTTAGGAACTTTCAGACAGGATTTTGGTATGATTTTTTGTTTGGTATACAAGCATAGAATAGATATTAATAACATATTTTTATTGTAGTGATTAATTATAAGTAGCAAAATTTACACAAATAACTTTTTACACATTGTTCTACGCTATTTCAAAAGTTCAACACCTTCCATAAACTCTTCAAGATCACTATGTTCATCAGAAGTCACTTCACTTTCAATAGAACTTTCTTCTTCCAATCGAATGATAAGTTCGTCAACAGCTGCGTCCGAAGTCCCTTCTTTTTCCCAAGCGTCTTCTACTTCTTTCTTCACGTGGTCGACAACCTTTTTCCAGTCTCCCGGAGTCACTTTATGAAGACCTTCGTTGAGCAGTGTTTCCACTTCTTTTAGAGTGAATGATTTATTTTCTCTGGCTACATGACCTTTAACCTGTGCCCATATCAATTCGATGGGGTTGAAGTGACAGTGATAGGGGGGAAGACGAACCACTTCATGTCCTTCACTTTTGGCCAGTTCGTCTATTACATATGAAGGGAACTGGGGTCTGTTTTTATGCACTAAATTAAGTAATATTCCCTTCGTCATTCCCTCATCAAAAGGGATGTTGTTTTCCTCCAACCACTCCATTATCATGGCCTTCCTGCTAGCAACTGTGGGAGGCTTATTGATTTGCACAGAATGATATGGTGCATTGTCCATTATTATCACACGGTGCTCTTTAATATTTGGCAGTAGCGCTGTTTTGAACTATTCATAAAATATTTTATGATCCATTTCCTCGTGGTAGTCGCCGGTTTTCTTGGAGCGAAATACAAGGTTGGCGTTGGAAACAAAGCCATTTGAGGACCCAGCATGGCAGACGATGAGCCTCCCTCCCTTACCAGATGGTCCCTCCGACATGCCTTCTTTGGTATGGTCGGTCCATCCCTTCTTAACGGTGTGTCCCGCATTCACCCATGTCTCATCCAGCCAAACGTTATCGTCGAAGTTTTTTCCGACTAATTGGTGTAGGAATATACTTCTTTTTGTAATAACATCTCCTCTCTCCAGAAGTAAGCTTCGGCCATTAATCTTTTTGTATTCAAAACCCAAGTTAAGAGATATTATCCTCAACGAGCTTATACTTCCTTCGTACAAATTTTCTTCCCTAAGCGATCTATATACTTTGAGCAATGTTGGATGCTCTTTCCTCCGGTAGTATCCATAGATGTGTCTTCGAAACACATCTTCCTCGAACGAGTCCAAGTTGGTGATCTTTGAATCTCGGGGCCTTTTCTTGCCCGGGGTTGATAGATTAGATGGCCATGGTTCGTTGGATGGCATTTTCTTTTCTTTCGACACTCTCCACACGGTATTTGAGCTAACATTAAGTGCAGCTGATGTCCTTTTGATAACCTTATTGAAGGGGATAATAGGAGAACCGGTGTCGGTGATATGAGCATTTTCTCTCTCAAAAAAGTCCCTCGCAGACCAAACCATCTCCCGAGCTTGACATCTGATGGTTACTCCATGCCCAAACGGTGATCTTCCAGATCTGCTTGTATCATCAGATCGGCTCCTCGGTCTTCCTCTCGAGCGTGATGGACGAGACATGTCCACTACGTGAAAAAACCTGGAACTAAAACGCAAAAGACGACACTCAAAATACGAGAAAACTCGAGAGTCGAGAAAACTCAAAAGGCGAGAAAACTCGAAATACATACCAAAAAACTCAAAACTCCAGAAAACTCGAAAGACGTGAAAACTCAAAAGGCGAAAAGGCACACGGTAACGTAAGAGGCAAAGGCTAACAGCACACTGAGCTCCAGGCAGAAGGTCGGAGGCTCCATGAGGTTTGGCAACATAGGACCCGCCTGAGGGAGACTACCTGATTCGCTGTCGGCGCATCCCCTCCACCCGGTAATTTTGAACATCTTGTTGTATTTTTGACTTGTCCTATTTTTAGCTAGATAAATTTCATATTCTTACTCAGTTGCCGAGTTGTTCATTCCTAAATGTCGATATGTATTTTTTATTGAGCATGATTTGTCCTATATTTGTATGAAACCTCCAGGATGAATAAAAATTATTATTGTTATTATATATATTATTATTTCTGTGGAAAAGAACCGATATAGTGGCGAGAAATGGAGCTACTTGTGATTTTATAAGATGACAAAGGTGGGTACAAAACTCTCGAAAGCGGACAGTGTTTCAGTTAGTTCCCTTTTGAATGCTATGTGTGTACTATTACTGCGTGTGTACACAAAATATGAAGTCCTGTTGGAGACTGAAATGATAAGTTTTTCATTCAACTTGATCCAATATAAAAACACACCTAATGGAAAACCTTTCCAGCAGACTCGACATTAATACTCGGTATAATTTTTAAATCAGGCAAAATAATGCATGTATAATGTACATAAACCAGTAGTAAGAAGAACATACAGTACCTATGTTATGAGATATGCTTCTGCAACCATATAGGGATTTAGAGAGTAAATCAAAATAAAATAGTTTAAAAAATTTATTTATGGAAATCCTCAAATGTCTTCCTCTTCTTCCTCATCATACATTTGATTAATTATCAGCTGTATTTCAGTGGTGGGCCGTCGCTGCCTTTTTTTGGTTTTTAATCCTCTTATCATGGCAGCGACACACTCGCCGAATTTTGAAAATTCATCTCCAGCATTTTTTCCACTGCAGAAGTAAGCTTCTGTAGAAATGCATCTTCTGCACTTTCCACTTGTCGTTTTCTTGATGTTGAGGGCGAAGTTATAGATGAGGAGTTGGCTGAAGTTGAATTAGCAGGTCGAGGTGGGATGGAAAGGGATGTTCGTTCATAGGAAGCAGAAGTTGTGGGAAAAGAAGGAGAGGGCGTGGAGGGACTTGGCAAGGGGTGGGTCGAAGGGACAGTAGGGATCTATTATTTTTTGTCCCGCACATATTTAATTATTTAAAAAAATAAAGAACCACAATGGAAGATTCTTTTTATCTTTCCCTCCGGTTTATTTGTGCAGCTGAAATACAGTCAGATTCTTCGAGGGTTTAATTATGGACAGAAGTCTCGCTGGAGGCTTTCGCTGGTCATTCTCGAATGCAAGATGAAATATTGTAATGAGTAGAGAGGCGCATGGTGACGTAACGCGGTTCATTTTTAGAGAGAATTGGTTTTTTTCGTGGCTACGACCTTAAACAGAGAATTAAGGTATTTTACCATATTAACCCTTAAATACTACTATGGGTGATTTTTCACTTCAGGTAATTTTCAAAACCTGACTGCTAGATGGCAGTGGGCAATACACAGTTGTGGTCTTAGGTATTCTCATTTTAGACCAAGTTCTACCATTCTGAATTGTTGTTTCTAAAACTTGTCTTCAGCAAATAACCAAAATGCGATCCATGTGGTGAATTATCACCAATTATAATATTAATGTAATATTTTTCATCAAAGGTCAAATTTTAATTTACGCATGTGAACCGTATAATATTTCATTATGAAAACAAAATGTCTCGAGTATTATACCGTATTTATTATGAATGAGTAGGTAATAACTTTCCACTAAATGAAAGGTCGGTTTTTTCGGTCAATACTATAAACGTAGCCCATTCATCGACAGCCAAACAATGGTGATGTAAGCTTTGTCCACAAAATGCTAATACAAATTTCAGTGTCATGTGTTCCATATGCTTCTATTTTGTATGTGGCCATCATAGAAGCACAATTTGTAACAATCGTAATTTATAATGCTATTTTGGTTTATAACACTTAACTTAGTCTTTTGTAGGTACTATAATGTTTCAAATATGAGTATCTTTGAATTTTAGCGGGTGGAAGTAGTTGTGGGAACAGAAAGGGAGGACATGGGATCAGAATTAGAAAATTCTTCCTGGCCATTCGCAGATATAATAATGTAAGAGCTTAACTCCTCCTGGAGATCTGCGGAGAGATTGGAATCTTCATTGGGTCTTTCGCTTACCTGAAAACAGAGAGTTAAAGAATTTTTTTAAAATGTCGAGTCTGATCACATTTAAAAATTTATTTATTATTTTTCAGTTTCCGGAAAATGAAGAGAATTGGAAAGCAAAAGCTGATCGGTTTGAATTTAGATGGAATTTTCCAAATGCTATTGGAGCCTTAGATGGAAAACACGTTATATTTAAACCGAAAAGAGAGGATGGGTCCAAGTAGTAATAAGCGATGGAGGTGTCTTCAGAGAAACGGATTTAGCACAGGATTTGGAAAAGGGAAATATCAAACCTCCAGCAAAAATGCTACAAGGAAATCACGGGCCTGTTCCGCCTGTCATATTAGCTGACGATGCATTTCCTCTCAAGACATATCTATTGAAACCATACCCTTCAAAGCATTTAAGTAAAGAGCAAAGAATTTTTAACTATAGATTATCTCGTGCCAGAAGGGTGGCAGAGAACGCATTTGAGATTTTAGCCAACCATTTCAGAGTTTTCCTTACCACCATTGCATTGAGCCCAGAAAAAGTGGAAACTATTTGTCTTGCAGCACTTGCCTTGCATAACTTTTTAAAGTTTAAAGACATGCATTTCTCCAACTTTGTAGGCAGGGAAAACTTACAAAATGGGGAATTAATACCAGGGACTTGGAGACAGAACATTCATCTAAATAATATGAATCGTGAAGGGGGAATTCATTATGGTCTCCAAGCATTGCAAGTGAGAGAAATGTATAAGAATTATGTTATAAAGGAAGGTGCTGTGTATTGGCAAGATAGGATATTCCATTGATATTCAATTGCTTCTTATTATTAACTATTTATATTATGCAATAAATATTTAAATTAAAATGTATTGAAACAATTAGTTATACTTAATTTACCCATAGCCTATGTCCTATCCTATGAAGTATTTAACAGTTTAACTACACATGGGCGTAGGTCGACGTAACAAAACACACATGCTAGACTACTATATACACTACAAAAAATACATTTCTTGATGATGTGCCACTTCGAATTCTGGCGTGTCTGTCCAGGAAGAGCAAATCGTTGTAGCACCACAATGAAGGACTAGGGCATCTCCCTCCATTACCGGAGCCACTGGGCATTTTCAGGGATAACTAGGCCCTTTCTCTCGAAAACTGAGTCCTTGATGTATTAATTTTTCCTCTCACATCTCCGGCATTCGTATTTGGTCTTTTTCTGAAACCAATTAGATAAACTTAGAGAACTTTGTAGAAAAAACTATCCATTGAAAATTAGTGTAGAACGTGAAACTTAATTATTCGTAAAGGTGAGAATCAACTTCCCCAATTATCTGCTACCCTTGGACAACTGAATCTGTGTAATTCATAATTTAAAACTACAATGAAATTGGGCAAAGTTACTTAAAAAAATGAAGTTGTGATACCAATTTCTGATTATGCTTACATAAATACGTTATATTAGGCAAATATAAAATAGTTTTCTTGCGAGATATACGTCATCAGAAATGTTAAAATACCACATATGTTCATTTAAGTAATATTGTAAACTTACCTTAGAAACTTCTTCCGATATATTTTTAAATATTTCGTTCTTTGTAGATTTGTTATGGCACTCGGGCGATGAAATGCTGTGCGATATTTGGTTTTGCTCATAAAGTGAAGTAAGCCTCTCCATTTCTTCCACCGTTAACCCTAGAATACTGAACACGTCAAACTGACGTAAACTCCACTTTGGACAAGAATAACTCCTTTTCTGGAAATACAATTATCTCCTTCCTCTGGCAGTGCTTCAAACAGTTTGTTACCCACCGGAAACCAGATCAATCGCAAGTTCCACGCTTCTCTTCCGCCCGCAAATCAGCTTCGTCATTCAGTCAACCTTTACGACAAATGGCAAGGCTTACAATTCCAGCATTATCGTCATAAACCGTGTTTCGGGAAACGAAGCAGGCTTTGTTTAGTTTTTATAAGGCCTGCCTACTAGTTTTCGAAGATTTCATTTGTTTTTATTTAAAAAATTGTACTTATTTGCATAGTTTGTGAACTTACTCTTTTCCTATTTTATAGAAGTTTTTTTCGCATGATTCAATGTCAATACTAACATTTTCATGATAATTCTATTTCTATTCTTTACAATTTTTTTATATTTGGACATTTGTAATTCTTTACAAATTCTTAAATTCCTGGAAGATTTATCATAATAAACTAGTTGTTGGAGTATTTATTCATAAAAAATATACCAGAAAGTTGATTATCATTAAACACATTGCAATAAAAGTGGTTTTAAATATAATCCTGATGTGTACGTCAAATTTACGTAAGTTTAGTTACAACCGCCCTAAAATAAGATTAGAATTCTGGGGTTAAAGAAACTCCACGCGTTCGAACACGCGCCAAGGAAACGAGAATACACTCGATGTACTACACATACGCTCTGCTCTAAGGTTTATAAACGGTCGTTAACAGAAACATCCGACAGCTGAAACACGAGTGCGCAATACGCCCCCCCCCCCCCCCCCCCCCCACAGCCAATCCTTCACTTTCACATCAGTCACTTTGAATCGGGTCCGCACCCATTTCCAAAAATAAGGACGATGCTAGCGTCATTCGTACGGCCAACACGTGAACTAAGGTGACTGATGCATCTTTAGTCTAACTTGATTGTAAAGTGAAGGATCGTGTGAACAGGGCTTTCATCATCATCATCATGCTTCTGTCCGAAGACAGGTTTTAACTGAATCGCTGCCTCCATTTCTCTCTCTCCCTAGAAGCCTCTTTTATACCTCTATAAGTATTATATCCCTGCTTTATATTATCTAATATTCCTATTCTTTTTCTCCCTCTTCCTCTTCTTCCACTAATTTTTCCTTCTAAGATCGTCCTTTGTAAACACTGTCTTCTCAATATGTGCCCTATCCAATTTGCTTTTCTTTTCCTGATTGTTTTTATTAGCGTCCTTTCTTCTCCCACCATTTTTAATACTTCTTCGTTTCTCTTCCTCTCTGTCCATTTCACTTTCATCATTCTTCTCCATACCCACATCTCAAAACTTTCTAAATATTTTTCCTCCTTTCTCCTTACCGTCCACGTCTCTGCACCATAAAGAGCTATGCTCCATATGTAGCATTTTGCTAATTTCTTCCTTGTTTCTAAATTTATTTTCTTGCTTGTGAGAAGCTCCTTCTTCTCGTTAAATGCTGCTTTTGCCATTGCAATCCTACTTCTGATGTCCTGTGTACTACTTCCATCCTGTGCTAAAATACTGCCGAGATATTTGAAACTACTTACTTGTTCCAATTTTTGGCCATTTACCATTATATTTAATTCTTTATGTTCCTTTGAAACCACCATGACTTTCGTTTTTTCAGCATTGATCTTCATTCCATATTGTTGGCCAACCTCCACTAGTCTGTCTGTCATCCTCTGAAGCTCTTTCTCGCCTTCTGCTATTAAGCCCTGATCATCTGCGTATTTAATGGTGGTAATACTTTCACCTCCTATCTTAAATCCTTTCTCTTCCATCAACGCTTCTTCTGTTATTGTTTCTGCATAAATATTAAATATCGCTGGTGAAATAGGACATCCCTGCCTCACTCCCCTCCCTATTGAAGTACTTTCTGTTTCTTCTCCTTCAACCCTGACTCTAATCTTTTGATCAAAGTAAAGGTTTTTAAGCAGTCTTTTATCTTTCCAATCTATTCCTATTTTGTTTAAAATACCCAGCATTTTATCCCATTTCACTCGGTCAAAAGCTTTCTCCCAATCTACAAAACAAAAATACATACCTTTATTGACTTCTAGCGCTCTTTCTGTCATCATCCTCATACATCCTATAGCATCTCTAGTCCCCCTTCCTCTTCTAAAACCAAACTGATTATCTTGCAGCTCCTTTTCTATTTTACATTCAATTCTTTTGGTTATTATTCTGGTTAGAACTTTAGCTGTATGAGAAATTAAACTAATAGTTCTGTAATCCTTACAACATTTTGCATTGTTCTTTTTCTCCAGTGGTACCATCACAGCATCTAAAAAATCTTCAGGCCATATGCCAGTATCATATACTTGGTTAAAAAATTTTGTGAGTTGCTTAACTGCTTTAGACCCTAAAACCTTGAGAACGTCCACGGGTATATCATCACTCCCAACAGCCTTCCTTCTTTTCATGTCATCAATTGCTTTTTTAACTTCAGACTCGAGAATACTTGGTCCTAGCTGATCTTCTTCCACATCCTCTTCTTCATTTAATTCAATATTTCTTGGCTTTCCTTCTTTGTCATACAGAACCTCAATGTATTCTTTCCAGACATTCTTTACATTGTCTGGCTCCGATACTATTTTACCACTTTTGTTCATGATTCCTTTACGTCCTATCTTTCTTGCTTTTTTCTTGAATAGTTCCCTTGCTTTGCTATACATGAGGTCTGTTCTACAAATTCTTTCACATTCGACAATCTCCTCGCATTTTTCATTTATCCACTGCTCTCTTGCTTTATCTGTTTCCCTTCTTAAAGCATTATTTAACTCCTTGTACTTTCTTTGGCCTTCTTCAGTGTTTATGTTCTTCCACTTTCTCCGCTCTTCCATTTTTTGCAGCATAGCTGCTGTGATCCAGGGTTTTTTGTTTCTTTCACCCGTTATCTTTCCTACCTTCTTTTCCATTACCTCTTTAATGTTGCTATGGATGTATCTCCACTCCTCATCTACATTCTTCCTATTTTCTTCAGCTCTCTCCCCCAACCTTTCCTCCAGCTCAGTCATGATAGCCTCCTTGTTTTTAAGGAGTTCCTCTAAGTTCCATTTCTTGTTAACTCTTATGTTTCTCCTAACGCTCTTCAGTCTACATTGTATATTTGCCACCAATAGGTTGTGGTCAGAATCGATATCTGCCCCTGGTAGTGTTTTCACATTTTTAACGCTATTTCTAAATCTTTCATTGACTAGTATGTAATCTATCTGGTATCGTCTCTGGTCTCCTGGGCTTCTCCATGTGTAAAGTCTTCGCTGGTGATGCTTAAACCATGTGTTAGTTACAATTAATCTATTTCTATGGCAGAATTCCACAAGTTTATCCCCTCTTTCATTTCTCTTCCCTAGTCCATATTTTCCCACTATGTTATCTTCCTGTCCCTCTCCGACTACACTGTTCCAATCTCCCATTACTATGGTGGTGATCCTTCCATTTCCCTCATCCTCCAATATCTCCATAATCTGTTCATATATTTCATCTACTTCGTCGTCGCCAGCATTAGTTGTTGGCATATACACTTGAATTATAAGCATATCCACTGGCTCCATCTGGAGTTTTACGGCTATTAATCTGTCATTAACTGTCACTACCTTACTAATTCTTTCAGCTATCTCTTTTCTCATTATAATCCCCACTCCCCTTTCCTTTTTCTCCCCTCCCGAGTAAATAATCTTAAATTCGTCTGAATTTATCTCGCCTTCTCCTTCCCACCGGACTTCACTAAGACCTACTATGCTTACATTATTCCTTCTCATTTCCCTTTTTAGGTTCTCTAGTTTACCCCCTGAATTCATAGTCCTAACATTCCATGTACCTATTTTTAATTTCTCACTACTTGCTTTCTTATTAATCTTACATTTCCTCTGTGCATCCCCTAGGGTAGTCCCCACCCGGAGATCCGATTGGGGGACTATTTTACCTCCGGAATATTTTACCCCAGAAAGATCCATAGAGGTATTTTCAGCTTTTCAGCCTATCATGGGAAATATAATGAGGTAGTTTCCCCTTGCTTTCCTCATCGCAGTTTCACAGAGTGATTACCCATCTGTAGCTGTTCAGATCCACATGATCACCACCTACAGAGGTACTGTGCAAGCTGCTGCCCTTGCACAGGGGGATGTAAAACCCCCAAGACTGCTTCTTAGTCTGACTCTTCCCCTCAGACCTTTCCGGCTTGGATGGTCCTACCAGGAGAATTATCTCCCGCCGGCATAGCTCTTTGGTTCGTAAGAGTACACAAACCCTCCCACCTCTGTAAGGTTATGCAGTCCTTAGGGAGGGAACAGGGCTTTAGGTTTCCTGAATAACAAAAGACTAACATTAATTTAAATAAAACATGGCTTCCAAGTAGTTTGGTAATGCTTTGGTATGAAATTTATTGCTTGACTTATCACATTTATCTCTATGTTTCATTAGTTAAATTTATGTTTTAAACTGTTCTTATAGCTTGAAGATTATATTTTATTTGTTATTGTAACAAAATGAGATATCCCATTTCATTTTTGTACGAAAAAACTCGGGGGATCCAATAGTTTAGCTGTTCCAGTGTTTATGTGAATGCGTTTTGTGATAATACACTTATATTTTCTTAATAGATACCTGCTCTGGATAAATCTCCTAGGAAGGAAGAAGGGAAATTACTCTCGTTTCCATGTGTGCGAGAAGCATTTTGAGGAGGAGTGTTTCTCAATTTTGGGTGTTAAGCCTCGCTTGCTTCAGCTAGCTGTGCCATCCATTGCCCTAGGCGTGTATATGGTACGTGTCAGATTTTCACAAAATAAGCTGTAATTTTAGATAGAGTAATTGAAATTTCTATTTAAAACCTCGTGGTTATTCGTAGATTATAGTGAATCCTTTGGAAGTTCAACTGCAACGTAGCCGCCCGGGAATAGAATTGTGCTTGTAATAGAATGGCATAAGTATATGGTATCGATGACTCATTTTGATTATTGTATATTATATGTTTTTTTTTCTTAAATATTTCGAATTACATACAAAAATTGTTTTCTTGTATTCATTGACGTTAAGGTAATTCTTCTTTCCTTGTTTCGAAACGTATTTAGAAGTATTTGATTTTCGATCTAGAAATTTAAATATCCATATCGAAAGTTTTTCTTGTTATTTGATTAATACATAGAGATCTTAAATGGCCTGTGACTGCTAAGAGCACTTGATCTTCAGTAAATACAACTGTGTTTATAATAGATAATAAATAAATGGAATTTGTTGCGCAATAAGATGTGATCCTCATAGAAAAACTTGTTTATAAACCACAAGTGGCCTTGAGTTAGGTTTAGGGCGACATTTGAAGCATGCCCATTGCTCCCTGCCTCAATTTCTTTAGGTTTAGCATGTAGATAATTCTTATATTTAATGATTGGCATTTTTAGAAATTCATTTCCATTCTTCTTACAGGTGGAACAGAAGATTCCCGCACAAACACGGAACTTTCACCGAAGAATGGCGAAAAGAATGGAAATCACTTTACCATAGATTTTCGGTCGAACCACAAATTCGTTCTTAACGCGGATGTTTGACATTTTCCGTCTTTTGTGTGACTTTCCCGTAGGTCCAGGCAATAAAGGTTAATTAACGTTATAAGAGTTGGTTGCAATTATTAATTTTTATATCTGTTGTATTTATGTACAAATACCTCACTGTTTTGTAGTTTTACAATGACTTTCCACTCTCGCAATGCGTGATATGCGCTAATAAATTTGATTTCTTAAATGCAATCCAAGATTTTTTCATTTAAGTCCAATTCTAATTTCCATCGGATTTATAGTATTTATTACTATTATCGTATTAAAACGGGAAGGGGGTGAGGGACATCCCTCGGTGACGTCACAAGAGCCATTGTGAACACGTAATTCCAATTTTTCCCACCTACTTATCCCCTTACATGAAAACCTGGGACGCTCCAAGTTCACTGCAATCTCACCACGAGTCTTGTTCGCTGTGGCTGCAACACTTCCCAGGAGCCGTGCGAACTACCTCGTCACATCCATTATTTCGAAATATTTGCTTTAATATTTGATATATGTAAAAAGGTACCGGGATAAAAGTTGTAGGAAATTTAATTTTCTATAACCTTTGTCCGAAACATTTTACCATATAATGTGTAAGAGATATCTTAAAAACTAAATTTTTTAGTTGCCACCTACTGTCAGAGCCAGATTAAAAGACCCATTGACTACACGCAAATTTCACGAAATTAAGCAATAAACTTGTATTTTATTCTGATTTTAACACAAAATAACAAATAATGGAATAATATACAAAATTTTCAAATAAGAAAACTTACCTTGTTTTATATAGTATATAGTTAATCAATTATTTCATGTACATGTAATTCTTCAATCATGCCTGCCACATGTGCTATACCGTAG
This sequence comes from Tanypteryx hageni, assembly GCA_028673005.1. Taxonomy (NCBI): domain Eukaryota; kingdom Metazoa; phylum Arthropoda; class Insecta; order Odonata; family Petaluridae; genus Tanypteryx; species Tanypteryx hageni. The sequence continues at coordinate 1,152,504 of CM054113.1, forward strand.
ATGCTTATTCCTACTATGCCCCGTATGCAGCCTTACACAATATGGATTACTTGGAATTATAAAGAAAGAAAGAAAGTGTTTTACTCAGAAAAGTTTGGGTTTTGATACAGGTAAAGAAATGGAGACAAGTAAGAGATTATTGCAAGTGTGGGTCCCCTTGCCGTCTGGGCCCCCTTGCCGTCTGGGCCCCATGCACTTGCTGGTTTTGCGTACCACTTAATCTGGCCCTGCCTACCGGCGACTGTTGTGAACACTTGTCGCTTAGTTACGTCTTAGTAACGCTCCTTTTCATTTTCTCAATTGTTGGAGCTTCGTGGCTATATCCATTACCAGAAGGCTATGGTTTGAGTTGATCTCTGTTATGTCTTAAAATTTTTCTCACAGTTTCTTAAAGTATTTATTATCATTTGACCAACCCTAATTTTAAAATTAACGGCATTTATGTTATTATAATAACACAATTTGTAAATAATATATGTAATAATATAAAACTCTCTCTCTCTCTCTATATATATATATATATATATATATATATATATATATATATATATATATATATATATATATATATACACACACTAGCTGAAACCCGCAAAACATTTGTGACTAAATTAAAACTTAATTCCCACAATACTTTTTTAAATATAGGGTTTTTAGTTAATCTTTCACCAAAGACTTGAACAGAATTCAAACTTTTTACTCTGGAAAAGCCACATAAAGCTGTCCATGCATAAAAAGAGACTTAGGAATATATATATATATATATATATATATATATATATATATATATATATATATATATATACAAATTTCATCAAATATCTGACCTTGTGATGGCTAAGAAAAGACTTTTCTTTACAGAAACAAGCTGTCAAAGCTTTATGTCGAGTATCTTACCGTACAAATGGTAAACCCTTATTATTTTTAACTCTCAATATCTTAACTCAACCACCTATTTACGTTTTGAGCCATACAATTTTTGTTAGATCAAAATAATCAACTTTTCCCCACAAATGTAAAATACCATAGGTATTTCACCCGTTCGTTGTTTAACATTCAACATTAACGATTACAATAATGCACTCTGTCAAAGAGACCCTCACCATTCAGCCTCTGCAATTAATGACAAATTACCTGGGGACATAAAATCAGTTTCACTCTACAAATTGTACAAAAGTAAAATTAAGAAGTTCTTTCTGAAGAAAACTTATTTTATTTATTTATTTATTTCAACAGGCAAACTCAAAATACATAGTGTTAAAATAATTGTCAAAAGGTAAGGTAGTAAATAATAAAAATGCTGAAAATAATTAGGATATAGTACTATCGACTTGTCAATAGAAATTATAATAAAAATTATTACTGCTAATAATAAGCAGGTACACAATGCATATAATAATATAAATGATGAAAGTACAAAAAATATAATAATTTGTAAATGATATATATAATAATATAAAACATATACAAATAATAAATGCATAATAAAAGTATATAAAGAATGCAAACACAAGTATAAACAGTGGCGGCTCGTGTATAGGCACTGCGGAACTGCAGCACCCCCTATTTCCACTTGATATTTTCGATAACATTTAATATAATGAGTCCTTTTTTCTTTAATTCTTTCTTTATTTTTGTAGTACAATATATATTCCTTAAGCTTAATGTCAGTACTTCAGTAGCCATCCCCCAGTTTATGAAAAAGATACAAAAATCTTTGTATGGAACTATGCGCTTCACAGTGCCAGCGACATGGTGTGACTGTTGTGCGCATGCGCACATAGGAGGGGGGGTGGGGAGGAAGGCGGGACTGCCAGGTAGAGAGAGCACTGTTTCTCTCGCAGTGCCGGCTCTGGCGTGATGGTGGAAGGAAGTTTTTTTTTACTCAGCGTGTGTTGTGCTTAAAAACCGTGTAGCATATTCTTGAATGTGATAAAGTGTAGAAGAGTGTAGAATTAGATTATTATTCTGCTTCCAGCTATTCTATTTGATTCATTTTTTTCGGTTCTTTTATTTAACAGAATGATGATAATTTCAAGTTTTGGTTAGAGCTTTTTCATCAGATTATGCCTCATGTTGAAATAATTTACAACCAAATGCAATCTCGAGAAATTAGTGTGTTTAAAGTTAATGAATATATAACAAATTTCAAAACTGCTATTTTAGAATTGAGAAACTCAAAGTACTGTGAGAATCCTTCAAAGACACTCATGGCAGAAGCTAAGGAAGTGTGTGACTATATATGTGTTGATATAATGGACAGATATTCTTCCACTAAACACGTAGTAGCTGCTAAATTGTTCAACAAGAAATGCTTCACTAGATTTAAGAATGAACATCTCACAAAAGAGATAGTACTGACCACTGAAGCTTATCCCATGATTGACAAAGAAAAGCTTGAAACTGAACTAAAAGTATTCTATTGTAGGACTGATATTCATGAATATTGCAAATTAATTGAGCTGCTGAAATTTATCTTGGAAAATAATCTAGATGATGTTTTTAGTGAAATTACTTAAAATTCTATCAAGAACAACGATACCACTAGCGAAGCAATAACACTCCACGAAAAATGAAACAACCACTTGAACTGATGAAAATGTAGGTCCAAGTCGGCCACTATGAAGATACAAAACAGAAACTAATTATGCGAGAGGTTACTCCCATAACCTACAGAAATGTTTACAAATCGTGACTTTCTGAAGAAAATGAGGTGTTTCTTTCTCACTCTCAAAAGCAAGCCCAGGATAGCTAGAAGCCATATGGCCGTGTAGTGGGGAATCCTTTTCACTTTATAGGGCCATATTTCAACAAGTGTAAACTTTGGATTGGACATTTGTGCATGCAAGACATTCGGTAGGATAATGCTCGAGAAAAATCAAGAAAGGGGTCAAATTTGGCGCTAGAAATCGTGAAAAGCGCCAAAATAACGCCATCGCGCTTAAGACAGTAAGAAGGCGCTAGGCGAGTCCAAATAGCGCTAAATATAGCGCGAAAAGTGCTAAAACGGCAACACTGCTCCTCACCCTTTCAAGTGCTCCAATACAAGGTAATATATAAAGAATAGCATGCAAGTGAAATAAACTAGATGCTTATGAAAGCATTTATATACACAAAAAAAACAACAAGAATATTGACCCTGGTCATATCCCCCATTCTACCTTGTTTAAGTTATCCACTAATTGCACAACTTCCACTTCCATTAACAACTGTGAACATCGGTATAAATACTCCTTCCATCACTTATAAACGTGAGTGCTGATGATGACAGCAGTAATTGATGTAAATCGCTAATTAATTTTCTTGACTTTTCAGGCAGAAACAAGGGAAGAAATGGAGTAAGGAGATGTGTCCTTATGAACAGGCAATAATTCAACTTCAACAAGAAAAATTGTGTTGCAGAAGGATGCATTTAGAAGGCGGGAAGAAAGGGAATAGTAGCTGCACATGGAGAAAATGAAGATAGAAAAGGAGGAAATTTAGATTAAAAATTTTTAAAAACTGTATTGGGCTGAAAATTATAAAAATGAAATAAAAGAGTAACAAACAAATATTTCATTTTTACTTTATATTCTACTCAAAATAGTTAGCAATGCAGTTCTTCCTAAATATATTTCCTCTTCCTGTAGGTATTTCATTATTCACATCTTTGTCATTTTCTTCCAAGTTTTCATCTTCACTCTCATCATCACTGCATTCTGATTCTGTCAAAAAAATTTACAATGATTTTATTGCAGGTAACAGGGACAGGTTGATTGTAATTTATAATTATGTTGCAGTCTGTTAGTAATATAACTCCCTCTCAAGCCATAAGTAAAATTATAGATGTATACATATATAGGTAAATCATGACTTTTTATCAGAGTGAGGTATTATGCAATAAAAAATATAATTTTTGAAAAGATTTGTCAAACTTTTATCTATGCAATGGATGAGGTTGTGTGGTAAAATATGTCCCAGGATAAAACTAGGAAATAACATAAGATTGCTAACCTTCCATTCTGAACTCTATCCGCAAGATATGGTGTACAGCAAACGCCACCATCATTCCATCATGGCTTTAGAGTTTTCCAGGTTCCCTGCGAGGCCTCTGTACAAAGATCGAAAAGTCATTTTCCAAACACCAAATAGCCTCTCAACTGTGTTTCTGTGTTTGATGTGGGCTGCATTGTATGCTTCCTCTGCTGCTGACTGTCATGATCATTGGTACAAATAACTCATTAACACGTTGAACGCTGCAGTAAATTTTAAAGTTTTTACCGGTGGCTGACTTTTTTGAAGTTTTAATATATTTTAATAAGTGATGCACGTTTTCCAACTCAGCATTACCGTATCAATATCGCTTTCATAACAGGTAAAAAATTAGTAACAACAAAATTTATTGGTCAATAAATTAGTAATTTATAAGAAAAATAACAATATAACCGGTCTGTAGCTTTATAGAGAAATTAATTAACTATCAAATTTTTAATGAAAAGTATTGGACACAATGGCCACAACAAATAAAAATGCAAAATTGATGCACACAAAGCAAAGAAAAATATATAAAAGTATAGGCATTGTGCTTCAAACCGGTTGCAAAATACACACTGAAAAAATGCAGAAAAAAACTGCGAGTTCAAATTCAAAATGGCAGCGATCCGGACGAAGGTCGAGCGCTAACTGATGAATGGAGAGGAAAAGGGAATGCCTTAGGCTGGCTTTCACCATAAAATCTCATTAGGATTGGTGCCCACTGCATCCGAGCAACTCGAAGCCCTCCTGGATATAAGCCACATCCATGTTTGGATGAAGTCCACAAACGGTGAATTTCATCGTCCGCTGGCAGCCAGGAGCTATACCGCGCCTTCTTGTCATGGAGCATCTGAAGAACCGAGTCATAGTCCGCCGTATTCCGGACGCTGACCCTGATGCAGTCCTTCGTCTTGGTGCAGAGGAAGTTCAGATCTTCCACTGATAATTTTATGGCCTCCAGAAAGAGGCGGTAGTCAATTACCTCATAAACCAGTATCGCCGGGGGGCGTACTGATTTTTTGGGAGAAGGCGTCTGCTCCGCATCCATGGCAGCAGTGGCGGAAGAGTCCATCTCAGAAGAGGGTCCTTCTACGCCGTCCACCAGCGCTTCGTACCGGTTCGAGACCGGAACTGCGACCGGGGTGGGATTAGTGTCAGAGAGCCGGGCTCTCTTTTTCAAGTTGTCCTCAATAGTGAGGAAGGGCGACTGTTTCTTGGAGTGAGAGGTAGACTCCCCTTCCAGAGAAGTGGTCGTCGATGTCCCCCATGGTGGCAGAGGGTCCGAAAGAGCGAATGCCCTTTTCAGGGCCAGAAATCGCTGCTGTCAGCAAGTTGAAAGTGGGTCAAAGCCACACCACCGTAAGAAGATCCTAAAGAGGACTCCCTCCAGTGGTAAGAGACACAGATGTTTTGCTTAGCAGTCCGTAACAGACCGTCTTTTTAACAATGCAATTCTGCAGTTCGCAATTCCAATGCAATTCCAATTCAAACAATCAGTGGAAGTCAATCACCGAAGTCGAGTCTGAGAATCCTAACTCAAGTCTCTGCTCCTTCTCCTGATGATCGAAAACCGAATCCCGAATCCAAGTCAAAACGTGAGTCTGAAGTATCAGAATTTTATCTCCCTATCTCTTATATGATCGGGTAAGGTATCCAGGATTTCGAAAAAAATTCGAAATTTTTTTATTAGCTTAAAGAAATCTCCATTTTTTCCTAAATAAGAATATATATATATATATATATATATATATATATATATATATATATATGGTTTTATGCATTTATCTCCTCTCTTTGAGTTAAAAAATCTAATTTTTCATGGTCCCACATTGGGATTAGTTTCAACTCGGAGGGAGAGTTTCTTTTTGTACAATGTTGCAGGAATTTACTTCGTGTTTACATTTATTTCATACATGATTATTTCAATTTGATGGTGAGGTTCCTTTGTCATGCAGCATTTAGATACAATTGTTTGCTGTGTTTGGAGTTTGTTTTCTGGGAGGTTGATTTGCGGAGTTTGGTTTATATTTGTGGCATTCGCTGTGAGTTTTTCGTGAGGCATTTTCTTAGTTATTACTTGAATAGGTAATTATATACAGTAAATTTAGTATATTTTGATTTGTATTTGCAATGCCAAGAATAAAGGGATTTGGCAAGAGGAAGTTGCTCGGGAACAAGAAGACAAGCCCAACTGAGCTTTCTTCCTCAACTTCGGACACACAAAGCATACATTCTTCGCGTTCTAGTCATGAATCTGGAAAAGTGCTATTATATTCCAAGGAAGAGAAACCAAATGATTTTGATGTTGGGCCGTAGAGTGTTTGTGGAAATGTTTTAATGGACATCAAACTTCTGGCTGAGGATGTATGTGCATCAGCTGTCTGCAATCATCATCATCTTCAAGGGTCACTGATCTCGTTTGAAGAAGACACTCGCAAAGGTATGGCTAGTTCATTTTATTTTCATTGTGATAGTTGTGGACACAATACATTGTTCAGGAACTCAAAGAAGTTGCCATCGAAACACCATGAGTTAAACGTAAGGTTCCTCTATGCGTTGCGCTCAATAGGAAAAGGTGCTGCTTCTGGAGAATTACTTTGTTCCATTATGGACCTACCAGTCCCACCCACTAAGTTTTCCAAACTGGAGCGTGTTATTGCTGAAGCAGTGGAGAAAGTAGCCGATACTTCAATGGCAGAAGTAGCTGCTGAAGCTATAACGGAATATAATGGCTCCAGTGAAATAACTGCAGCATTTGATGTAACGTGGCAGAAGCGAGGCCACACAACTCTTCATGGTGTGATGACTGCTACATGTGTAGTCACTGGTAGAGTGCTTGACGTGGAATGCTTGACAAAATTTTGCCACTTATGCGAAGGGAACCAAGATGAGCCACACGATTGCCAGGCAAACTTCGAAGGAGCCAGTGAAGGTCAGCGGGTGCTTTGGCGATCTTCAAGCGGTCGGTAATAAGACGTGGGGTGAAGTACGTCAGGCATCTTGGTGATGGGGACTCGAAGGAGTTCAAAACAGTGATGGAAGCGAAGCCTTACGGTGACATAGGAATCATGAAATTGGAATGTGTTGGTCACGTTCAGAGGAGGATGGGAACGCGTCTAAGACGGCTGCGCAAAGAAATGAAGGGAAAGGTACTCTCTGATGGGAAAATGTTAGGGGGTAGGGGACGATTGACAGACAGAACGATAGATAAATTGCAGATCTATTATGGGATTGCTATTAGGAGAAATTTGGACAGCGCTGAAAAGATGGCCAGGGCTGTCTGGGCGATATGGTTTCACAAACTCTCAACGAACCAAAATCCGCAGCGTGGGTTATGCCCTCAAGGTGAGGACAGTTGGTGTGGCTATAACCATTCCAAAGTTACCGGTGCTGTGTATGACCATAAAACTTCTCTACCAGAATCTGTACTGCTGGTTATAAAACCATTTTTCAGAGACATAGCCAATCCTGAACTGCTAAAGAAGTGCCTCCATGGTAAGACGCAAAACCTCAACGAGAGCATCAACAGTGTGATTTGGTCGCGGCTCCCAAAAATTATATTTTTAGGAAATCATACGTTAAAGTTAGGTGTGAATGATGCTGTCGTTACATTCAATGAGGGAAACTTAGCAAAGGCAAAAGTTTTGGAGGAGCTAGGATGTAAATGCAGCTATAACACTAAGAGAGGACTTCGATCTGTTGACAAAACCAGAGTGGAGGAGGCAGAAGCAGCTTTTGCAAAAATATGGAAAGATGGAAGACTGATGAAAAGGCAGAGGAAAAGGAAGCTATGTAACAAAATGAAAGAAGCTGAAGACACTGACGATCCCGAGTATGGCACAGGAATGCATTAATTGTGTGTAGTATGCCTGTCAAATATTTAGTAGGGAATAAATTCGTTTTCCCAAAAGTTATGTTTTTTATTAAACCGGTACACTCTCTAAAGTCAACTGAAAAGGTATTTGCATGATATTTTTTGCATGTATAGTTGCAAGATTGTTCTACATCGTGAATCAATAATTTTTTTAGAAAGCAAATTGTAATTTTTTTATATAAAAAAATCGTATGAAAATATGTAAAAAATAACCCTTTAAATAAAAATTACTAAAAAGTAAAAAAGAATGCAAGTTATGAAAAAATTGGTTTACGATGTAGAATAAGAGTTAAAAATTATTGTTCTTTATTTGAAATCTCTACGTTGATTGCACTCGGAAAAAAGTGTACCGAAAAACGGTGAATTTAACATGGGATAGATACAGAGTACCCTACCCACTTAGGTATGAGTGATCTTTAGTAAAATTTATAGCCCAATTGTGATTTTCAAATGAATCCGTCGATTAGAACTACCACTTTACATAATTACTTTAATAAACATCCATCAAGCAACAATGAAGTATCAAAATTTTATCGCCCTAGCTCTTATATGATCTGTAAGGTATAGATTTTAAAAAATATTCGGATAGAGAACAACATTTACTACAAGAAAGTCCGCGAGGCCACGTAATTACGAGTTATGCTTTGGAGATAAAAATTCGAGAACATCACAAGCAGAACATCGCATATTTTGTTTACATCGATCGCGAAGACGGTTCTCCATATATTCCATATATTTCTTTCCCATTGTCTTTTAAGATCTGCGAGGTATAGATTAAAAAAATTATTCGGATAGAGAATAACATTCACTTCGAGATAGTCCCCGAGACTCTAGTTTCGGGGATAAAAATTCGAGAATCACCTAATCTTTCGATACCGTTCGATACGTATTTCCCTTTAAGAACTACTTTGAAATCTCTCTGTATTCCATTTATGGAGTATACTTTTCCATCTTGTTAAGTGATAGTGACATTTTGTGGTCCCGCAGGGAATTATTAAGCTCCTGACGGTTGATAACAGAATTATTTATCGAAGGTCGCCATCTCGATATGAGGTTCAATTTTTCTCTCAGTTTCTTAAAATATTTATTATGATGGGCGCGAGGCGGGAAGGAGAAGGACGTTCAGGAGAGGAAGAGAAGGAGGCAGATGGAGAGACTGAGGACGACATGGTGTCAATTTATTATCTCTGTTTTCCGTTAATGACAGCTTTTACCAAATAAACACTACCGCAAATAGACATGACTAAAATACCATCATTAATTTGACGGGAAATTTCACTAGTTAATTTAAGGTTTTACTAGTCACATGATAGATTAGATTTAAGGAATTGTAATTACTCAGTAAGCCTTGAGATGCACGCCAATAGTAGATCAGATGGAAGAGTAGGATGTATTTGTCTTAAAGGTATGGGATTAATTGAGAGCGCAATAGAGAAAAATGTAAGAAATTCGTGTGGTAACAGAATTATCGAAGGTATGGGGATGGCCGATTTACCATGCAACAGTTCCGTACGTAATGCGTACGACCGTCATAGCACTATAAACGCGATGTTATGTAACAGTAGAATACATTCCAAGCGTAGAAATAATCGACGTAATAGGAAGGACAAGTAGGCAGTAAATAATAATAATAATTCAGTAGCGCGCGAGGCATCGTTACGTAGTAATAGCGATAAACCAAAAATCATCACGGATAACTGTCGCAGCATTCGCAGGAAAGAGGCCGAATTTGAACATTTTATTCGTAGTCTGCGTGCTGATGTAATTATAGGTACAGAAAGCCGGCTAGCAGCGAACATAGCCAGTCAGGAGATCTATCCTTGTGACTGTAGCGTCTTCAGAAAAGATCGATGTATCCAGTCGGGAGGTGGAGTCTTTATAGCAGTTAGCAATAAATACGATAATTACCCAATACAGATTAACGACGACGAAGTCGAAAGTGTTTGGTGTAGTGTGCAAGGAAGCGACTGTAAAACTGTAAATACATACGACTTTTATGGATCACCAAATGCGATCGTGGAAACTATTTATCATCAGGAGAAACAATTAGCGAAGCTAAGTTCGTTTAATAAAGATAAAGCCATTATAATCGGGGGCGATTTCAATCTCCCGTCAATTGATTGGAGGCATAATTGCTTTTATCCCGGTGGTAGAGAACGTGAATCGTGCGAGGCTTTACTTGAAACTTTCGGTAAATATATATTGTGTCAGTTATTGAGATTCCCCCCGAGATTTAATAATATATTAGATTTATTGGCTACTGATCTTTCTGAGCGTATGCATAGAGAGCATCTAATGCGGAGGGAATAAGCGATCACAAGAGGCCAAAAGAAAGTTTTCTGTATTCGCCAAAGCCGATTTCACAAGATTTAGGTATACTCTGCGAAATAAATATACTAATTTCGGCGAGGTAACAGATATTGCAGACGCGGAAGAATCCTGGTTCATGTTCAGAGATATCATGCGAGAGTGTACAGATAAATTTATTACAAGCAAACTGAAGCGTGATACTGCAGAACCTAGATGGTACAACCAGGAAGTTAGGAGCACTCTCCGACGGCAAAGAAAACTCCACTCTCGCGTAAATAACACATCCTCAACAGCTACGGTAGAACAGATTGCAACGCTAAGGCAGCAATACAATGAGGCGCGTTCCGTAGCCAGAGTATCAATGCGTAATGCGTTTAACAATTACATAAACAAGATTTTACAGGATAACTTGAAAGAGAAACCAAAAGCATTTTGGTCTTACGTCAGAGAAGTTCACTATTGCGTCACTGAAATCGGAAACGGGGAATGTAGTTCAAGATAGTGCGGAGAAAGCAAACCTATTAAATCAACACTTTCAGAAAGCTTTTACTCCTAATGACGATGCATGTGAAACCCCTATTCGTTTGCATTAGGACGACTCGATGGAAGATTTGATATTTTCGGAAAATGGTATCGCGCTCCAACTTCATTCAGTTACACCAAATAAATCTCCTGGGCCGGAGGAAATACCCGCACGAGTATTGAAATGAAATCGCGCCGTATTTGAAAATTATATTCGAGGAATCCATTACGGAAGGTGTCGTTCTTAAAGATTGGAAGATGGAACAAGTTACGTCTGTCCATAAGGGCGGCGACAAAAAGAATCCCGTAAATTATAGACCGATTTCCTTAACTTTATTATCGTGCAAGATACTTGAGCAGATAGCCTTTAGCTCTGTTATGCGCTATTTAGATAATCACTCATTGCTTAGAGGATTCCAGCACGTATTCTGGAGAGGTAGATCATGCGAAACGCAGCTCGGCCTGTTCGTGGACGATTTGTTGCGATGCGGAGAGAAAAATACTCAGGTCGATGCGATTGCGAAGTTAGGACAATATAATATCAATCCGAAAGTTGTCTGATGGGTGAGAGACTTCCTCTCGAATAGAGAACAGATAGTTGTCATCGATGGGAAATATTCGTCCGCCGTTAAAGTTGCGTCGGGTGTTCCTCAGGAAGTGTATTGGGCCCTCTACTGTTCTTAATTTATGTAAATGATATCTGTTCGGTAGTTCGTAGTGAAATCAGACTTTTCGCCGCTGATACCGTTCTATATAAAGAAGTAAAATACCAGGAGAACCATCAGCGAACCATATGCGACACCTCATTATTGAGTGATTTGAACTGGGCACCAATGGAGGGCCGAAGATTGAACTCAAGGTTGAGACTTCTGGAGAAATTTAGTTCGGAATGTCTAAAAGAGGAGGTTGTAGGAATAATTGAAGCACCAACATATATAGGTAGAAACGTGAGATCGATTGTAGGACGGAGCGTTATCTAGGCTCGTTCTTTCCTAGGACAATACGAGATCACAATAGAAATTTTCAACCTGCGATAGACAATCTTTAGGTAGGTTTTGGTGCATTGCACACCCTGCCACCCACCAATTATCTGAATTGCGGGGTAACATGTAGATGAAGATAATAAAAGTTGTAACAAGGACCGTAGGGCAGAGATTCGCCTCTTGAGGAATCTCCATCCATCTCAGTCCAACTCACAGAAATAAACATCAGCAAATTCATCCGGAATAGAGAGTAGATAAAGTTCCGCCTGTCTCCACCGTCTCACAAGCTGAGGTCACGTGACGGGCATGATTGGAACAACTTGTAGGGGAAAAAAGTGGGCCCTCAAAATCGTACTTGCATGGCGGCCTCAAAAGTTATTAGACCGGCTCCGTTCAGGCTTTTATTCTTTTTGAGATCTAAATCAGAAAGAATTGACCTACGATCTTCGGATATGAACCATTTTAAAGAAAACATTAAAAAGTTTCTTATTCTGTTCATGTTTTTATGGCTACAGTTTAATTTAACACCATATACATAGCTCTAATATAATCTAAGCTAAGCTGTCAATACTGAAAATGACTGCTTAGCTGTCCAAACATCGGTGTCTAGTTATAATTTTTTGTTAGAATTTACTGTGAGAGTGGCTTTTGTATGTTTCTGCGTGTCTCCTTTTGACTTAGGTTCTGCGACGGTGTTTACCAGCAACCTGCAGCGTGAGTGTGAATATTCTCTTCCTATTTACTGTGAAGGAGTTTTTGTTTACTATTGTATTGTTTTACCGTGTCTCGCAACCCTCCCTTTTCATAATTTGTTTTGTTTTATATTACTAAAGAATCCTTCCTTTGTTATGGGGCATCCTCTCGCACTCACGTTATTCCTATGAGTACATTCGATAGCAGATATTAAATACGAGATCTTGAATAAGGGGATGTCTAAAATTTTAAAACATAAATTTAAACTTTATCTTTCACTGTGTTATAAGAATTTGTTTATACAGTGTCGTGTAGTTAAAAGTATGCCTTTAATTTGTGTAGCTTCTAGTAGATAAACAAATAAATATATATTCTTTCTAAATATAAGTAATATTCTCATTTAAGATAATAATTAATTTGATATAATATGCTATTTATTATTCTTCCCGCCATTTTTACAAGTAGCCGGACGAGATTAAATTTTTTTAATGTAGAGAAATTGCTCGTAGGATTACTTTATATTAGTGTTTTAAATTTTTAAAATATAATATATTTAAGTAAATATGGCTATTTATTATTATTATTTTCGATTTGTGATTGAAATTACGTGAACCGCTAATTATTTCAAAATGTAACGGTCAATATGTTCTGACGTCACTGCGACGATTGTTATAAATAGACCCCGCACGCGCCGCGCGGTCTCTTTAGTTAACTCTGGCTCGCATGTTGTGTGACGTTCGCGGAGTGCCGAAATCGAGGTAAGATTTTTTACATGTTTAGTTATGCGATATTCCACTTGTCTTTTTTATTGTAATTCGTTTCATTATTGCACACTTGAAAGCAGTAACAAAATATGCGGTTTTACGTACTCGTACGATATACAGTACTTAAACTGCTATACTTTCCAGTGATCCACACGTATCGTGAACGGTTTTACTGTCCTTTCGTCTTGTTCTCTGACAAAATATAGCATGTGGAATCGGTAGCCGATATGCTTTTCGTAAACGTTTCTCGGTGAAACAGAGTTTGTTTTCAGTCGGCGTTATCAGCTTTTTAAATGTATCTAAAACCGCTTCGTTTCTTCTTAACGAGGGAACTTTCTTCCATTCTCGCTGAAATGAGAATACTCGAAGCATAAGTAATCTATATTCCTCGTCGATAATTTCGTAATCACGTACAATAAGAAGTTCCTCGGAGCTCACGTTGAAAAATGTGCGTTCACTTTTCTCGTTAAAATTCTGTTACGCTTTTAAATAAATGAATTTATAGCCCGTGATGTCTGGTGTTTTTATTCATACTTTCGAAAAAGCGCCATTATGACACCCTGCTCCTCTGCCGGAGATAAAGCGAACTTAAGGACATTCTCACGTCGGCTGTTATAAACAAGTCCGAGCGTGAGTTGTGCGAATGTTCCAAAGAGCATTTTTTTCCGAGTGCTGTTTTGTGCCTAACGAAGTTTCGTTTCGAAATTAGTACACGTGGTTAAATTAAGTAGTTTTTAAGTGCTTGACCGTGAGATATCGTCTGACCTCCTCCGATGTGTTGACTTTTACGTTGGTAATTTTCATGGTTGATGTAATGTTTGTATGGTGTACGTGAAACATGGAATTTTTTGCTACGCTGTTTCGTTTGTGCAATTTTAGAGATGACTGTAGCCTTGACCGTTGTTAATTTAACGATATTTAGGCAAAGAAAGGTGAAGCTCGTCTGATGTGAGTTTTAATTCTTTCTATAAATCATTATCAGTGAATCACCACTGAGGAAGGCTGCCTTGAACAGATGTACGCATTTGGTTTTCTCGACCATTTTATTGCTTTTGGAGAATTCTGATTCATCAATATATGTTGTGTTTCTTTGACTACAGTTTCAAATAAATAACTTCCCTTTTAATTGTTTTCAGATGGAGATCCACATGGCCACTGTTGAATTTATAGTAATGGATATGTTTAGAAGATGTAGGCATTGGTAAATGTGAAATGAGCTCCTGCTGCAGATATGGGATTAGCAAGGTTTTCGTGGATGGTGCTTATTATTGAAAATTTTTAAACAAGATGCTGAGGAAGATGAGCAATTATCTTGGATGATGGGTGTGAGGTTATGTTACATTTAGCACCAGTTTGCATGAGAGCGTTATTTGTTTTTTTGTTGTATATCCATGTTTAGTGTGACATTGCTGGAGAATACATTGATGATGTTATATTTTTATGCGATCTTATTATCTGCTGCATCGATTTAACATTTTATTCGCCAGCATTTCACCGTTGTTCTAATCAGAACCTAGGTGTTTTATTTTTTGCAAGTTTCCTCATTTTAATCTTAAAGTTATTTTTCAGCTGGCTTTCCTTTCAGGAAATTTTTTCATCGTTTCATGTGATCTGTTAATTTTAGTTAATGTGTGCACATTTAAAAAATGGTGAGGGTGACAAAGGTTTACAAAGCAAGAGGATTCTGTCACCATTTGGTTTAAAATATTAAACCATGGAATTTTTGGTGCAGTGGAATTTTGTGGTTGCCATTCACTATTCTTTAAAGGTATTATTATTATTAAACATCTGATTCCGGCAATTTGTTATTATTCATTAGGTATGTGATTACAAAGTGTTTAATCAAATAATATAAGCAATAAATTAAGTATTTTAGCTATTTCTTTAGTATAATTTTTATTTTCAGGTGAAGTATTATTTTGGAAAGTACTTACACAGAATATTTTGCTATATACTCTGAGAAATGTCATGTGTGTCATATCTGATTAACCATTTATTTATGGTAATTCTAAGGGTGCATCTACATGTATTATAAACTTTTATTGATTACTTGGACAGTGATTTATCTATGATGGTATGATGATGTTGTTCATAGGGTAAACTTTTGTATTTGTTTAATATGTTCAACTTTTTTTATTTTACAGGCGTATTGATCTCTTAGTTGTGCTTATTATGAATAAGATTTGAAGTTATTATTAGTAGGCAGTTGTTATCAGGTTGCTAATAGTATTTGACCCTAGGTTAAGGTGATTGTGTGTACATATGTGCAATTACAGTTTGTCATCATATAATGTGAAGTGTTAGAAATGGTGATTATATGTTATTAGGGGCCATTGCATGTGATTGTCTCACTTTATTTGATTTTATCCTATATTATAAAGGTTTACCCATCTATTTCATTGGTGTAGCATAGTTTATAGACCATAAACCTTAGTTTTAAGAATTTTCATTGAATACCATTTTAACATTAATGATTTAGTTTTATGTTTAGTGACACATGCTGAATACAGCATTGGAATCATGTGCTGATAGTGCAATAAGATTTCCTCTAGGTTTACAATGATTGAGGTTGATTAATAATTATAAAGTTTGCATAAAGGTATTTTCATTCATCATCTCTTCATGTTAACTACTAACCATTTCATGTGGGGTATACTTAATCACCCTTTATTTCAGCACCATATTTATTACAGGAATTATGAAAACTGAAGAAATTTCTTCAAAGAAAAAAGAAAACACTTCAGCAAAACCAAGACTAGTGTTTGATTTAAAAAGAATGAAACTAAAGATTTTGTAAAGTTTGTATTTGTTAGAAAGATCTCAAACTTTGTATTTGTTACATGCACATTTCTTTGCAGTGGATGGCATTGTTGTTGGTAGGGTCTGAGGCACAGATCACAGTGGCAGGAAGGGATTTGTTCCCTTCTTGAGTGCTGTGACTGTAGTCGTAGTCGGTTGCTGGATGCAGTCCAAGATTGGGTAACCCTTTGGAGGGCTGTGTCTTGTGACTGGCTACGTTGTTAGGCTAGCTTCTTGTTCCTATCATATTGGTCCCCTTGTTCACTGCACTTTGTGTGCTGGTCTGGGCCAACAGGGATTAACTTTTTCGGTTCAAAAATCTGTACTTTTGTGCTGTAATTGGTTCTTGTTATACCATAAACATGTATTCTTTTCATCATATGTTATGTTATTTTAAAAGAATGAAACTAAAGATTTTGTAAAGTTTGTATTTGTTAGAAAGATCTCAGACTTTGTATTTGTTACATGCACATTTCTTTTGCAGTGGATGGCATCATTGTTGGTAGGGTCTGAGGCACAGATCACAGTGGCAGGAAGGGATTTGTTCCCTTCTTGAGTGCTGTGACTGTAGTCGTAGTCGGTTGCTGGATGCAGTCCAAGATTGGGTAACCCTTTGGAGGGCTGTGTCTTGTGACTGGCTACGTTGTTAGGCTAGCTTCTTGTTCTTGTCATATTGGTCCCCTTGTTCACTGCACTTTGTGTGCTGGTCTGGGCCAACTGGGATTAACTTTTTGGGTTCAAAAATCTGTACTTTTGTGCTGTAATTGGTTCTTGTTATACCATAAAAATGTATTCTTTTCATCATATGTTATGTTGTAACTTTTCTATGGTGTTTTATTAAATGTGTGTAATTACCAATTTGTTTTATGTATATATTTGAGACTTGTGTATCCATTTATGTACAATATTTGCCTTTTCATTTGCATTATCATTATTAATTTAAAAATTGTGTGCACAATAGAATAATATGCTAGACTATTGTTAGTTAACTCCTGGATAGTATGTTATTTGTGTTTTTATTTCAGCTACAGTTTATTAACCACATTCTCACAATTTCATCATTATGCATAATAAATTTTGATGGTTGATGTTAATTTACTATATATTTGTTACCACTTGTGTCCATTTGTTTTGCTTTGCATTTGTACTGCTTGCCAACTCTAACCATTGAACAATTCTTTTACAGCAACTAATTGAATGACTTGAAGTTTCAGTTTTCTGCAAATAGAAAGTGTTACCAATTGATAAATAACATGTCTGTATAATCACTTTTAATTTCAGGGAAGCTTGCATGCACGGAAACCTGTATGTCTTAAGTGGCCGCTCACTGATGGCAGAAAGGGTTCTCTCTTTGTACTTGCAATGCGCTTTGCTTAGAGAGGTGTGCGCTGCTCCCACTCTTAGCGACCAGCAGGGCAATTGAGTGTAGCTACATATATGGTGACCCCATTTTGAGAGGCCTGGATCTCATTATGCTGGAGCCGGCGCAATCACGCAAATCCTCACTCGCCAAAGGGGCTGTCTTCTCACGGTGGTGGGCAGTGGTCCCCGAGAGGAATAAAGGTGCTTTCCATTGCACTGTGTGGTTCACTATGTGAATCCACAACGGAGAGCAGGTGTGCGCTCTTGCCCGAGTTGAGGGCCAGGGACGCCTGGCAAGAAAAAAGAAACCATCTCATCTGAGTGGTGAGGAGTAGAGGATGGCTCCTTGGCTTAGGTCCTGGAGTTATGTAGGTTGCAGCACATAATCTCGCGTTCCGACTCGAGCGGCCAGTCGGGACAAAGGGTACCTGTCTATAGTAGATGGGTAGTGCGCACTCCTCCTCATCCGTAGTGACCAACGGGGGTGTGGAATAGAAGGTTGGGAGTGGGGTCCCAGGTGCCACCACAATCTCCTTCACTAAGCACGCAATTCCTCACTCTCCAACGGGATGATCTGCTTGCGGTGGTGAGCAGGAATCTTTGAGGAGGGTAAAGGTACCTGTCTGTATAGGTGCCAGTTGGACCTATATCAGAGAGTAGTAGTGCAGTTCCTGCCCCCAGCCGAGGGAGAAGAGACATCAAGAAACTTAGCGACCAACGGTCAGAGGGTGCTCTGCTGGGGGCTGGAGGGCCAGTTGGTCTCCTTAATTTGCTACAGCATAGCAGCACAAATTCCCTCCCTCTCTGCTTCCCATCCCAGTGAAGGGCTCGTATGCCTTCATAATTTCCATGCTCATTTCCCACTGGAGAGCCAGCTGGTCTCCTTATCTCTCGGAGTGCCAGTTGGGCCCCGTATGTCTTGGAGGTGCCAGTTGGGCGTCGTATCTTTTGGGGCTGCCAGAGGGCCCCTGGGAGAGCCCGCTTGGTCTCCCTCTGTAACCTGTTCCTTATCCCTTTCCTGCGGGGAAGTAAGGGGCTCTCCTCTGGTAGCCAGTGCCCCTTGGACTGGTGGTCAAGGAGAGTAGTGCGCGAGCCCCACACATTAATGAGGCTAGCACCTACGGGTGGCTGCATATCCCAGAACACTATAAGGTAGGCTTACTATTTCTCCTGTAGAATACTGTTATTGATGGTGCATTATGTTAGCAAAATGATTAATTTTCTTCTTTATTTTCATTTTCAATAGCATTGGTCCCATGCTGCTGGGCGCGTCCACAGGTTGCGGATAGTGGAAAGGCCCATATGTTTGTATGGGTCAGCTGCGAAATAAGCAGGACATCCTGTCGAATAAGCAGTCGCGGACAAGGGACCTAATTTTCTAGATAATCTTACTGGGACTAAAACCCTTAGGTATGTGAGAAGAAATAGTCATGGATTTTAATATTATGAATGTGCAACTTTTATATAATATGATCGTGTTATAAGAATTTCATTGCCTATGGTATAGATTTTATTTTTAAATAAATAGGAACCTATTGTCCAATTTTATATGAAGTGATAGTTTCGATTTACGTGGTTTTGATTTACACTGCAATTTTTTAGAATGCATCCCATGTAAATCAAGGGATGGGTGTATTGAGTTGCCCATGGAAAATGCAATCATTAAACTGACAGATATCATCACAAAGATGCATCTTTCCAAAGGCTTGGGAGCAGGTATTAACAAGAAAACCATTAACCTTTGCCTTATTCCATGTTGAAAAGTGAGACTTTCAAAAATGACTCGTATTAAAGCAAAAACCCATATTTCGCTTCTGCTGTTTATGCGAACCGAAAACATGGGCCGAAATAAATAATGGTTTTCAATTTCGCTTCGGGTTCAGAAAAATGTTTTGTTTGGGTTTGGTTTCACTCCACTCACTCACCTCTCCACCACCTAATTATCTGGATAACTTGATTAACTGGCATATATCCAAACCAGAAGTTTTCATAGTTTTGTGCTTGGAATTTGAAATGATTGCCATGGTGATTAGGTCATTCCAGTTGGTTTGTGATGGTTTAATAATTATCTGCTTTTTATCTGTTCAAATTTTACCAAACCAAGCAAAATGGCTTTGAATAAAACATCTATAAGTTTAGGACTAAAGATGAAAGAGAGTTGTGATTAACCAAAAAATCTGATGTGGCCACCGCATGACTTTCCATAACTGTACTATTTCTAATAATTCCAAATAGGTTAAATGATAATAAATATTTTAAGGAACTGCGAGAAAAATCTAAAGACTTTACAAAGAAGAGAATAAACTCAAACAGTAGCCTTCTGATATTGGATATAGCCACAGAGCTCTGACAATTAAGAAAATTAAAAAGAGCATTGCTAAGATGTATAGCTTGCATGCTTTAAGGTGGCAGTCAGAGACAGAAGAGAGGGGAAGGGGAGGAGTAACTTTAAGAGCCTATGCACAGTAACACAATTTTGGTTTGCACGAGTCCAAGTTTGTGTATCAAATGCCCACAACTAAACACCACCTCCCCTATAGGCAATCCCACCTCGAGGATGGACTCATCCTATGATAAATGTGCCTACTGCTGCTGCCAAGTTAAAGCATTATAGCTATTACTAAGCATCAAGTTTTTACAATAGGTGGAGTGTTGATGTCAGCTAAAAGATGAGTTTTTAAAATATTTCTTAAAAAATGCATTATATGGGAAATGTTTCAATCAAAGGTTTTATAAAATTAAATGTTCTACAACTATTATTTCAATACTTTTTTACATTCATCAACTATTAAAGCAAATATTTCAGAAAATGAATAAGAGACAAGTGTAAACACCCACTTTCTGTTGACAGATTTTTACCAAAAACTAATCTGTTCTTCACCTTCTAATACAGATGCTAAATATGAAATTGTATGCTGATTGGATTATTAGTTTTTGAGTTAGAATAGCCAGGAATTTCTGGTCGCAAACACCTTCATGGATATCATCAAGAAAATAGTAAAAATGTGATCAGGAAACATTAAAACATATATTTCCATTGAAATCTTGAATTCAATTTCATTCATGAAAACAATACTTTCTCTATACTTGGTATATGTAGAATGTAAAAATAGACATTATTAGGCATTTGGAAAAAGGCAAAAATCAGAAAGTGATGATGGATGAATTTAATATTGGTTCTTCATCTATTCCATCTAAAAGTGATATTGATGAAGAGAAGCAGTAAATGTACACTACCAAACCCAACTCAAGGGGGGAGCAGTGAACATTAGGAGGAACAGTTCACCTAACTTACCCAACCAGGTGGGGCCAAGTACAATATTCCTTCATGTTCAAATTTCTCTTCCCTGGCCTAACCAAATTCCAATGGAGTACTCTACATAATTCCAAATCTCACCCCTAGAGAGGTGCTCTGCAATGTCCCATTAATACCAAAGTAACAACGGGTACTATTTCTAGGAAGGTCAGGACATAACTGAGGGCGAGGAGAAGTTTCAAAACCTTATCTCTAAGCAGAAAGTTTTCCACATCAATTGAAAAGAACTCATAGTGGGACACACTGGTGCTTCTTCCGCCCATGGAGATAGCCTCTTTAACACGTTTGCGACGGAAGCGAATTTTGCTGTCCGTCCCCAGGAGCGTAAATTTTGATAATTTTTTTTTTTTAATTTTTAACTTTTTTTCGACAAAACATGTTTATTGAATGTTGTTAACGAGATTTTTTACTTTAAATGCGTTGCAAGTGTATGGAAATCGTTATTTTTTTACTTTTCCAACGAGGTATGCAAAACACACAATTCGCCAATGATAGACATTTTTTTGTAATTTATATTTTGTTGGCAAAATTTTGATGATACAACTCGAGATTAGAACGTTCTGCGATGCAGTACCAGATTAATATTTAAATATTACGCAAAATGATAAATATATCTTCCGTAGTAATTCAAATTTAAAAATATTTATTCGCTCTTATTAGAACTTACTCTAAACAGCGTCGTAGGATATCTTTCTTTCCCCATTGCTAGATTCATGTTCCGCAAGCCTGCTGTGTGCCTGAGCTGTGAAACGAGGAGTACAAAAGGAAGAAGTGTGAGGAAAAGCAAACAACTTCAGGGGAAAGAGTGAGCAGCGGTCACTTTGTCGAGGCATGCACTTCGAAATAAGCATCCTATGAAGCTGCATTTTTGGAAAAACATGACAGTGACCTTTAGGCGACTTACGCGGCATAAACTAAGATAACTGGTTACCCGCGACTTCGCATTTCATTGCAAGGCTTTGCCGCTTTATTGTTTTTAGGGGATCATTTGGTCAACATCCTATGTTAACGGTTCGGAAACTTTCACTACAAAGTTTTATCCACCGCACATGTCACTACATAGGTCTTCAATTTAGATATGGCTTTGGTATACCACAATTGCTTTCTTACAACTAACCCAAAAACATGTGGCTTCAATTCCGATATTTTTTCTTGCCATTGCAATGAACGGTTCACTGAATTATCATTTTTCGAGATGAATTTCTTTCTTATTAGTCGAATTTTTGTTCTTTCTACTTCGTCAATCTTTTTATAGTATTCTTAGAAAAACTCGCCACGCGAACATTTCTTTTTTTTATTTTACATACGTGTGTTTTTAACTCATTGGAGTTTTATATTCTTGGATATCTCCCCTTCAATTTTGAGTGATTCACCTTTCTGTATCCAGTTCAGAAGGTGCATTCAGTTCTGAATTTCTGTATTTTATACGTACAAATTATTTGAACATGTGCAAACAGTAATGACGTACTTGAATATCTAGAAAGTTGGAATGAAAAGGTCATCAAATATATTTGTGGCTACACCATGAGAACGCGATGAGTAGAATTTTTTTCCGCAGTTATTTTTCATTTGTAAAATTTTTCTCTCCTTTCTTCTCTTTTGGATTGACCGTGTCTTTTGGAGGATCTTCCTCCTCTTCTTTTAGTTGCTCGGCTTTCTTACTAAGGTTTTATTGCACGGCGGCAGCTTTCCCTTACCCTAGGCACGTGCCTTTTATTATACAGAGGCAGCCTTCCCTTACCCTAGGCACACATGCTGAAGCGGCTTTTACAAACGAACTTCACATTCCAATTTCCAAATGCTGTTATTGTTGCGAGGTCCATAAACCTCTGTTAGAAATTGTTTTTCTTTCGAATATAATACATCCTACAAAGCTGCTTAGACATGACTCCCACTATATTATATCATTTATAACCAGGCAACTACTTCGGAAAAGGAAAGTAGTTTCCTTTATGGCTGTACAGCATCCCAACAAGTAATGCGGGCGGAAAGAAATTTTTGCTATTCCCAGTCATTCTCTCCTTGGTTTTCATACGAGTGACACTGTGATCTGTGTAACATCCTTGGCATCTATCTTATACATTTGCAAATCTAGCAGAGTCCATGTCCGATTCAGAAGTTTCAATGTCAGGATTTCCGGATTCCGAAGATTCTTATAAACCGTCTGATTCAGAGGAAGATGATGATTCAATATCTTCCGAAGAGGTGGAAATAGAGGAAGCATTGTGTGCACAGGAAGATGATGGTGATAAGAGGGAAAGGCATTCCAACATTTGGAGAAACTGCACTGATACCGCACGGGAATTAACTTACAGTGGAAGTGATGGATTGCAAGTGGATTTGGATCTCTTGGAGCCAGTGAGTGTATATAAACATTTTGTGAACGGGGAAGTACTGACCCTTATAGTGAAGGAGACAAACAGATATGCAGAACAGTTCATCGCATCTCAAACTTTCAGCAAGCGATCCATGATGCATAAGTGGAGAGACAAATGTAAACAAGAGATGGAGAGGTTTATGGGTATTCTCATTGCTATGGGTATTAACCATCTTCCTAAAATGAGATTGTGTTGGTCCAATAAACCTTTGTACCGCAACGATCTAGTTCGGAATGCAATGAAATGTGAAAGATTCGAATCGTTATTGAAATGCTTCCATTTCAACAACAATGAAGTTCCATCAGAAAATAGATTAGCAAAAATACAACCATTGTTAGATTTGCTTTGTTCAAAATTCAGAGACACCTTGATTCCTGGTGAAAATGTAGTGATAGATGAATCCATGATTCCTTGGAGAGGGAGGCTAATTTTTAGACAGTATCTCCCAGGGAAGTCGCATAAATATGGAGTAAAGTGCTACAAGTTATGTACGCCTGAGGCCTATACATATAATCTAAAGATTTACGCAGATAAAGTGACACTCCAGGGTTGAGTGGGATTGGACACGGTCACCAGGTAGTGCTTGAACTGATTGGAGGACTTCTTCATGAGGGCAGGACTTTATATGTGGACAGTTTTTACACTTGTGTTCCTCTTGCGGAAGACCTTTTGGGAAAGCAGACCTACGTTTGTGGCACATTGAGAAGTAACCGACGGAGAAATCCCAAAGAAGTGTGCGAGAAAAAACTAAAAAAAGGTGATATTGTGGCAAAAGAAAATGAAAACGGTGTAAAAGTGATGAAGTGGCAGGGCAAACGACCAGTTATTATGCTAAATACTAACCCTGATATTACAAATAATTTAGTAGGTTCTGTTTCGAGTAAAAGAAAGGTAAAAAGCATAAGCAAGCCTCAATGCGTGTTAGCTTACAATAATGCTAAAAAAGGAGTGGATGTTTCTGACCAGATGTCAGCGTACTACACGAGCATTCGAAGGTCATTGAAAAGATATAAAAAAGTTGCGTTAGAATTACTCCTTGGCACTTGCATGGTAAATTCGTGGATAATATACAACAGTTTCAATCAGAATAAGAAAACAATGGACATGTTAACATTTAGAGAAAAGATTGTTAATGGACTGTTGGGAAAAGAGTTAGGGGAAAGCAGCAAAAGTGATGAATTAGAACAAGGGCACTCCAAGCGAAAGAACAAACTTCATGAGTTAGGAAAATTAGCTGGATCAGCCAGGGAATCTAGAAAAAGGTGTCGGGGATGCTATGAGAAAATATGTGCGGAAGAGGGAACGGTAAAAGCTCGAGCAAGTGCAAAAAAGGTAAAAACATTTTGCAATGACTGTGAAGGAAAGCCAGCATTATGTTTAGAATGTTTCAATGAAAAACATAAGTAAATAAAATAAGCATAGCAAAGTTTCTATTTTTTGCTATTTTATTTATTTGTATATTTTTTATTTATGTCTTATATTACCTATAAATGCAAATACTGTTTCATTATATTAACATAAACAATTATTTATATATTCAAGTCTCCAATGAATTGCCGAGGTTAAGAATTTTATATATTACATTTTATACTCTATGTAATTTACCACTGTTTTTTATAATTACATCAACATAGAAAATATATTTGTAATTCAGCATTGCATTTCTTGTTCTCTTTCTTTTTTTTCATTTTGTTTCTCATTTATGAGTTGTTTTTATTGTGTCTTTTGCCATCTCTTTTCTTAGTCATGTATTGGTGTGTTATTTTTATAAAATAATTCATCATGTAAATAATTGGGTTATTTATAGACGTGAATTAATAAAAATATATATCAAAATGCCTGCCATTTAATATTATTACTTCACAATTCCATTCGAATTTTGATATAGTTACGATGTTTATATTGACGTCGGAAGGGAGGGAATATCTGGAAAAACGTAAACGTTGTATTAAAAATTATTTTTAAAATTAACATGTGAAATTACTTTTCACGTTAACTTGAAAAAGTAAGAACCCAAGTGTTACTGATTCTCTTATTATTTATAACATTTATTACATTTTATGTTTCAATTTTCACGTATTTGTTTCCGCCCCTGGGTATTAGGCATGTTTGTGTTTTGCATTCCCCCGCAAACTTTTATGCCAATGCCCATAGTAAATAAGGCTATGTATTGTTTAGAATATGGCTTATTAATATGGTTTCGTGGGTGCACGTATTCTGTCGTTGACTCTCAATGTAGTGAACACGGAAAATTATGGGTTTTACGTATTTTTTCATAATAACCACAAACTGTAATTATTTCTTCCTCTGTGAGCGTATATATGAAGAATAGATTCCTATCAAGGGGCGTATGCGCATGAAAACTGCATCTCAAACTTAGGTATCGTGTCCCACCGGTGGTACATGGCGGCTGTGCGGCCGAACACCCGTGACCCACCGGTGGTGCACGCCGTCGCGAACGTGTTAAGATGCACCAGTTCACCCTCTGCACTGAACATGTTAATTGGAGAGTGATTATTTTGTATTTGAACAATGGCAGTCAGCTGCCTAATCACAGACCTGACTACAATGCATCCTCCACAACAGTCATCCAAGTCTTTTCATTACAAAGTCGTTAACTGCCTTGAATTTCCTGAACACTCCCTTTTGGATCATTGCCCCATTCCTTCTACATTTCCAGTTGAAATCCGACCTCAGAACCATAAAATACTTCATTACATCAATTCTTATTTTAATATTTAGTCGGGTGTCAACAACACATAGCACTTATGCTGTCTTCTGAATCATCCTCACCATAACATAAGATAAAGTTTGTAATACAGGTGTCACAAGCCTTTAGGATTCCTTGACAATTTTAGTGTAAAAAATATAATGAAATGATGCTGAATTTTTTGATGAAACGTTTAATCATGTGGGAATGAGTGACTTATGATGTTATTACCAATGCATATATGGCTTGGGTGCTCAAACAGTGGACCAGATTCAGCCTGCTAAGCAATTTTATGCAGCCCACCAACAGTGTTTCATACTTTTCAAAACATTTTTCTTTTGATTTACATACCAAATATAATTTTTTAATCTAGCAGAAGCAGTTGAAATATCTTGTGCTGAATTGGGATCTGTTAGTAAATATTTCAAAGATTGAATTCCAAAACCCAATTTTAACTTGATTTTCACTCATATGGTGTCTAAGATACTTTAGTTAACTTCCAATTTAACAAGTGCCAGCTTTAATTTCTGTAGTGCCTGACCTGCATATGGCAAAGTTCAAGGTGAAATAATATTGTCTGTATACTCTGTAATATTTATATTAGAAATATTCCTTTTAGACTTTTACTTTAGCTAAAGTATTAACTTGTCCAATGATATAAGAAATAATTACATCATTTGCATTTAGGTATTTTTTAAAAAAAGAAGTAGAATTTTGGTTTATTTATTTGCATGATTCGTATGCCTGTAAACAAGGGTCTCTGGCATGGAGTAGTTCCCCTAAACCCAGAATGTGAGAGATTGTGCGAGTGTTCGGTCCCTGGCATGGAGTAATTTCCCCTAAACCCGTCAGTATTTGTGTACTTCTATTTTAATTTTCTATAGTTATAATGAGGTTTTTCCTTTTGATTTTTTATCAATTGTCTTTTAATATTTATATAAAGTTCTAAATTATCACCTTTTATTTTTTATGGTAATTTTTTTATAATCGAGCATTGGGTTATTCAAAGATCTAGTGCCATTCTATGAATCTGATATGTACAAAACACTGCTTTATATCTTTGCTGTCTTCACAACAAATTTCAGAACAATTACATGAATATTTTTTATTTATTGTTATTGTTATAAAGGAGAAATTTGAAAAATATTGGCTTATTTTTCATAACCTCTGGTGGAACAACATTCTCCTTGTCCTCCTGAGCATCATGCATAGATAAAAATAGGTAAGCTCTTGTTTGTACTATTGCATTATGTACACAATCATGATTACACCATTGTGGTATTTTATTTTCCTAAATTATTTGATTGCTCACTTTATCCTATTGACACACTTTTCATCATCAATGACACTTATGCTCTCCGGTTTTAATTTATCAGGTCACTTTTGTCGGCCTTGGTAGACTTCTGCAAATGGATGATAAGGTCGCGGGTTCGAATCCCACCTAGGACATGGATGTTTGTGCCTGTAATATCAGGGTTATATGCAAGAATGGACATAATTGTCTAAATATCGCCCTCAATAAAGACGGATTATTATTATTATCTTTTCCATATTTTTCTAATTCTATACCTCCCTTACTCTCTATGTAGTACCTTTCTTTCTATATCCCTTCCTTCCTATTTCCCTCCCTACATCCCCCTCTCTCTTACTCTACATTTATATAGCTGTTTATATAAGCAAAAGAACCCAAACTAAATACCAGTCCCATTAGGATTATGTAATTTTGCGAAAAATTCTACGATAATTTAAGACAATCAATGCACTTGCATATATTACATGTACGAGGGTTGAGACAGCAATTGATTCTCAAAGTTTAACAATGACGTGATTGGCAAGGCAACATCCCATTTAAAAGCCGATATTTTCTCAAAATATATGATTTCAATGTTTAATATGAGAGATTCTGAGCGGTAGGTAGAAAAAGATTTATAGAACAAGAAACTTCATTAATTTAACTGAAACAGTTTAAATTTGAGGATTGTACATAATTTTTTTCTAATTTTTCTCATTTTCTAATTTAATTTTCTGCACTTTGAAAAGTTGCTTTTTACATGTTATCTTATGGGAAATGGAATCTTGTAGTTGAATCCGGTCTTTTTTGTTTTTTTTTAAATTTAATTTTCATATCTGAATCAAACATTCCTGCAAAATTTCAACTTTTTATCTAATCGGGAAGTTTGTTATAAATGTATTAAATATGCCATTGATGACATCAGCAACATAGGCTTTTATTATAGTAACTGGCATAATTTCCCATCAAATATGACGAGCATGTGCAGCTTATCTTTTGAAATTAAGGTACTTCCCATTCTTCCTCCCTTTCTCTCTGTCCTCCCATTCTATTCCTTCCCTCTCCCCATATTCCCTCTCTCCCTCCTATTTTCCCTCTCTCCCTCCTATTTTCCCTCTCTCATCCTTCATTCTATTCTCCATCCCTCTCTCACTCCTATTCTTCACCCTCACTTCCTCCCTCCCATTCTCCTTCTCATTCTTCCCTCAAAAATACAGCGTGATATACGTAGCTACAAATCTTACATACAAAAAGAATATTATTTGTTAAACATTCCGCTACACACCTTTAGCTGGCCAAAACTATTTTAACTCTCTGGAACATACTATTACGTGAATTATTTTGGTGAAATCTTGCCATTAAAATGGCAAGATTTCACCAAAATATGTGAAAAAAACGTTTAACATGAATAATTTCGAATTGAAGGCAAAAAACAATGAACAGAATAAGAAACCATATAATTTTTTCTTTAAAATGGTCTGGATCTATAGGTGAGTCTATTTTTTTCAATTTTTAACTCAAATAGAAGAAAAGCCCGCACGTCAAAAAGTCGATTTTTCATGTTATGTTATGGGGAATGCAAATCATCCCCTGTAGTCGAACCCTGGACATAAATTTTCTTTTGCCACAGCATTTTCATATCTGAGTAGACTATCTCTGCCATATTTAATGTTTATTTCTGCATATTTGATTGAGTTATTCACATTTTAAGAGCATGGCATGGCCTCATGAAATGGTCCTGTCTGTGTGTATGAGTGTGTGTCTCCTGCTAAAAACTTTTGCACCAATGCACCGATTTGCGTGAAACTTGGTATGAGGTTTGTGCTGCCAGGGCCCACCTCCAGGCTATATTTTAATTGGCAAAGATTGAAGTCCTGGGTTCGATTCCAGGACTGCTTTTATCTTATTTGTTTTACATAGGAAAACTCAAATCCATCGTGCAGAGATGTTTTCTTTATTACATTAAAATATCTTAAAATTGTAATATCGTAGTGAGGTTTGTAGTGTTATAAGGGGAAAAGAATATAGATTCTAATTCTTATCACAGAATTTTGATAATTGATCGTATTTTCACTAAAACAGAGTTTTTGCTTTTTAAATCACATTTTATCGATTATTACCAAACTCGGCTTGCTCATAGACGAATGAACAAATGGGTTATTTTCTTTTCCACTTGACTACTCTTCAGCAATGGTCAATTGATCCGGACATATTAGCGTGTGAACAGTAACATTTAATTAAATCATTAATTTAAAAAAGTACATGCAAAATGTAATGTCAGAAAGTGTAGTAGTAGTTTAATTGGTCCAGATATACATAGATATAGGACAAGTCATACAGGAGGAATCAGTGAAACAGAAATTAACAAACATACTAAAATTAGAATAATTAGTATATGCCAAACATTGACATCATTGTACAGCATCCATATAATCACCTATACTGTAATACATTTTGTGCTACAAGAATTCATTTATTTTTAAAAGTTGAAATACTTTTTACAGTTTTCAGTTCATTTAGTATTTGTAATCCCATTTGTCTAGGACCCAGAGCAGATGATCTTGTATGAACAAATGAGATATGGAGGTTATTGCTGCCTCTGGTACCATGACCACCCCTCTGACACTTCTATGTTTTTGCGAATACCTATAGAGGGTAGTAGCATCTCCGACCATAGCGGCCTCCGTATCTCGGGGTTTATTGTAAACTTCTCATAACTACCTCTAAAATGTCAACATTTCAACTTCAATAATTTAAATAATAATATAATGTAAATTTAATATTGTTATAATCTATATATTCATATTGTTTTTCATGTATTCCTTGGTTTCATGGGATTCCTTGTCATGGTGTTGACGTCATTGCATCATTCTGAATCTGAAGATGGCGGTTAAAGCTAAGCTTATCAGGAGCAACTATTGTGCTGCTGTTTGGTGTACCAATTTTAATGGTTTCCGGGTTGATAAACAAATTTCGCTCTTCCATTTTCCTAAACAGGTTACCAGGTATGTTCGTTATGTTATTTGCTATTATTAGGTTGACCCGTTTGATTATTTAACTCGCTGCTTCAAAACTTGGAACTAGGAATTTTCTCCATTTGTTTTAAAATTTGCCAATAGGCTCTCTATATTATTTACCATTCGCCGGTTCATTCTTTATAAACTTAGAGTGGAAGAGAGGATGAAATTCTGCCTACGAGAGGAACTCATTGGTTGTGATGTGGACTCCTTGAAAAATTTAAGATTGCACAGTGAGCATTTCAGAGAAAGTTACTTTAAGTCCAAATATCCTAGACCACTACTGAAACCTGATGCCTTACCAAGTGTTAGTATATGTAAGTTTGTGAAATTCTTTACCGAAAATTTGCAAGGAAACTAATATTAGTAATTAGAATGCATTCAAGATCTTGAATTCCATCATACAATAGTTCCTAATAATGTACAATTTTCATGTGCTATCCTCAGGGGAAAGGAGTCATGTTGTTGAGAGATTTCAACATAATGAACTCCCTTCATGTTCTGGTAAGGAAACTCAGGTGCTAAGGACTCCCCCAGAACGAGGCAAGTTTTAATATCACATATGTTGTTTATTCAAAAGTGTTAGGTTAATGAAATGCGTGTCATATTAGAGAAAATGCAAAGAAACTAATATTTGTAACTAGAATATATTCATAATCTTGAATTCCATCATACAATAAGTTTTTAATAATGTACAATTTTCAGGTGAAAGGTGTAATGTTGGTGGGAGTTTTCAATGGCATGAACTCCCTTCATGTTCTGGTAAGGTTTTACATTTTTCTTTCTCCATAACCCAGAGTACTTGTGTCTATTAATCAATTAGTATGACAATTTCTGAATATCAAATACATGAGTTGCATATCTCTTTAAAATAGGTGAACAGCAAATGGCAGAGATACACCATGGAAAAGGAAGTCAGTTGCCACCAGGTCTAGCAGCTGTTTCTCCCACACCAAGGAGACCATTTACAGGAAGGAGCCAGAATACACCTAGAACACTTGAAAGAATTCAAAGGTATTGCAGCTGCATCACTGGTCTTCGAGCAAGACTGTTTCGCATGGGTACCTCAAAATCAATTAGCCGCTCCCAAGAAATGCAGGATATCATTAAAATTTTAAGGAGGTATCTAACAGAGAGGAACCATAAGTTGTTTATTGCTCAATTGAAATTAGCCGAAAAAAACATATTGCGCTCAAAATCATTCTAATCTCCTGCTCAGAAAATCGTTCCCGGGGAGACATATCGTCTTCACTGAAGTGCACCTTGGAGCTGGAATACTGTGACTGAGAAAGCATTCCCAAACAACTAAACATTTTTGTGTATTAGTGTCATCATGGGAGACTTCTGAGTCATAACCAGAGACTCGGCCATCACCACAGGTTTTTGACACATTTCTGCCTGCAGAGTAAAATCCAGGGAAATTGTCAAGTGCTGTGAATATTGGCAAAGCCGCGCTCTAATACCGCTGAGAACGTCGTGTTCGCCTCGCTTTCATTTACAACAAATATAAAATTCTGTATAAAATACTGTCCATTTCAGCTTTATGGCATTAATTGATTCGCAGTAGAAATTCCTAGAGGAAGACGACAGCATACTTGCGGAGAAAACACGGTATCATAAATTGAATAAAACACCGTAAACGAATAGAGGTAAACAATTGAGATTAATAAACATGTAATAAAAAGACTACAACACACATTTTATTAAAATTTCCTTCAATTTGAACATGCCGTTCTGTTATTACAGACCGTCAAAGTGATGCCAGCCGCCGCAACACTCAAAAAAGGGGGCCATTTTTCATTGTCTAAAAACATACCTTAAAAATCTTTCTAAAAATTCTGCATTACCTGAATTAAACGTAGAAATAATTTATCTACACGCTGATATGCCTTGCATGAAAATACCATGAGCCGTTTTTGAGCTATTAAGCCGCAAACTCGAGTCTACATACTTTTGTCGCTGACAGTAGACGTTCTATCATCACTTACATCTGTAAATCCGATGAACCTTTCGTGTGTTTGCCCATTATGGACAAAACGGAAAACAGTTGATAGATGCGATTTCGACATAATATCAGAAGTTTCATCCAGAAGAATGGCCACAAATGTAGCAGAAGAAATTTCTTTCTTTATAGCATCTTTAACCACATCAGATATAGCGTTAATGATATCATTTTGTACTGTGGGAGAAGTTCCTCGAAATACATTCCATGCCTTTAAATGACTGTCTAAAAGAGGATCATACTCACGGAGCACATTTAAAAATTCTATATAATTCCCTCGGTTGGCTGAATCTTCAGACTCATCATGACCTCTCAAAGGAAGCTCTTGCTTAGCCAAATAACATACAGCATCAATTAATCTTTTTAAAATGTCTCTATTTTTCTTTACTTGTTCATTGTGACGGCTAATATTAATTTTTCTTTGGCTGTCAACGAGAGTGTCAATTCTTTGTTTTCCAAACATCTTAAGACTTAAAAATGACTGAACATGGGGTTAGGAGCGCTCATGTTCTTGCACTGCTGCAGCTAAATGATTAAGATCGGAATACCCATGCTTATTCCAGACACCTTTCTCTTTGGAGAATAATAAACAAGGCCAACAAAAAAAGTCTTAACCGCACTTCACATCCAGGTAACCATTCTACTGTATTGTATTGTGAAACAGAAATGTCTCATGTACTCGGTTTTTGCATCTTTGTGCTTGCACAGTAAATTTGGAAGAGGACGACGAGGCTTACCTTCTTCGACTATGTTCATACAATCCGCAAAAGCTCTGGCAGAAAACGGGACATTCAGTACATCGTCACACTGTTTCCCATTATAAATATGGGCAAAAAGTTATAAATTATATCTAAAAAATTATAAATATACGTTTAAAACTTGTCTAAATTGGTGCCATAAACACATCGAATCACACTTTACCCCACGCACGCAAAACAGACGAAACTCGGAAAACAAAAACAGCAGCTCATGACAAGTAACAACGTTGAATTTGATTGCTTCACACAATAGCCAATCACAACCGCTAACTACTTCTGGGTGCTGTTGTCTCAGTACACACCCTGCCACGCCTTCTGGACGGTTTAAAACCACAAGGAGGCTAAGAATTTGACCCGCTGCACCATCTGTATGCATGTTTAAAGGGCTCAAAGCTGTCCGTATTTCTTACCGCACACCCGGGCTGTTAACGCAAATGTGATACAATGTTTACGCGCCGAAACTTCTCCTCTTCATGAAACATTGTATATTGGATTTGATTTTAGGAATCACGCAAAGCCAGAAAACAATTAGGGGAGTCTTTAACAGGAATAAATGCAAAAATATAATATTGGTGACATTGCGATTCCGTGGGTGTGCACCGCACACCTAGCACACCCTGAATATACGCCTCGGGTACAATTGGTATTTGTGTGATTAGTATTTAAAGAATTGCACACACTAGAAAAATGCTGATGTCAAATCTTTCTTTAATTTTCAACTTATCAGTTACTCTAAGGTATTTGGCTACAGGGGAGACTTTTTCTAGTTTGCATTTCTCTTATAGAATCTCTACAAGCACAATTAGTGCCGTTATTCCTGAAGTCCTTGAGGCAATTTATGAATTGTCGTCATTTTTAAATGACGAAAAATAGGACGGGCTCTATTCCATCATTTTTCATTGAAACGATGTATGCACATGCGCACAATGTGTTTAAAGCGTACACACCATCATTTAAAAATGACACCTTTTACATCAGTATTCTTGTACAAGAAAAATTATGGGAAAAATGATAGTATGTAACCAGCTTAAGACAATAATTTTCATTTTTCACAAAATTAAGGCATCTATCCAGAATTTCTAAATTTTCTTGCAATTGTCTTGCATCCAAGTTTTTGAATTTCCGGTTTCGTGGCTCAGATGATGGCATATCTAAACATACCATGGTTTGGTCTGCATTCCCCCTCTGGCCTAGCAGATGGTTATTTTTTCCGTAAGTGTATGACATAACTCTGATAAGCGATCAACTTCTCACTGTAATCATTATGCAGATGTTGAGCTAGGGAAGTGCGGTGCCGTAGAGAAAGGCCTTTTCAGTGCATCCGTTTACATCAGCTGATGCTTGCTTTGAAATCGCCGTGTGGAATTTTACATTCCCTCGCCACTTCCAATTTCTTCAGCCTTATCACTTCTTGAGTGATGGGAAAACCTTTACTTTGCTTTTCTAAAACAAAGTCAAATAAATTCGATTCTCGAGGTCTTCAAACCTCCCAGTTTGAAGGTCCCCTAAATGCCTTCTTGGTTGAAATTACACATTCAAATTTTTTCAAGCTTGAATATTGTTTGTTTTTTCTGCCTCTTGAGCTATGACTATTTTAAAATTCATATGATAACTTCATCGGATTCTTCTGTTAACTGGGGATTTGGAAGAACTTTTTTTCTCAACATGATCAACGCCCTTTTTGTCACCCATTGCTAAAATAATGGTTGGATAAAAACTCGATAAGGTAGGTACTTACCAAGAATATGCCGACACACTTATAGCTTCAATGCAGTGACTTTCGAGGGGTTCAGCCGCCGACTGAACTCGATCTATTCTCGCCTCGGATGCTTTTCAAATACAGTGTAACATATGTCTAACGTGTCTACAATGTAAAAAGTATCTCGTATCTCTTAAACAGACGTGCGGAATGTATGGTGATTTTTTGAAACACGATTTTACGATCTTTTAAAACTACTAGTACTCAAATATACCGTATATACCTGATATAAGATGACTCTGATTATAAGACCCATTTTTAACTCCTAATGAAAGGAAAAAATGTATTATGCACATAATAACAATGAGGTAGTTTCATAAAATTTTTATATCTCTCAAAACCATGGTTGAATACACCATACAGAATATGATGCGAATGAAGAACAAAAATATTAGTTTATATTTTATTTTTATGTTTTTAAAAGTTTATGAGGATTGATTAGGCATTCTCGACATGCAAACATATGTGATGTCAATGATCGCGTTCACATTACTGCCATAATCCCGAAATCCTGTAAGATAGCTTCATTTTCTATCGTATCATTCGTGTGACCAGTGTGTTTTGTGCTTGCGAGATTTA
The DNA here is from genome assembly GCA_028673005.1 of Tanypteryx hageni. Taxonomy (NCBI): domain Eukaryota; kingdom Metazoa; phylum Arthropoda; class Insecta; order Odonata; family Petaluridae; genus Tanypteryx; species Tanypteryx hageni. The sequence goes on from CM054113.1 coordinate 1,187,635, forward strand.
TTCTTTGTTGAGATTTAGTGGGATTTACTAACAAACCAATATATTGGCAGTTGAGAAACTCATGTTTTTGAACATAGGAACAAAACGTATTTTTTATGACTTTTCTTCAGCTCGGCCATATTTAAAAAACAAAATCAATTAAAATGACCTGAAAAATAATATACAATGCATTAATGGTTTATAATTAATACCATTTTTTAATGTAATTTTCGGAGAAATAATGCATTTATGCTTATTTGTATGGTTGTAAATCAGCATCTCGGCATGATCTGTGACATCACGAAGTATCGATTTTTTATTATTTACCTTTCCATGATTCGATATAACTTTCGATATTATTTGATTTTAATTATAAAATTATGAAAAGTTTCAGTTTTCAACAATGAAATGCAGTAAAATTCCGTATTTACGTTATTGGAATGTGTGTTTTCCCGCTATTTACAACATTTTTTTTAGGTCCCATCAACTTTCCTATGATTCTAGTGTAAGTAAAACCCTGTATTTACACTATTTCATTTTAAGTTTTCCGCTATTCATGCCATTTTGTTAGAATTTCCGATTTTTTGAAAGAATTTAGTTTTTAACATTAGCTTTGCATAAAAATCAAACTCTTATGGACAAAGATTTCAAAAACGGAGGCAGAGTAGGAACAGCGCCCCTAGAGGCAGAAATATGAATTTCTTCTTTTCAAAACAGCACTCGCTTTAGCAGATACTACGATGCTACTCAGGAACAGCGGAAATACATATGCACTCTTTTGGGTGGAAACTTTAAAACCTCATACGTAAATCACACTAGTAGAGCATAAACAGCGCACCTAGATACAGAAATACTTGTGACGCTATTTACTCTTTGAACCAAGTATGAATGCTATTGGAAAGATGTTCAAGTTTGGCACTATCATGTTTTTACCCTTTCCACTCAAATTCTGCCCCTTGGCTCCCACAGTTTGTAATTAAATTTAAGTTAATTTGTAATTTAAATTACCGTATTGTCCCGAATATAACACAGTGTTCTTTTCCAAAAAATTAAATTTTAAAAGTAGCCCCCGCGTTATATTCGAGTAATAGTAATTTTAAAAGATCGTAAAATCGTGTTTCGAAAAATCACCGCACATTCTGCATGTCTGTTAAGTGATACAAGATACTTGTTACATTGTAAACACATCAGGTGTACAGTGCATATATTACAATGTACTTGAAAAGCATCTGAGGTGAAAATAGATCGAGTTCAGTCGGCGGCTGAACTCCTCATTAGTCATTGAATTGAAGCTATCAGGGTGTCCGCATATTCTTTGTACCTACCTTAGCGAGTTTTTACCCATCCGTTATTTTTCAAGGATGTTGAAGGTCTTGAGAAAAAAGATTCTTCCAAATCCCCGGTTAACAGAGGAATCTGATGAAATTATAACATGAATTTTAAAATAGTTGTAACTCAAGAGGCGGAAAAAACGAACACTATTCAATCTTCAAAAAAGTATGATGTCCCTGAAGTAAATATAACCTGTGTATGTACAATTTTCTGTACAAATTTCCAGATAAATGTAATATGGAGAATGTAATGGAAACCCAAGCATACTATACTAGCGTTTTATTTCGGCATATAGTTTAATATTACTATTATTAAAAAGTGTGCTAGTTAAGTAAATGAATAAATAGATATACTCTTTATATTCTTAGCACTTTTAACACTGATTTTATTGTTAGTCTTACTGTAACAAATGAGAGTGTTTAAAATTAAAATCAGTATTTTTCCTTTTCCCGCAATTTACACTTTTTTCCCAGGTCCCTAGAGAAGTGTAGATAAGGGGTTTTACTGTATATTAACTACCATAGCAATGACTCCAATGACTTTCAATGGGAATTGATTATCGATACTTCAGTAACATCGATTTGATGCTTAGTCGGCATTATAATATATTTGATTTCTGCCAACAACACATACATATGAGGACGTGATAATTTTAAATTAATTTTTACATGAATTTTAGTGGCTTCAAAGGCTTTTGTCATAATGATGATTATAGTTATTGCTGAAACGGGGTGGTTTGTGCCATGAAACTAGAAATTCGAAAACTTGCATGCCAGGGAATTTAGAAATTCCAGATAGACGCCTTAAATTCGCAGAAAATGATTATTATTGTCTTATTTATATACTGTTATGCCATTGATTTTAAATAATGATGTAAAATCATTATGATGTCATTATACTAACAAATGAAATTTAGTAAAACATGAAAAGTATTTTAATGTTTTCAATTGTTAAATATAATGACGTCATGCCTAATTCACAATTTTTTTATCCGAACATGCTAAAGGCAGGGATGATGATGCAATAATCTTAACACAAAATATCCTAATTTTTCCATAATGTTCGTGTATAGGATATTGTCTTAATTGCTCATGCAGGGCGATCTCAGTCACGAAAATTGAAATTCAAGCCAATTCCCAAAGACTGGAAATTATGGATATGGGATTAATTTCGAGGAAAAATATAAACATTCTGCTGGACCTCATGGAATTTATTATGCAATGCATATAGGATTCACGTGGCTCAAGTGATGTTGTCCTGGAGATCGCATTGGTTTATTTATGAGTTCAGATCTTGACGTATGGTGATTTTTTAGTGCTTGCAGTACTGTAAGCACCGACAACTCGTATAAATTATAAAAACAAACATGACATTCAAAATGTTAGCTGTCTAATTTTATAAGGAGAAATGGGCTATTATTACTTTTAAACATGCAGATTTCTGACTGACTTTGCAAAAGTTTCTGCAGGTACCGCTAGTTATACTTCCAATCCAGAAAGCTCTGGTCGGTACAATTTTTGTGGCTATTGAGTTTATGGAAGCACAGTAAAACTCGGTTATAACGTGTGCCACGGGACCGGGCACTTTTCCTCGATATAGACATTATTGGTAATACTCGTGAATGTAAAAGCATGCATGTATTATACAATAAAGATATATACAAGTAAAGGTATATAGAAATAAAATAAATACACAAAAACTTAGAAAATTAAAAGTAAACAAATAAAAAAATTACTTACAGATACATCATTAATCACTCCCCTTTTTACAAAGATAATTAATAATCATGGCCTGTTTCATTGATTTCACTTTGAGGTCTCTTAAATTTCCTTTTATTACAGTTAATGCATTAAAAACCATCGGAAGTGTCACTGTTTTAAAAAAAATCAATTAACGTGACCACAGACAGCATCCTGAGCCTATGAATAAGATGGCATGGATTTTGTAGAAATTGTGTCTGCAAAGTATTCAACACTGTTTTCATCGGTATCTTATTTATTTAACACCGTCTCTATTATGTCATTCTCCGTTGGAATTCCGGAAGTTATCAAATCATCATCAACATGAACGAAATTGTCAATATCATTTAAATGGTCAAAATTCGTAATTCCATTTTGTTTCAGCCATTCCGATAGTGGTAGACCATCTTCATCAACGTTTTGGTTACTAACCGAAAATACTCCCGATGATTAACCAGATTTCCGAAAACAATTTAAGACTGTTACAGATGTAACAGTGTCCCATGCATCTTTCATCGAACGAGTTGAATCCAATACAGACACATTGTCACCTAATCCTCGTTCTCTTCGATCGATCAATTGAAGAACCAAAAATTGCCTGAAATAACCCTTGAAGCTTTTAATTATGCCCATGTCCATTGGCTGCAAAACAGAAGTTGCATTTGGAGGCAAAAACACCAGGTTTATTTTGGATAAATTCTGTACGTATGGGGCTGTCCTGGACAGTTATCTACCAGGAGTAAAATTTTTTAATTTTTTCACTTTAACTCATTGTTCCACTTACGTATTCTTGAAAAATATCGGAAGTCATCCATGGCTTTTTATTGGCTGCGTATTCAATGGGAAGCTTCTTTACATTTTTTAAACCAAGTGGTTTTTGTGATTTTCCAATAAGAAAAAGTTTTTTTTTTGTCGGTTCCAGTCATGTTCACACACATTAAAACTGTTAAACGATTCTTAGGCCTTTTGCCGCCTACATATTTTTCTCCTTTGAATTTAGAAGTTGCATCGGGCATCATGTTATAAAACACTCGTTTCGTCTGCGTTGTAGATGTCTTCTTCGATGTAACCTTTTTTACACTCCACCCAAACACTTTTCACCCATTCACTTGCTGATTTTGAATCTGCTAATAGGGCATCTCCACTGACTTTTGCATAAACAACGTTATGCCGATCGATTTTGGATTTTTCAAGGTACAAGTTTTTTTCCTTCTTTCATCAAAATATGATATTGACCAATTTTCTGATTTTGCTTTATTCAACACCTAAAACTACACAAGAATTTTTCTGAAATATGCATTTCTTTAAGAAATTTTATGGCTTTTTCATACTTTCCTGGAGGTGACCTGCATTGTTTTGATTTTTCAAGTTGCAAGATTTATTTCCTTCATTCATTAAAGTATGTAAATATGGACCAAATTTCTCAGTTTATGCTTTATTCAACGGCTAAAACTATAAAATATAGTTTTCCTTTGATGCTTAGATGTTATACAGAAAAATTTCTCAGAAATGCATTTCTTTTTGAAATTTTATGGTTTTTTCGTACTTTTTCCGTATGTTGCCAAAGTGACCCACATTGTTGCCTCCGATTGAATTAGCACCTATTAAGCCTTTAAATAGATGAAAGAATTGCATTATTTGCTTTGTGCTTTTTATGAAGCTTTGAAATTATTTGTGTAGCAACGTCATACTTAATAGATTGCAAGTTAATAATTTCAGATAATTATTATTCAGTAAACTGTGTGCGGAATGTGGGCCTTTTTTACAATTGATTAAAGGAAAAAATCTTCTTTCTTTATTTCAATATTGGAATATTGTGTTGGTAATAATTCATGAGTAAAAAATGAAATAAATGGACATGAAAACAAACGGTACAATATGCATCGCGCAAACTTTGGTCGACTGTGTATTCTTATAAACGAAAAACACTTATAAATCAAAGTTAACCATAGTTTAGCGTATATTTTAATGCCACTAGACGATATTTAGTATTTTTTTCGGATATATGGCTTAGTATTATTTGTGACCTCAGGCTGTATGATTGGATGGATTTGAATCAAAATCCTTTTGAGTAAATCGAATTGTTTAAAAATATCCTAGAATAAAGTACCATTAATTGTTGTGCAATATCGTTCATCTCTTCAGAATGTCTATTATGAATGATATTATCCACAAATATGATATATCATTCGATTTAGTTTAACTGTTTAGACTGTAATAAGATTTTTAGTGGATTGCTGCGGAGGCGTGACATCATAGGGCTTGGGTAAGGTAGCTTAGCATAGAATTTAATGCCACTGGACAGTGAGGCATGTTCAGTCAGTTCCCGAACAGGGCCCCGCACAAGGCTCAATTCTCATGTATTGATAGCGCAATTTTTTACCCTCTTTATACGTTGAAATTGATTTTTGATAATGATGTGTGAAATTAAGATGAAGCATAAACCAGAACCCCCATACATGAGAATGCTTATCCTTCTGTTCTCTGATGCTATCTCCAAACACAAATGTATTTTACACTTAATTTTTTTCTGCCATTTGAGCATCGTGATCTTGTTCATCTGCAAAACCGCTTGCTTGTCCTTTTTTCTGATTTGATCAATTCCATTAAATTAAAAAATACGTCTGAAAGTTCCTTTTATTGTAAATTTCTGCAAATTTACCCAATTTAACAATGGCTATAAGATTACTACTCACTGCACCTGTTTATAATAATTCAAGAGGTTGATTAGCCAGCAATTTCTTCACTTTGCTTCATCTGTGATAGTTGATCGTTTATGTTATGTGTAATTATATGTGATTTCATTAATTTCTATATTTCACATTTGATATCTATTCCATTATAGTATTGTTTTATGTTCCATTAATAAACATTTATGCCACCAGATTTTTAAACAATAATGTTTCTACTAAAAATTAATTTTTACAGTAACTATTTTTTATTAAAAACCTACCGTTGTCCATAAAAATGTCATTTTTTTTGTGCCACCGGTTATATACACATACATAAATATGGCGCTCACTATCAAAGTAGGCTTCTTTGGCTTATGTAGTATTATTTGTTGCCTCAGGCTCTACCATTCGATTGATTTTATTAAAATTCTCTGGAGAATGTGTAAAAATTTTAAAATTGCGACATTTGGAGATTGTTTTAAACTATTATTCTTACATGTGAGAAAAACGAAAATCGCTGCAGAAATGAAATCTTTAGAACTAAAAGACTATTTGTAATGTTGAAATTTCTGTCTGAAAAATGAATGTTCTTTTAATGTGAGATGAAATGCTTGCAGTATGCAAGCACCAACTACTAGTATGTTATATCCTCCTCTGTAAGAGTCGTCGACATATAATGACTAGTAGTTGGTGCTTGCATACTGCAAGCATTTCATCTCAACATAAAAAGACATTCATTTTTCATATTTCATCATTACACATATATTTTTAATTCTAAATATTTCACCTCCGCAGCGATTTTCGTTTTTCCCACATGTAAAAATAATAGTTTAAACAATCCCCAAATGTTGCATTTTTAAAATTTTTACACATTCTTCATTATGGGGTACTGATGCTACACATTTTAGCCAAATTTTAAAGTTGTAGCACTCCTAGAAGTAAAATAATATTTTTATAATTGTTTAAATTTAAATAATTTTTAACGGCCGCTGCATATCGTATGTGGTAAAATAGAAATGTTTATTTATGCAAATGTACTACTCTGTAAATAATTTGAAAATTTTAGCTTCCTAGCTCATCCAGTAGTACCTAAACAGTTATCTATTTGTTTAAACTTTAAGAATTTTTAACTGCCAAACAAATTAAAATATCAAAATTTGTATAATCCCTATTTCGTTTTTTTAAGAATTCTACTTTCAAAAAAAAATTCAGCTCCGTAGCACATTCGGAAATGCCTAAACCCTGAAAATTTGTTTACACAATTGCGAATTTTTAGCGGCCGCATTGTTGCACTTTTTCATGATTTTCGTTTTTTCTAGTCGGTTTTGCACAATCACCTACATAAGAAAAAAATTTCGAATCTCCAGCACATCTGGAAGTGCCTAAACATTAGTATCCTCCTATCATTATATATCGACGACTCTTACAGAGGAGGATATAACATACTAGTAGTTGGTGCTTGCATACTGCAAGCATTTCATCTCACCTTGATAAAACATTCATTTTTCAGACAGACATTTTATCATTACATTTATTCTTTTAATTCTAAAGATTTCAACCTCGCAGCGATTTTTGTTTTTCCCACATGTAAAAATAATAGATCAAAAAAATCCCCAAATGTTGCAACTTTAAAAGTTTTACACTTTCTTCATTATAAGGTAATAATGCTACACATTTTAGCCAAATTTTAAAGTTGTAGCACTTCTAGAAGTAAAATAATATTTTTCTAATTGTTTAAATTTAAATAATTTTTAACGGCCGCCGCAATTCATGTATGGTGAAATTGAAATGTTTATTTGTGCAAATTCACTACTCTGTAAATAATTTGAAAATTTCAGCTTCCTAGCTCATATCGTAGTACCTAAACAGTTATCAATTTGTTTAAACTTTAAGAATTTTTAACTGCCAAACAAATTAAAATATCAAAATTTGTATAATCCCTATTTCGTTTTTTTAAGATTTCTACTTTAAAAAAAAAATTTCAACTCCGTAGCACATGCGAAAATACATAAACTATGAAAATTTGTTTAAACAATTGCGAATTTGTAGCGGCCGCATTGTTGCACTATTTCAAGATTTTCGTTTTTTCTAGTCGGTTTTGCACTAAATCCTACCTAAGGAAAAAATTTCGAATCTCCAGCACATCTGGAAGTGCCTAAACATTAGTATCCTCCTATCATTATATATAGACGACTCTTACAGAGGAGGATATAACATACTAGTAGTTGGTGCTTGCATACTGCAAGCATTTCATATCACCTTGAAAAAACATTCATTTTTCAGACTGACATTTCATCATTACAAATATTCTTTCAATTCTAAAGATTTTTGTTTTTCCCGAATGTAAAACTAATAATTTAAAATAATCCCCAAATGTTGCAATTTTAAAAATTTTACACTTTCTTCATTATAAGGTGCTAATGCTGCATATTTTCGCCAAATTTTGAAGTTGTTGCACTTCTAGAAGTAAAATAATATTTTTCTAATTGTTTAAATTTAAATAAATTTTAACCGCCGCTGCATTTCATATATGGTAAAATTTAAATGTTTATTTGTGCAAATTCACTACTTTGCAAATAACTTTAAAATTTCAGCATCCTAGCTTATCCCGTAGTACCTAAACAGTTATCCAATTGTTTAAAATTTAAGAATTTTTAACTGCCAAACAAATTAAAATATCAAAAATTGTATAATCCCTATTTCGTTTTTTTTTAAAGAATTCTATTAACAAAAAAAAAATTTTAACTCCGTAACACATGCGGAAATACATAAACCATGAAAATTTGTTTAAACAATTGCGAATTTTTAGCGGGCGCATTGTTGCACTTTTTGAAGATTTTCGTATTTTCTAGTCGGTTTTGCACTAAATCCTACCTATGAAAAAAAATTTCGAATATCCAGCTCATCTGGAAGTGCCTAAACATTAGTATCCTCCTATATGTTATATATATGTTATATCCTCCTCTGTAAGAGTCGTCGATATATAATGACTATTAGTTGGTGCTTGCATACTGCAAGCATTTCATCTCAACATAAAAAAACATTCATTATTTATATTTCATCATTACACATATATTTTTTAATTCTAAATATTTCACCTCCGCCCCCCCTGCGGGTAGGGGGATTGAGAATACTCCCGCAGCCCCTCTGCTGGTCGTAAGAGGCGACCAATGAGGCGAGGAGCAGACCTCGTTAAAAAACCCCCAGTTTCTGCCGAGGGCAGTGTCCAGATAGTAGGTGGGTTCACTATCTGTGCATAAAGCCACAACATCTGGCTAAGAATCCACCCGTGTGTTTGCCGTGCACGGCGGCTCGTAAGGGGGAGAAGGGGATCCTGGTGGTTGAGCTCCTTGGTTCTGGAAGAGGTCGGATGCCTTGGAAGGGCCATGGAGTAATACACCACTTAGGCCCCAGATTCACTGTAGACGGGCGGTCAGGTGCTAGCCACACCTGGCCAATCGGCTTCCGTCACGTTTCGGCGTTCCGGTGGCGAGTGCTTTGGGCTATGGAGGTCTGTGGAGCCATTTTTGAGTAAATAAAACTTTTCCTCCCCCGTGGGTTCGGGGGTAAAATAGGCCTACCCACGCGTTGGCCGTGCGTGGCGACCCGTGTTGGAGGGAAGGGGGAACCTGGTGGCTGAGGGGACCTTCCTTGGGGGGAAGGAGACCCCAACACTCCACTTTGGCCCTTGCCTCTCCTAGACGGGAGGCCAGGAACTAGCCCATTCCCGGTCAATCGGCTCCTGGCGGCTGGGGAGCTTGGCGGCCCTTTCAGCGCACGCCAGATCGGGTGAGTCGTGTACCGACCGTCTTGTTTTCGACAAGAAAATAGGACACGGCTATATCTCCCGGCAGTCTTGGCGCTCTGTGTCGGTTTGCGGCGCATCGTCCCCTTGTTGGGCTCCGTGGTGGGTGGGAAGCCGGGAGATGAAAAATTAAACCTTACACAACATGGACAAAAAATCCAAAAACCCTTCAGTATGTGATGAAGAATCATGCAAAAGACTGCGGGTTTATGATGGCAGTAACACTCCTATAGAAATAGTAAAAGAAGAACCAAAGTTCTTATTAATATTTGGAATGGAAGATGGGGCTCTAAAGAAAGTCTCACCTTTTGTAGTGCCAAAGTTCATCGATGGACTTGTGGGACAGGTAGCCAGCATCAAACGACTTCGATCAGGTTCCCTCCTGGTCGAAGTCAAGACCAACAAACAGGCCAGGAAACTACTAGACATGACGAAGTTCTTCGATGTCCCTGTGAGAGTGGAACCACACAGGTCTTTAAACACCTGTGAAGGAGTTATCACTTCCTGGGACCTTGCAGACTGCACCATAGAAGAGCTGTTAGAAGGTTTTCGCGACCAAAAGGTGGTCGCTGCCCGTCGCCTGAAAACCAGGAGAAATGGCAGCTTAAAGGACTTGAACAGCATTGTCCTAACCTTCTCTACGACTTCGCTTCCTACATCCGTCTATGCTGGCTACGAGTCGATCCCCGTAAGGCCATTTATTCCTAGACCTATGAGGTGCTACCGCTGCCAGAGGTATGGCCACACATCTCCCTCATGCAAAGGAGCGGAACTCTGTGGAAGATGCTCTCTACAGAAGCATGAGGGAGAATGTGCTGAAAAAGACAAATGCGTCAATTGTAAAGGTGACCATCCTGCTTGGTCTTCCTCTTGCTCTATCTTTAGGGAAGAAAGGGCCATTCAGGAGATAAAGGTCACCAAGCGGGTTTCCTATGGTGAGGCTAGGAAGGAATACAGGATCACTCATCCAATGATGTCTGGCCCTTCCTATGCCAAAATAACCTCCAAGTCCATCATCACCAAGGACGCCACTGTACAAACAAACATTCCATCAGTTTGTGGCCCCTGCAAAGGCGTATTTGTATCTTTTAAGCCTCGAAATCCACCTAAGGAAAATGCAGCGCTGGCAAAGAAACCTCATAAGGTTATCACTACAAAGGTGTATGACGATAGTGACACATCCTCCGAAAGCTGCTCTTCCCCAAGGAAGGCCAAGCACTTCCTGAAGAAGAAAAGCCCTCGCGAGTGGGAGGTAGAGGAAGACTTGGTGTCCGATTGCATCATGGACGCCAAACCCTCAGATCTCGCCGCAGGGTATATTAAGTATACAAAGAAGCCCAAGCAGAAAGGGAAGACGAAAATTAAATTGAAGCAGTGATCCCTATGGCTGCAAAAATAATTCAGTGGAACTGTAATGGTTACCGAACGCACTCCGCCGAGCTGCAACTTTGGGGAACAATTTTTTACCTTTTACCTATTTATTAACTTATTTATGTTTTTAACATTGCAATGGATTTTACAGGCACAAGGAGGAACTTGAGGTCCTAGTATCCAATCTTAAGCCGTCATGTATTTGCTTGCAGGAAACACATTTTAAAATCTCTGACAGGGGAAATATCAAAGGGTTTATTATTTTTAGAAATGACAACCTTAGTGGCAACAGGGCTAAAGGTGGTGTTGCTGTGGCAGTCCGGGAGACCTTATACACCTCCCGGGTTGACCTGCAGATACCTCTACAAGCTGTTGCAGTGACCGTGGCCACACCGGATGTCATTACCTTCTGTAATGTTTACTTAACTGAATGTCTGTAATGTTTACTTAACTGAATGGGCACCAGTTAACCGCAGAAGCCTTGAAGACCTACTCAAACAGCTGCCTAGGCCTTTTGTATTGTTGGGGGACTTCAACACCCATAACACTCTTTGGGGTGCCTCGATGAATGATGGTAACAGAAGGGGTAAGCTTCTGCAAAGATTTTTTAGTGACCACAATCTAATATTGTTAAACTCTGATGAGAAGATCCATTTTAATAGTTTTAACGGAGATTTTTTCTCCATTGACCTGTTTTTATCCACTGCTAATATAGCCCCATTGTTTAATTTATCTGTTCATGAAGAACTCTGTGGCAGCGATCACTTTCCAATTATTATTACTAAGCGTAGTAATAATTGTGATTTTACTCGACATGGGAATTGGCTCTTGAAGAAGGCCAATTGGCCAGTTTTTAAAAATAACCTAAAATTTAACTTTGATCACACTCTTGGTGGCATACGTAATATGGAACTACTCATGGAAGATATAACATCAGCAGCTATCAAAAGTATCCCCCGGTCCTCGGGTAAAATGCGGCATGCTCATGTTCCTTGGTGGAATGAGGAGTGTGCCAAGGCAATCCGTAGGTGAAAGAAGGCCCTACGGATATTTCAGAGGTACCCAACAAGTACAAACTTGGCAGCCTTTAGACGGTTAAGGGCGAAGGCCTGGCAAACAATTAAGAATGCTAAAAAGGTCTCCTGGATGAAACGTGAGATTATATTCAACTAAAATGGAGGCGCCAACATTTTTAGCGATGAAATGTTTGCACATCGCTGATCCAAGGCATCGTTTCTTAGAAGTTTTTTTTGTGGACCACTTGGAAGTCACCGAGGGTCTTGGCAGACCACTTTGTCAATTCCACCATTCATTTGTTTGATCATTTATCGATTTCCTTTCTTAATGCAGTAGAACCCCGATTGGACAACATATAGTTGAGTTTGCACTTGTTTGCTCAGGAGCAGTCAAGTGCTGCCTCTGGGCAGAGAACTTTAGCCAATGAGGCAGCGTAAAGAGTGAGCCATTACTGTAACAACGGTGCGCTGTTGTCATTTTCTCTTACCCCTCCTGTTTCACTAGTCCCACATGTGTAATGAATGGCGACTCAACAAGATGGGCTAAACCGATGATCGTAACAGCATTTGGCAACATCGCCTTCCCATCGGTGGGTAGGCACCCACCTCCTCAGGTGCCGTCTCTGGCCGGCTTGACTATAAACGGGACCAAAGGATGGTCGGATAATGGAAATGTTGGATAATACGGAATAATAATTTTCAAAATACATATAAATATCTATAAACTCAGTTTATATTACTAATTCCAATGAAAACACAGTATGGCCATCAAATACAAAACCATATTGCAGACATAAACAGCATTTATAATAATTTTGTGGATAAAACATTCATTTTTTGAAGTAGTAAGTGATTGGGTTTTTGTTTTTGCTGTAATACCAAACTAGCAGTGCTGTAGGAGCTATGCTTTTGTTTTTCTTTTTAATTTTCATTCTTAAAAATGTTTATATTCATGTCGTATAATTGAAGGTCGGATAATCAGGGTTCTACTCTGTACCATGTTAAACCAAAATTCCATTTCTAGGCATTGACATTTAGTGGACCGACAACTAAAAAACCGTTATTTTTTATTTGGAAAGGCGCTAAAATTGTGATTGTCTTCTTTCCATGAAAATCACGCATAGACTTAACATTGTAAGTGTTTGGTGTCATGTTTTTTGTTTTCATATCGAATCTGTAAACATTTAAATGTCATTTTAAACTTTTGGTTTATATTTTCTTATCGTTATATTTTATTATTATTTTTGTGCTCCCACTTGTTCTGCACAGACTATCTGAATCATGGACCACACTTCGGGAACATCCTGTCTAATTTAATTTGATCAGGACGAGCTTTACAGAAGTCAACATCGTAAAACTGAGCAAGTTGTCATTAGTCTTTTTAAAACTTGCTGGAAAAAGTTTCGTGATGGTCATGCATTCACTTCCGCTCCTTAAATAAACCATTTGAACATTGACATATTTGTTTTGAAAGCCACCATTTAAATAAAATTGAATTCTTTTCCGGTGTCGGATAACTGTGGATGTCAAAGGATTTCAGACATCTTGTAGGTCAAGGTGTAATATTTCCATTTTGACGGCAGATGCAACGAGATTCGCCACCAAATGTCCATAAAAAATACTTAGGCTGCTCTTGAAAAAAAGAAAAAATATGCAATGCTCAATACACACACACACACACACACACACATATATATATATATATATATATATATATATATATATATATATATATATATACACACACACACACACAGACATGAATACATGCAAACATATATAGTGTGCTAAAATCTCGAGGAAAAAAATATAAAAAAATGTTTGGAATTAGTTTTTTTCAAACTATGTCGACTTAATTTTTTTTTTAGCCTCAAGGGAAAGTTTAAAAAAAATTACGAAAAATGTTGATGATCAAACAGTAATCATTTGCATAGATGAGTCAAAAACAAAAGAAAGGCTGTTGAATTTTTGGATTGTAAACCATTTTTAAAAGAAATAAAAAACATTCGAAAGCGTTGTGGAAGAATGCGAATGCTTAGGAACAGACCATTTGTGTAATTACATAAATATATGTGAATATATATATAAATAGATATGGATTAATGTATATTAATTATGTATGAGTTGATGTGTAATATTGGATGTTTGTATGAGAACATGTGTTTGTCGTGAATGAAGAGAGAGAGAGAGAAAGTTAAAAAAGACATTGCTCAGTCCTTCATAGATAATGCCTTTCGTGTGCGTTGAATGTGTGTAAGCATGTCTGTTCCCCCGTAGCGGCATAGAGGTGTTGGTAGTATACGTAGATGTCTCAACAGATCCCCTTCCAAAGGCAATTGCTTTATCGAACCCCGTTCGTGAATGCCACATGGTACGACTTTCAATCAGATGTGACTTAATCTTTGCGTCGAATCTCAACTTTGGAAGATTCCGGTTTGAGAACCATTCGATGACCTTTTCGGTATTCTCACAATTTTGTTTTTGTACAATTTTCATTTCTTAGAATCCTGCATTGTGCATCTCGGCGTAATGTTTTGTGCGTATGAGGCTGGCGTGATGTGATGCACAGTGTTAGCTGTGCATAGAAGCCCCAAAAACAGTGGTTTGCGTTTTCCCGTTGTCATTTATGTTGGCTTACAAACATTAAAAGGCATTACTGCAACGTAACTGTTGCGCTGTTTCATCTTTCTAATGAGATATGTCAATTCAAAACGTATTTACTTGTGTAATTTCCCTCACATGGACTATTTCATTAGAACACTGTTTATTCTATTTGACCAAAACTTGACAATACCTTCAAGTGCGTCATGCTGAATAAACAGTGACGATTAACAAGTTGCTGCGTAATGTTTTAGATGCTCTTATGCGATATTATCATCATAATAATGAGAAATGCAGCAAATATTACACGAAACGCAAGAATATTTTTCTCTAACATTCTGTCTATTCCAACATTCTTCTCAAGATCACCACAACGTGTGTCCATTCTCAAGAAACATATGGACGTCAGCATTCCACGTCCATCCTCTACAAGGTGGAATTTCAACATACGGACCATAAACAGAGTTCATGAAAATTTGCAACCTTTAAAAAACTGCCTTACTGAAATTCAGTCAACATCAAATTCAGATCAAACCATTGCAGAAGCAACAGGAATTTTAAAATACCTGAATGATGATAATTTCAAGTTTTGGTTAGAGCTTTTTCATCAGATTATGCCTCATGTTGAAATAATTTACAACCAAATGCAATCTCGAGAAATTAGTGTGTTTAAAGTTAATGAATATATAACAAATTTCAAAACTGCTATTTTAGAATTGAGAAACTCAAAGTACTGTGAGAATCCTTCAAAGACACTCATGGCAGAAGCTAAGGAAGTGTGTGACTATATATGTGTTGATATAATGGACAGATATTCTTCCACTAAACACTTAGTAGCTGCTAAATTGTTCAACAAGAAATGCTTCACTAGATTTAAGAATGACCACTGAAGCTTATCCCTTGATTGACAAAGAAAAGATTGAAACTGAACTAAAAATTTCTATTGTAGGACTGATATTCATGAATATTGCAAATTAATTGAGCTGCTGAAATTTATCTTGGAAAATAATCTAGATGATGTTTTTAGTGAAATTACGAAACTGATAAAAATCCTCTTGACAATTCCCATGACTACATCAGAGGCAGAGCGCTGCTTTTCAACATTGAAAAGAATAAAAACTTTTTTAAGAAGCACTATGAATTCGGAAAGACTAAATGCGCTTGCAGTACTTTCAATGGAGAAAAATTTCCTCAATTGTCATCCAGAGATCAAGGAGAAAATTATTGAACTTTTTGCACAAATTAAAACAAGAAGAATGGATTTAATTTTTAAATGAATAGATCAAGCTTGAACTGTAACAATTTAAGTTAAAGTAAGTAAAAAATGTTTGGTTTTTTTTGTTAAGATTTTATCAAGTTCCTGAATAAATTTTCTTTTTATACATGTTTTTTTCCTTTTACACAATTTTAAAACAAAGGCTAAAAATTTTCTGGAGCAGCACCCCCACTAATTTTAGCTACGAGCCGCCACTGTGTATGGGTCTCTCTTAGAAGAATTTCGACTTGGCTACGCTGCTGTGTTTCTTCATGGATATTGTTTCAGGAGTGGGTTTCTTTTTTTCTTTTGGCTGTTCGAAATGCTTCGTCGTGAAGTTTTATCCAATTGTCCCTTGGTGTGGCACACGAGTGTTCTTATTTCTTTTTGAAAAAATTAAATTAGCTTGTATGAGTGTGAATGAGAAAGCATTCCATTGAATAAGGTAAGGTTGGTGGATGTCATTATTGATGTTCAAAACGATATGTTCGTACATTTGTTTGTTGCCATTGTTTTTCTTTTTAAAAAAACGTGTCCTGCTGCATCCTTTTATGGATGTCGTTGACATTAAAGAACAAATGACGTGTGATGGTGAGACAAAGAAAAATAACAATGTATAGTTGAATACCAATAATTATAAATAGCTTTGAACGTGATCTGTTAACTGAGTTGTAAGAGCATCAAATATGGAGTCAGGATTTGGCATTAAATAAAACAATTATCTAAAAATGTACACATTGTGTTTGTTGTCTTAATTCCATTGCCCTTGAAAAATATCCCCTCTGAGTCCATTTTTCTTCCAATCTTACCTTATCTCCAATTCCACTCTTAATAAAATCTGATGTGGCCATCACATGACTTTCTCCATACCTGTAATAATATTTCTAACAAGATGATCCAAACAGAACTTATGATGCCTACTTTCTATTTACCGTATTTCTCAGCGTCATGGATGCTATTTTTTTCCTGAAATAAGTCTCGAAAATTTACCGTGCGTCCTGGAGACCGAAGGTTACGTTTTTCGTAGGCCTATGCTAACCCCAGAGGAAGGTTATCTATGCTAGATAGTAAACTGAACTCTTCTATATGACCTCTGAATTAAATGTGTAAATTATACTTAGTTAAAATAGTAAATAAACAAAGTATCATATAAAATATATATGTAATCACAAAAATTCATTCCCATATCGGCAGACTAGGGTAGACGAGCCAACGGACTAGTAAACTTACTGTCTCTGTATTGTAAAAGAAAAAAATCAGACCATAAGTGGTCAAGATGATCTACTTCAATCTTCGCAGCAAAAGATATCCTCGGGAGCTAGGCCTATGTAGCAAGAGATTTCCACCAAGTTTCATAAAAATTGGTCTATTGGGTCAAAAGTTAATAGGGGAGGACGGACAGACAGACACAACGACAAAAAAGTGTCTTGCAGCTAAAATGAGCGGCAAACGAAGTCCATTCGGTGATCTTTCTTTTTAGAAAATGAATCAGTAACTTTTCTGTTGAAGCTATCTATGTTATTTACAAAAGTTTTTCACATGATAGCATGCCTAAAGCACTTAGGGCCGTATTCATAAATTCTCATATTTACACGCTACTAAGGCTTACTTACTAGTAACCTACTAAGCGAGTAAATAAGGGTTACTAAAAAGTGATATTCATAGTCCGAAAGAAGTGAGCTACTAAGGGTCACTAACTTAATGTGCTACTACGATGTTCACGGTGTCATGCAACGCTTGGCAACATTGGGATTGCTCATACTTCGCATGCGCACGCAGGGCACGCTAACTTCATTGCTCTGGGTAGCGTGATGCTGTTGCGGTCTTGTTTTTTGGTGTTGCGAATTCTTTTCCTTAAATCGTTTATATTAGTGCTAGTTTAGTTTTCTGTAGAATCAATTTAGTTTACTGTGGGTTGGGTGGTTTAGTTAGGTCGTGTTATTTAATATCTTGTTTGTATTTGTGGATTTATTGTGTGTTTAATTAAATTTTGTATAGGTATCATTGTTCTAGTTATTTTTATAGGTTTGTTGGTGTAGTTTCTTGTTGATTGGTTTTTTAAGTTAGGACGTATTATTTAGTATTTTCCTTATATTTCTAGCTTTATATTAATTTTCGTATAGGTTACGTAATTTTAGTTACTTTGAGGATTTATTGGTGTAGGTATTTGCATTTCGTCATTCTTCATTGGATTTAATTGTGTTGTTATTGTTAAGAGGGTTGTTATTGTTCATTGTTATTATTGTTAATTGATTGTAATGGAAGCGAAAAGGGTTAGATCGCAGAATTGGTCACAGGGAGAGAGGGATTCATTGTTAGCGTTGGTAGGGGATAGAATTGCAATACTCGAGGACAAAAGTTGCGATGGCCGCATGCTGCTAAAGAAGCAGAAAATGTGGATGGAGGTGAAGACTCTTTTTGAAGCGGAGCATGGTGACGATAGAAGTTTACAGAGGATCAAGGAGCAATGGAGGAGGATGAAGTTATCCTCCAAAGATTCGGTCACCATGGTAAGAGCCTTTCAAGTTAAAGTTATTGAGTAATGATGCATGCATAAAGATTTTTGGTTATTCAATTACATCTGCCATTTTTGTAGTTCAAGAATTATCAGAGAGGGACTGGTGGAGGTGGACCAGTTCCTTCTGGAAGTGCTCCCCCAACTGAGGTGGACTACATCATACAGAATTTGATCCCAGATCAATTTGTGAAGGATAGCAGCATGTTTGATGACGATGCTGAACTTGACATGTTGGTAAGCTTAAGATTTAAGAATGAACTTTAGATAATATATGGTGAAAAATGAATTACAATGTCATTGGAAGTGCTAAGGGGGAGAACCTAATTTCTTATCACTGTTAAGATCACAATTGTGTAGGTTTTTATTTTCAAGTTATTAAATTTGCTTGTATAATTGAACCAATTTGAGCAAATTGTATTAAATGAGACTTTTATTGAATTAACAGCAGAATGAAGAAACAGAAATCACCACCCTTGTTTCCTGTAACTTGGAGCATCAGGAAGAAAATATCCCCGATTGCAGTAATGTAGAGAAGGAGGGGGAAACAGTTGACACCCCTCCTCATCCCTCAAAGTGCTCCAATAAAAGGTTATATATAAAGAATAGCATGCAAGAGAAATAAACTAGATGCTGATGAAAGCCTATATATATATATATATATATATATATATATATATATACAAAAAGTACATCATTAATAATGAACCTGGTCCTATCCCCCTTGTTTCAGTTAACCACTTACTGCATACCTTCCACTTCCCTTAACAACTGTCAACATCAGTATAAATACTCCTTCCATCCCTAATAAACATGAGTGCTGATGATGTAAATCGCTAATATAATTTCTTGACCTTACAGGCAGAAACAAGGGAAGAAAAGGAGTCAGGAGTTGTCTCCTTATGAACAAGCCATCATTGAACTACAAAGAGAAAAGGTGGAGTTGCAGAAGGATGCGGTTAGAAGGCGGGAAGAAAGGGAAGAGGAGCGGCACAGGGAGGAAATGAAGATGATGAAAGAGAAAACGGAGATTATAAAATTTAAAAAACTGTATTTGGCTGAAAAATATAAAAATGAAATAAAAGAGTAAAAAACAAATATTTTCATGATTACTTTATTTCCTATTCAAAATAGTTAGCAATGAAATTCCTCCTAAATATATTTCCTCTTCCTGTAGGTACTTCATTATCCTCATATTCGTCATTTTCTTCCAAGTTCTCATCTTCACTGTCATCATCACTGCTTTCTGAATCTGTAAAAGAAAATGAACAATGTTTTTATTGCAGGTAACAGGGACAGGTTAATTGTAATTTATAATTATGTTGCAGTCTGTTAGTAATATAACTACCTCTCAGACCATAAGTAAAATTATAGAGAAATACATATATAGCTAAATCATGGCTTTTTATCAGAGAATGATGTAGTGAGCAATAAAAAATGTAACTGTTGCACAGATTTGTCAAACTTTGAACTATGTAATAGATGAGGTTGGGTGCTAAAATGTGTCCAAGGATAAAACTATAGGAAATAATGTAAGATTGCTAACCTTCCATTCTGTACTCTATCCGCAAGTTATGGAGTACAGCCATTGCCACTATCATGGCTTTAGAGGTTTCCAGGTTCCCTGTGAGGCCTCTGTACAATGATCGAAATGTCATTTTCCAGACACCAAATAGCCTCTCAACTGTGTTTCTGGTTTGAATGTGGGCTGCATTGTATGCTTCCTCTGCTGCTGACTGTAATGATCATTGGTATAAATTACTCATTAACATATACAATGCTCAATAGATATGCCCATATAATGACTATTTTAGGTTTACCTGAGGATTCCACATAGGTGTGAGTAAATATGGACGACAAGCATAACCACTGTCACCCAACAGGAGTCCTTTGTAGTTGCCACTTTCAAATTTCCTTTTCAAATTCGACTCGTTAAATATTCTTGAGTCATGTGTGCTGCCTCTCCATCGTGCCACAATATTTTTTATCTTCAAATTGGCTGCTGCAACCACCTATTTCATAATAATTTCAGTTACATTTTAATGGTCTGTTTCAATGAATGAAAAACCAAGTAAATATACATATACCTACAACTTACAATGATACTTACTTGCACATTTATGCTGAAGAAATTCTTCCTGTTGATGAATGCTTGAGCATTTGGTCCACCGGGATTTTTAATTTTAATATGGGTGCAATCAATACATCCCACAACTTTAGGAAATCTTCTTATTCTATAAAAAGTTGCCATTTCAGCTCTTTGTTCTATATCAGAATCAGGAAATGTTATAACATCAGCTCTGAGTCCTGCCAAAGACACAGAAATGTTTTTAATTATCCGGCTCATTGTGGGCTGACTTATGCCATG
Source organism: Tanypteryx hageni (assembly GCA_028673005.1). Taxonomy (NCBI): domain Eukaryota; kingdom Metazoa; phylum Arthropoda; class Insecta; order Odonata; family Petaluridae; genus Tanypteryx; species Tanypteryx hageni. The sequence continues at coordinate 1,208,288 of CM054113.1, forward strand.
GAATTCTCCAATTCCTTCCTGGTAAGCTCCCTTTGCAAAAAGGCGGAGGGAAGCCAAGAGTTGAAGGCGAGGCGGAATAGGTTGCCCGCTGTTGCCCATAGCTCCTTGGCCTAGGTTATTCCCAATCATATCAAACAGTTTCTCAGCTCCAGCTTTCGAGAACCTATATCGACGCCTAAAAAGTCTATCGGAGTATTTCCTGAAGGGATCCTGACGCTGCAAATACACCTTTCTAGCGTGATTCACCCCCATGTGTCCAGCAGTGGGCAAACGATGGAAATATTCAAACAACATGGATCTCAGGGCCTGGGGAACCACTACACGTCCCTTCTTCAGTCTAGTGGTACCATAATACAACATATCATCCTTGAGAAAATAGTTTGGATGGGGGCGTCCCCGTCTAACTGAGTCGATCAGCTGTTTCAATTCTGGGTCAGATGTCTGATGCTCACGACGAGGAATTTTCTGCCAGGTGTCGTAATTGAGCAGCGACAGGGAAGAACCGGTATCTAGCAATGCTTTAATCTTTGCGGTATGAACTTCGCAATGTACAAATGGCAATTGTAGATATTCGGCGAAGTTGGCATTCAAAATAGCCGGATAATTTGCTCGTAGCCTCGCGGGACGATCTTCTCTCTCTCTTCTTCTCCGACAGTTACGGGAGGAATGTCCAGACTTATGACAGAAAGAACAGGTGACATGAGGCGGTGATATTAGGGGCAGAGCGGGGGAAGGGAGTGAGATCTGGGAATTTGACGGGGAGTGAATCGCGGCGAACTCCGCTCGATTCATCATGGCCTTGGCCGCATGAGTCATCAGGGATTCCAGCTCCTGTAGGGTTTGAGGCCGTTTAGCGAAAGTTAAAGTGGCTTGGGCGATGGGACTTAAACCTTCCAATATCAATTCAATAAACTCCTTAACTGAATACGATTTTCCCAGCGCCTTTGCAGCACCTCGCACGGAATAAAGAAAATCGCGAGGAGATTCGTGGGGGAGTTGGAATCTTTTCACCTTAGTAGTGACGAGTCGTTCTAATTCCCTATTAGAGACGAAAGTTTCCCATACTTTCGGTATTATCTTCTCCCAGGGCACCTTTTCATTAACTACCGACAACCAAAACTGGCGACAATTGGCCGGAAGTTTAGACAAAAGTAATATCAGCAAGTAGTGTTCCGGAATAAGTGACAAAGACAATACATCGGACACCGCGGATATAAAAGTGAACCAATTCTCGGAGGTAGATTCCTGGAAGGGGGGAATTTCGAGTAACAGCTGGTTAGCAACTCTTACGCAATCGGAAAACTGGGGAACCATCTCGGTTTCATCGTACTGAGTGCCTTCGGCGCGCACGGTAGCCTCCGTTTTACCTCGTTCCTTCGACATGTTTGAGAGAGAGGATCAAAGAGTAACAAATAACAGGGGAATTACGTGACTGATGTAATGGGGCGGACGAGTGAAAAGTGAAAGAGAGCAATAGGACTAAAAGAGATCGAGTAAACGAGGAATAGGACAAAATCCAAGAACTATACCACAAAAGAACCAGAAAGCATAGCAACAATCAGTTTAGACAATTAACAACCTAATATTTAATGTCTCTGCGGTGCCTCCAATTTTGCAGCGAATTATAATTTTCGGTGCAAAAACATCCACTGATGTGCTAAGTGCTAATGACAAACTATAAATAGAACATAGAAATATAGACATATAACAATCCAACAGTTGAATTTGAATAGATTTAAGTAATACCACAAAACAAAATACACCTCGTAGGTGAAGGCGATTCGAAACGAAACTTAGTTAAAGTCAGTTAAATCACATCCAATAGTTACTGTCCTCTTCCGGCTCCCGGTAGGTCAATGTCCACTCCACACAATGTTTTCCTGCCGGATAGTATGAACTCGAGAGTGGAACACCTGCGTCGACTTCACTCGTTGCTCTCCTGTGCGTCTCGTCGCTCGGCAGGCCACTATCGGAATGGACTGTCACGTGACGCCGGTGGTGAAGGAGGGAGGTAATGACGTCAGGCGGGTAATTCGAAATGGTCGAATTAATCCCGGTAATTGGTCGCTTTTCCACTGTTCTTGCATAACCATGGGAAAGAGGGAAGGTTAAAGAGGCGAGGGGTAATTAGGGTATATAAAGCAGAGAGGCACCACGGGAGGGCGTGTCGACCGTGGCGTGGCGTCCGTGGGCGTGGTGTTCAGTCCGGCGATATCACGAATATCGGCGATATACGATAGCGGCGATATTCGAACTAGCGATATTCGTACTTGCATGTTCGTACATGCGATTCGTTAAGTGCTATCGTATAAGTGCGGGAGTAAAGGGGGGGGGGAGGAAAAACTCGCCACATCCTCCCTGGGAAAAATGATGAAAACGGGACCAATAAAAGTTTCAATTGGTTGAGGAGGGTAAGTTTCTAAGTCACCTTATTCCCTGGACTGTTCCCGGATCATGAATAAAGCACAGAACACTCCTTCGTTGTCTCTTTCAAGATAGTTTATTATTATTATTGGACACTTATTTGTCAAGACACTTAAAATTGGAATATTACACGTGGTGGATTGCCTGCTCTGGCAATCAGGGTTCGAGCTACTGTCACGGCTAAAGTTCTCTGAAGAAGTCCACTGGTTCGCCGTGATGAAGCTAGTCGGGAAAGCACGTCCATTGGAATGTAGTTTTTTTTCCAGGATAATCACTTTGGGGGTACATAGGGATGATGCACTTGGCATAACAAGTCGGCATCTTGCCAAGCCGAAAACTCAATAACATGTAGGAATATCTCCCTCAAAATAATAAATAATCATAATTACAATATGCCAACTATCGTGGCTTAAGGAAACAAAATTGATACCCATCCTTGCCTCAGGGATAGAGAGAGAATAGATTGTATGTCATTGATAACATAACAGAAATAGAATTTCATGACATAACAAAAGCAAACTTTCCTGAGCATTTCCTTCTTGGAAATATTATACATCATAGCATAAACATTAATTCTTAGGCAAGGGCAACTAGTAATCATACTGTTATTAAGCATTTGAAAAAATGATTATTAGGCAGGGCATTGCTTAATCCAGGCATAATATCTCTATTAATTAACAGTGTAATATTTCAATTGATTTGGCCATGTGAGTCCCTTCATCATATCATATTTAAGCACATTAACAAGGTAATATTCAAATCATTAACAATATTATATTCAAATTAACTTGACTGTGGTATATTATTAAATTGGCCCCAATAGTTAAGTTCCTTCACAGTATGCATAATATTATCACTGATATTAAATTCATTAACGACATAATATTCAAATTAACCTGTAGTGTGGTATCTTAATAGGGTAGACATAGTACATAAATCCCTTCATCATATAATATTTAAATTCTTAACCTAAACATGGTTTCAATTAAACTAACTCATAATATGGTATTACAATAAATTGTGGTATACTTCCTAATACATAAGGTATTTAAAATTATTTTAGTTTATTATTACGATACATCATATGTTATTTCATTTTGGTTAAATTCATCTTTGTTAAGTAAGTGTAATTTGGCTTCGAGGTAGAGTTGGGTTTTGCAATTTCTTTTTTATCAAATATGTTAGCGCAGTGTTTTTTATTCATCCCGCATAGGTAATTGTTGTTGTTAATTAAAATTTATTTCTCTTTCAAAAGACAATAATATTTGAAATGGCTGTGTCTGATTTTGAAGACTTTGAAGATTTGGATGAAGCATTGGAGTTATGGGAAATGGGGGATATTTTGTTAAATCGCGCTACAAATGTGTATTTGCAGGGTCAGGATCCCTTCAAGAATTACTCCGATGGACTTTTTAGGCGTCGGTATAGGTTCTCGAAAGCCAAATGCTTAAGTATTCATTAACAGGAAGAATTTCTTTAGCATAAATGTGCAAGTAAGTATCGTTGTAAAATGTAAGTATATGTGTATTTACTTGATTTTTCATTCATTGAATCAGACAGTTAAAATGTAACATATATTATTATGAAATAGGTAATTACGGCAGCCAATTTGATGATAACTATATTGTGGCATGATATAGAGGTAGCAAACATGACTCAAGAATATTTAACGAGTGGAATTTGAAAAGAAAATTTTAAAGTGGAACCAACAAAGTACTCCCGCTGGGTGAAAGCTGTTATGCTTGTCGTGCATATTTATTGACAACCATGCGGAATCCTCAGGTATACCTAAATTAGTCATTATATGGGCATATATATTTAGCTTACTGTATGTTAATGAGTAATTTGTACCAATGATCAATACAGTCAGCAGCAGAGGAAGCATACAATGCAGTCCACATCAAGCACAGAAACACAGTTGAGAGGCTATTTGGTGTTTGGAAAATGACTTTTCGATCTTTGTACAGAGGCCTCGCAGGGAACCTGGAAACCTCTAAAGCCATGATGGTGTCATTGGCTGTACACCATATCTTGCGAATCGATTTCAGAATGGAAGTTTAGCAATCTTATGTTATTTCCTATTTTTATCCTGGGACAGATTACCACACAACCTCATCCATTGCATAAATGAAAGTTTGACAAATCTTTTCAAAAATTATATTTTTTATTGCATAATACATCACTCTGTTAAAAAGCCATGATTTACCTATATATGTATATCTCTATAATTTTACTAATGGCTTGTTATATTACTAACAAACTGCAACATAATTATAAATTACAATCAACCTGTCCCTGTTACCTGCAATAAAATCATTGTTAATTTTTTTGACAGAATCAGATTGCAGGGATGATGAGAGTGGACATGAAAACTTAGAAGAAAATTACAAATGTGTGAATAATGAAATACCTACTGAATGAGGAAATATATTTAGGAAGAACTACATTGCTAACTATTTTGTGTAGAATATAAAGTAAAAATGAAATATTTGTTTGTTACTCTTTTATTTCAATTTTATTATTTTCAGCCAAATACAGTTTTAAATATTTTTAATCTACATTTCCTCCTTTTCTATCTTCATTTTCTCCATATGCAGATAATCTTCCTTTTCTTCCCGCCTTCTAAATGCATCCTTCTGCAACACAACTTTTCTTGGTGAAGTTGAATTATTGCCTGTTCATAAGGACACATCTCCTTACTCCTTTTCTTCCCTTGTTTCTGCCTGAAAAGTCAAGAAAATATATTAGCGATTTACATCAATTATTGCTGTCATCATCAGCACTCATGGTTATAAGTGATGGAATGAGTAACTATACCGATGTTCACAGTTGTTAATGGAAGTGGAAGTTGAGCAATTAGTGGTTAACTGAAACTAGGGAGAATGGGGGATATGACCAGGGTCAATATTCATGTTGTTGTTTTTGTGTGTAGAAATGCTTTCATAAGCATCTAGTTTATTTCACTTGCATGCTATTCTTTATATATTACCTTTTATTGGAGCACTTGGAAGGGTGAGGAGGGGAGTCAATTGTTTTTTTCTCCTGGTCTACATTACATAGTACTGATATATTTTCTTTCTCATGCTCCAACTTAAATAAAACCATGTCGCTTCTCTCTGATGTTTATCCTGCAGTTAATTCAATATAAGTCTTATTTATTACAATTGGCACAAATTAGTTCCTATTATGCAAGCAAATTTAATAACTTGAAAACAAAACCACCAGCATTGTGAGCTTAAGAGTGATAAGGAATTCAGTTCTAACCCTTAGGACTTCTAATTACATTAAAATTCATTTTTCACAATATGCATAAAGTTTATTCTTAAATCGTAAGCTTATCAATATTTTAAGTTAAGCTTCGTCATTTAACATGCTGCTATCCATCACAATTTGTGGATTATGTAATCCACCTCAGTTGGGGGAGTACTTCTATTTCCAGAAGGAACTGGTCCACCTCCACCAGTCCCTCTATGATATTTCTTTAACTGCAAAAATGGCAGATCTAACTAAATAAACATAACTATTTTTACATTCATCATGTCTCAATTACTTCAACTAGAATGGCTCTTACTTTGGTGATCGAATCTTTGGAGGATAACTTATTCCTCCTCCATTACTCCTTGATCCTCAGCAAATTTCTTTCTCCGCCATGCTCCGCTTTATAAAGAATCTTCACCTTCATCCACATTTTCTGCATTTTTAACGCCATGCGGCCATCGCAACTTTTTTATTCGACTATCAAAATTCTGTCCCGTAATGACGCTAAAATCGATTCTCTTACTCGCTGCGACCAATTAAGAAGCATTATCCTTTTCGCTTCCATCATAAAAATAACCTCAAACCCAATAAATAACGACCCAATAAAATAATAAATTAATTAGCAAATATAACAATGAACAATAACAACCCTATTAACAAGAACAACACAATTAAATCCAATAAAAATGACGCAATGCAAGGAATATTTAAATCAATAAATCCAGTATTAAAAAAACTACAAATAGGCAACCTATATGAAATTAAATATAAAGTTCGAAATAAAAGGAAAATAAAAAATACGTCCTTAATTAAACAATCAATCCACAAAAAATTACTCCAACTAAGCTTCTAAACAAACTTGAACGAGGATACCTATGTGAAAATAAAATCAAACACACAACAAACCTACAAATACAAGAAAGATACTAAATTAAACGAACTAATTAACCACACAACCCGCAGTAAACTAAATTGATAATACAGAAAATTAAACTAGCACTAATATAAATGATTTAAGGAAAAGAAATATGAACACCGAAAAAAACAGCAATAAATTAAGCTTGCCATGCGTGCGCATGCGAAGTAGGACCAATCCCAAAGATAGAGCGAGAGGGAGGGTGGATCGTACTAGGGGGTAGGCGGAGCGAGCGAAAGCGGAGCAATGGTGGGCGGAGAGGGCGAACGGGGGAGGCGGCCGGGGGAGGCGGCCGGGGGAGGGCGGGAGCAATCGGGGGCGATGGGGGCAAACGTAGGCGAACAGGGGCGAACGGGGGCAAACGGTGGGGAATGCGTGCGAACGGGGGCAAACTGGGGCGAATGGTTTCGAGTAGGGGCGTACGGGGGCGAACGGGGGCGATCAGGGATGGGCAAAAACGGGCAGGGGCAGGTAGGGTTGGGCGGATGCGAGCTTGTACAGACGGGGGCGGACGGGAGCGGACGAAGGCGGGTTGGGGTGGGCGGGGGCGGGCAATGGAAGAAGGGGGGGGTCGGTGGCGGGGGGGGGGTTCAGACGAAGGCGGGCGAGGGCTGGCGATGGCGGGCGGGGGCAGGCGGAGGCAGGTGGAGGCAGGGTGGCGGGCGAACGCAAATGAGGGCAAAAAAGGGCAAACGGAGCGAGCAGGGGCGGGCGGTGGTAGAAGAGCAGGCGGGGGCAGATCGGGACGGGCGGGCAAGGGCGGTCTGGTGCGGACGAAGTTGGGCGGGGGTGGGCGGGGGAGGGCAATGGCGGGCGAAGGAGGGCGGGGGCGTGCGAGGGTGGGCGGCGTTGGGCGGGCTATGGCACACTAGAGCGAACGGTTGCGAACGTGGGCAACTGGAGGCTCAGAAAGCCGAGCGGGAAGGGGGTTCGGACGGGAGGGTCGGGAAAGGGCAGGCGGAGGCGAGCGCAGGCGGGCGGAGGCGGGCGGGGGCGAGCGAGGCTAGCGAAGGCTGGCTGGGGAAGGCGGGGGTGGGCGGGGGTTGGCGGGGCAGTCGGGGGAAGGTGGGGGAGGTCGGTGGCGGGCGGGCAGGAGCGGGCGGGGGCGGAGGCAAGCGGAAGCGGGCAAGGGCGGGAGGGGGGGCGGGGGCGGGAGGGAGCGAAAGGGGGCGAGAGGGGGCGGTAGGGGCGGGAGGGGGCGGGACATGACGGGAGGGGGCGGGCGGGGGCGGGCGGTGGCAGGCGGGGGCTGTCTTGGGCTGGCGGAGGAAGGCGGTAGCAGGCGGGGTAGGCGGGGGCATTTGGAGGCAGGCGGGTGTGGGCAGGGGCGGTCTATGGCACACTAGCGCGAACGTGGGCGAGTAGGGGCGGAGAGGGCTGGTGGAATGCTGGCGGGGGCGGGCGGGGGCGGGTGGGAGCGGGCGGGGGTGGGCGGGGGCGGGCGGTCGGGGGAGGGGCGGGCGGGGGCGGGCGGGGGCGGTTGGTGGGGGTCGGACGCGCGCGGGGCGGTTGGTGGCGGTCGGACGCGGTCGGGGGCGGGCGATGGCGGGCGAAGGCGAGCGAAGCCCGGCATGGGCGTGAGGGGAAAACGGGGGCAGTCGGGGCGGTCGTGGATGTTTGGAAGCGGGCGGGGGCGGTCGGGGCGGTTGGGGGCGGTCGGGGGCGGTCATGGACGGTCTGAGGCGGGCGGAGGCGAGCGGGGGCGTGCGGTTGCGTGCGGGGGCGGGCTATGGCACATTAGGGCTAACGGGGGCGAACGTGTGCGAGTGGAGGCTGTGAGGGCAGGGCGGGGGCGGGAAGGGAGGGGGCGAGGGGGGCGTGGGGCGTGGGGGGTAGGACGTAGCGGACGAGGGCTGGCGATGGCGGGCAGGGGCAGGCGGAAAAAGGTGGTGGCAGGGTGGCGTGCGAAGGCAAATGGGGGCGAAAAAGGGCAAACGGGGCGAGCAGGGGCGGGCGGTGTTAGAAGAGCAAGCGGGGCCAGATCGGGACGGGCGGGCAAGGGCGGGCTGGTGTGGACCGGTGCGGACAAAGTTGGGAGGGGGTGGGCGGGAGTGGGCGGGGGATGGCGATGGCGTGCGGGGGTGGGCATAGGCAGACGGGGGCACGGGGGGTCAGGCTATGGCACACTAGGGCGAACGGGGGCGAACGTGGGCAATTGGGGGTAGGGAGGTCTGAGCGAGGGCGGGGGAGGGAGAAATGGGCTGGCGGAGGCTGGCAGAGACGGGCTGGGGAGGGCGGGGGGAGGCGGTAGCGGGCAGGGCGGGCGGTGCGGGCGGGATGGGCGGGGACGGGATGGTGGGGGGCGTGGGAGAGAGGAGGTGGGCGAGGGTGGGCGGGGGAGGGCGGGGTGGGTTGAGGAGGGCGGGGGCGGGCTGGGGCGGTCGGGGGCTGGCGAGGGCGGGCGGGGGCGTGCGAAGGCGAGCGAGCGCGGGCGGACACGGACGAGGGTGGGCGGGGACAGGCGGGGAAGGGCGGGGGAAGGCCGGGGTGGGCGGGGGCGAGCGGGGGCTTCGGGGGCAGGCGGTGGCAGGCGGGGTAGGCGGGGGCATTTGGAGGCAGGCGGGGGTGGGCAGGGGTGGTCTATGGCACACTAGGACGTAATATGAATACCGAAAAACAAAACGGCAATAATAATTAACCACACAACCCATAGTAAACTAAATTGATAATACAGAAAATTAAACTAGCACTATTGTAAATAGTTTAAGGAAAAGAAATATGAACACCGAAAAAAAACAGCAATAAATTAAGCTTGCCATACGTGTGCATGCGAAGTAGGAGCAATCCCAAAGATCGAGCGAGAGGGAGGGTGGATCGTACTAGGGGGAAGGCGGAGCGAGCGAAAGCGGAGCGAGGGAGGGCGGAGAGGGCGAACGGTGGAGGTGGCTGGGGGAGGGCGGGGCCATGCGGTGGCGATGGGGGCAAACGTAGGCGAACGGGTTCGAACGGGGGCGAACGGGAGCGAATGGTTTCGAGTAGGGGCGGACGGGGGTCAGCGGGGGCGATCAGGGATGGTCGGAAACGGGCGGGGGCAGGTAGGGGCCGGCGGAGGTGAACTGGTGCGGACGGGGGCGGACAAAGGCGGGCGGGCCGGGCGGGGGTGGGCGGGGGTTGCGATGGTAGGAGGGAGGGGGAGGCGTGGGGGGAAGAGCGGGGGAGGGCGGGAGCGTACGGGGTTAGGTGGGGCAGGCGAGGGCATGCGGGGGCATGCGGGGGATGGCGGGGGCAAGCGAGGGCGGGCGAGGGCGGACGGGGGCAGGCAGGGGAGGGCGGGGTCGGTCGGTGCGGTCGGGGGCGTGCGGGGGTGGACGAAGACGGGCGGTTGCGGGTGAGGGAGGGCGGGGGCAGGCAGGGGGAAGGAAGGGGCAGGCGGGGGCAGGCAAGGGCATTCTGGGGCAATCGCGGGCAGACAGGGGAAGGCATGGGCTTTCAGGGGAAGGCGGGGGCAGGCGGTGGCAAGTGGAGGCTGGCGGGGGAAGGCGGTGGCAAGTGGGGGCAGGCAGGGAAGGCGGGGATTGGCGGGGGCGGGCGGGGGCGGGCGAAGGCGGTATATGGCACACTAGGGCGAACGGGGGCGAGCGTGGAAGAGTGGGTGCTGGTAGGGCAGGGCGGGGGCAGGTAAGGGCCGGCGGGGGAGAGCCTGTTTCTAATCGCTTGGGCGAAGGCACCTTTTACCTTAGTCATTTTTGTCCCTCGCTCGCTAAACAAACAACGCCGGTGTTTAGGGGGCAGGTGCGGGTGGTGTCGGGCGGGGGCGGACTGGTGCGGGTGGAGGCGGGCGGGGGCGGCCTGGGGCGGGCAGGGACGGACGGTAACGTGCGGGGGTGGGCGGTGTGGGCGGAGGCGGGAGGGGGATTGCGGGGCGGGAAAGGGCGGGCGGGGGCTAGCTGGGGCGGGCTGGGGCTTGCGGGATGGGCGGGGGCGGGGGGAAGCCAGCGGGGGTGGGCGGGGCGGGCGGGTGTGAGCGGGGGCGGGAGGGGGAGGGAGGGGGGGCGTGGGAGGGGAAAGGCGGGGGTGGGCGGTGGCAGGCGTTGTAGGCGGAGGCATATGGGGGCAGGCGGGGGCAGGCGTAGGCGATTAAGGGAGGTCAGGTGCGGCCGGTGGCGGGCGAGGGCGGGCTGGGACGGGCCGGATCGGGCGGGGGCGGGCGTTGTGGGCGACGGCGGGAGAGGGAGAGCAGGGCGGGCAAGGACGGGCGGGCAGGAGGGGACGAGCGGGAGCGGGCGGGAGCGTACGGGGGTAGGTGAGGGCCGGCGAGGGCTGGCGGGGGCATGCGGGGAATGGCGGGGGCAAGCGAGGGCGGGCAAGGGCGAGCTGGGGACGGCGGGGGCGGGCGAGGGTGGGTGGGGGCTGGTTAAAGCTGTCGGGAACGGGTGGGGGCAAGCGGGGTGGGCGAGAGCGGGCGGGGGCGGGCGGGGGTGGGCGGGGGCGGGCTGGCGGGGGCGGGCGGGGGCGGGCGGGCTGGCGGGGGCGGGAGGGGGCGGGCTGGGGCGGGCGGGAGCGAGAGGGGGTGGGCGGGGGTGGGCGGAGGCAGAAGGGGCGTGCGGGTGGGTGGAGGTCGGCAGGGGTGGGCGAAGGAGGGTGAAGGCGGACGAAGGCAGGCGGGGTCAAGCGGGGGTAAGGCAGAATTAGGCGGGGCAGGCAGGTGCAGGCGGGAGCAGGCGGGACCAAAGGAGGCTAAGGGGGCAGGCGGTGGCAGGCGGAACATGGCGGGGGTTGGCGGGGGCAGCGGGGTCAGGCTATGTCACACTTGGGAGAACGGGTGCTAACGTGGGCGAGTGGGGGCTGGTAGGGCAGGGCGGGGGTGGGCGGAGATGGGCACGGGAGGGCGGGGCGGGCGGTTGCAGGCGGGGCGGGTGGGTGGGTGGAGGTGGGCGGGGGCGGGCGGGCGCGGGCGGGGGCGGGCGGGGGCTAATGTGGGCCTGGGAGGGCCGAGCGAGGGCGGGTTAGGGCGGGGGGGTGCGGAAAAGGGCAAGCGGAGGCTGGCGTAGGCTGGCGAAGGCTGGCGGAGGAGAGCGGGGGCGGGCGGTTCACGTGGGAACTGGCTGGGGCAGGCGGGGGAGGGCGGGGGCTGGCGGGATAGGCGAGGGAAGGCGAGAGAGGGTTGGGGCGGGCGGGGGCTAGCTTGAAGCTGGCAGGGTGGGCAGGTGCGGACGGGGGTGGGCGGGGGCGGGATGAGTCGGGTGGGAGGGGGCAGGCGGGAGCAGACGGGGGCAAGCGGGGTAGGCGGGGGCATGTGGGAGCAGGCGGGGGAAGGCGTGTGTGTCAGGTGTGTGCGGTGTCTGACGGAAGCGGGCTGGGGCGGTTGGAGGTGGGCGGGGGCGGGCTGGGCAGGCTGAGACGGGCGGGAATGGGCGAGGGCGGGCGTTTTGGGCGGAGGCGGGAGGGGAAGAGCGGGGCGGGAAAGTTCTTATCAATTTATTTAATATATATTTACTTTACAGGATTCGTCATCTTATTCTTTACTTTTGTATTTAGCTGTAATTGTTGAATCTCAGGTATATGTTTCGTTGTTGTTTACACCATTTCTTCATAGTTAAATTTGTCTTGATATAACTATAGTGAACGACAGATTTAAAATTATTTTAGTTTATTATTACGATAAATCTTATGTTATTTCATTTTGGTTAAATTCATCTTTGTTAAGTAAGTGTCATTTGGCTTCGTGGTAGAGTTGCGTATTGCATTTTCGTTTTTATCAAATACTTTAGCGCATTGTTTTTTTATTCATCCCGCATAGGTAATTGTTGTTGTTAATTAAAATTTTTTTCTCTTTCAAAATACAATAATATTTGAAATGGCTGTGTCTGATTTTGAAGACTGAAGATTTGGAAGAAGCATTGGAGTTATGGGAAATGGGGGATATTTTGTTAAATCGCGCTACAAATGTGTATTTGCAGCGTCAGGATCCCTTCAAGAATTACTCCGATGGACTTTTTAGGCGTCGGTATAGGTTCTCAAAAGCCAAATGCTCAAGTATTCATTAACAGGAAGAATTTCTTTAGCATAAATGTGCAAGTAAGTATCGTTGTAAAATGTAAGTATATGTGTATTTACTTGATTTTTCATTCATTGAATCAGACAGTTAAAATGTAACATATATTATTATGAAATAGGTAATTACATCAGCCAATTTGATGATAAATATATTGTGGCATGATATAGAGGTAGCAAACATGACTCAAGAATATTTAACGAGTGGAATTTGAAAAGAAAATTTGAAAGTGGCACCAACAAAGTACTCCCGTTGGGTGAAAGCTGTTATGCTTGTCGTGCATATTTATTGATAGGTAGGTAGACCTATAATAGTCATTATATGGGCATATATATTTAGCTTACTGTATCTTAATGAGTAATTTGTACCAATGATCATGACAGTCAGCAGCAGAGGAAGCATACAATGCAGTCCACATCAAGCACAGAAACACAGTTGAGAGGCTATTTGGTGTTTGGAAAATGACTTTTCGATCTTTGTACAGAGGCCTCGCAGGGAACCTGGAAACCTCTAAAGCCATGATGGTGTCATTGGCTGTACACCATATCTTGCGGATAGATTTCAGAATGGAAGTTTAGAAATCTTATGTTATTTCCTATTTTTATCCTGGGACAGTTTACCACACAAGCTCATCCATTGCATAGATAAAAGTTTGACAAATCTTTTCAAAAATTATATTTTTTATTGCATAAAACATCACTCTGATAAAAAGCCATGATTTACCTATATATGTATATCTCTATAATTTTACTTATGGCTTGAGAGGGAGTTATATTACTAACAGACTGCAACATAATTATAAATTACAATCAACCTGTCCCTGTTACCTGCAATAAAATCATTGTTAATTTTTTTGAAAGAATCAGTTTGCAGTGATGATGAGAGTGAAGATGAAAACTTGGAAGAAAATGACAAATATGTGAATAATGAAATACCTACAGGAAGAGGAAATATATTTAGGAAGAACTACATTGCTAACTATTTTGAGTAGAATATAAAGTAAAAATGAAATATTTGTTTGTTACTCTTTTATTTCAATTTTTAATTTTCAGCCAAATACAGTTTTTAAATATTTTTAATCTACATTTCCTCCTTTTCTATTTTCATTTTCTCCATGTGCATTTAATCTTCCTTTTCTTCCCGCCTTCTAAATGCATCCTTCTGCAACACAACTTTTCTTGGTGAAGTTGAATTATTGCCTGTTCATAAGGACACATCTCCTTACTCCTTTTCTTCCCTTGTTTCTGCCTGAAAAGTCAAGAAAATAAATTAGCGATTTACATCAATTACTGCTGTCATCATCAGCACTCACGTTTATAAGTGATGGAATGAGTAACTATACCGATGTTCACAGTTGTTAATGGAAGTGGAAGTTGTGCAATTAGTGGTTAACTGAAACAAGGGAGAATGGGGGATATGACCAGGGTCAATATTCTTGTTGTTGTTTTTGTGTATAGAAATGCTTTCATAAGCATCTAGTTTATTTCACTTGCATGCTATTCTTTATATATTACCTTTTATTGGAGTGCTTGGAAGGGTGAGGAGGGGTGTCAACTGTTTCTCTCTCCTGGTCTACATTATTTAAAACTGGGATATTTTCTTCCTAATGCTCCAACTTAAATAAAAAAGTGTCGCTGCTCTCTGTTGTTTATCCTGCGGTTAATTCAATATAAGTCTTATTTATTACAATTGGCACAAATTAGTTCTATTATGCAATCAAATTTAATAACTTGAAAATAAAACCACCAGCATTGTGAGTTTATGAGTGATAAGGAATTAATTTCTAACCCTTAGGACTTCTAATTACATTAAAATTCATTTTTCACCATATACATTCTAAAGTTTATTCTTAATCGTAGTAACAGACCCAATTGAAATATCGAATGCTCTCAACAATTATTTTCTGAATTTGCCTTCAACTTCATATACCATCAAATACCAACCCTGCTAAATGTAGGTACTCCTACCTATATCTTCAAGCCAGATACAATATACCTCCAGCCTTGCAATGAGCAGGAGTTATTTGGATATCTCTCAAAAACTGGAAATAAAAATTCTGCTGGCCTGGATGAAGTTTCTGGTAAACTCCTTAAAGCATCTGGGCAGGCAATTATAAAACCATTATTGTTCCTCATCAATCAATCCCTAAGTCAAGGTATCTTTCCTGAAGCACTGAAAACTTCTAAGGTAATTCCCATTTTCAAAAACAAAGGCAGTAGAAGCCAACTTAGTAACTACAGGCCTATATCACTTTTGTCTCAATTCTCAAAAGTTTTTGAGTATGCTTTCAGCAAAAGGCTACTACAATTTCTTGAGAGATATAATTTATTGTCTAGTTCTCAATTTGGTTTTAGAAAGGGGAAATCAACAGAGAAAGCTCTTTTCTCAGCATTAAATTTTATTGTTGAGGAACTCAATTTAAGCAACAGAACTCTGGGAATATTTTTTGACTTAAGTAAAGCTTTTGACACTGTAGACCATAAGAAGTTGCTAAGTAAATGTGCATATCTTGGTATTAGGGGTGTGGCAAATAATTGGCTGGTAACATATCTCACTGGTAGACATCAAGTGGTTTCCATACATAAGGAGGGTAGAAAATATTTATCTGAGCCTAGACCTACACACTCTGGTGTGCCCCAAGGATCTATCTTGGGCCCTATTCTTTTCCTAATATTTATAAATGATTTACCCAGTAGCCTTATGCTTAATCAACAAAAAAAGTAATCATGTATGCTGATGATATTAATGTTTTGTTAACTAAACCTAATGATAAACTCATATCGGACTCAAGTGTTGATGTAATGCATAGAATGTCTGTGTGGTGTAAGCAAAACAAGCAGATTCTAAATAATGAAAAAACACAGGTCATGTTTTTCTCTTCTTGTCTACAGCAATCTAGTGACTTCTACCTGTGTCATGATCAAAATCACATTAAATCCACAGAGGAATTGAAATTTCTAGGGCTACACCTAGACCCGACTTTAAGATGGCAAGTAATATAGATAACATATGCAAAAAATTAAACTCAGTTTTCTATTTATTTTCAGTACTAAAACATACAGTAAGCCTTGAAATTTTAAAAATCCTGTACTATGGGCATTTTTACTCAAGAGTCTCATATGGTATAATCCTCTGGGGATCCTCTTCACATGTTATCGAGGTCTTAAAAATCCAAAAAAGGATAATATGCTTAATGATTAATGCTCCTTTTAGAGCTTCTTGTAGACCCATCTTTAAAAAACTAGGTCTGTTGACCGTAACTTGTATGTATATTTACCATGTAGTATTATATGTTAAGCAAAATATGGCTGAATTCAATAAAAACTGTTCAGTTCACAATTATGATACTCAGAGAGGTAGTGACCTACATGTTTATCACAACAAACTGAAAGTTTGCAGCAAAGGTCCTAAAGCAATGTGTATAAAACTATATAATAGATTACCAGCTGAAATTAAGATAATCAGGAGTCTGCCTGTATTTAAAAAAACTGTTCTTGACTTCCTTATAACAAAATGTTATTAAAGAATTGATGAATTTATGTAACTTATTATTTTTTTTTTTGACGTGTCCTATGCATTATATACTATGTAGTGTCTTTTGGACAAATAAAGTATTGTATTTAACATGCTGCTATCCATCACAAATTGTGGATTATGTAATCCACCTCAGTTGGAGGAGTACTTCTACTTCCAGAAGGAACTAGTCCACCTCCACCAGTCCCTCTCTGATATTTCTTTAACTGCAAAAATGGCAGATCCAACTGAATAAACATAACTATTTTTACATTCATCATGTCTCAATTACTTCAACTCGAATGGCACTTACCTTGGTGATCGAATCTTTGGAGGATAACTTCTTCCTCCTCCATTGCTACTTGATCCTCTGCAAATTACTTTCTCAACCATGCTCCACTCCAAAAAGAATCTTCACCTTCATCCACATTTTCTGCCTTTTTAGCACCATGCGGCCATCACAACTTTTGTATTGGACTATCGAAATTCTGTCCCGTACTGACGCCAAAATCGATTCTCTCACTCGCTGCGACCAATTTAGAAGCAATATCCTTTTCGCTTCCATGACAAAAATAAACTCAAACCCAATAAATAACGACCCAATAAAATAATAAATCAATTAGCAAATATAACAATGAACAATAACAACCCTATTAACAAGAACAACACAATTAAATCCAATAAAAATGACGCAATGCAAGGAAATTTAAAGCAATAAATCCAGTATTTAAAAAACTACAAATACGCAACCTATATGAAAATAAATATATAGTTCGAAATAAAAGGAAAATAAAAAAATACGTCCTTACTTAAACAAGCAACCCACAAGAAATTACTCTAACAAAGCTTCTAAACTGACTAAAACGAGAATACCTATATGAAAATAAAATAAAACACACAACAAATCCACAAATACAAGAAAGATTTGCTATATTTCATGCATCAAATTACTGGGACTTCTCTATTCTATGAGAGAATTTGCTATTGCTGGAAAATCATACTTCCATTTCTTTACCGGAAGTAATTGCTATCTTTCATGCATCAAATTACTGGGACTTCTCTATCCTATGTGAGTCATTGCTATTGCTGGAAAACCATGCTTCCAATTCTTTACCGGAAGTAATTGCTATCTTTCATGCATCAAATTACTGGGACTTCTGTATTCTATGAGAGTCATTGCTATTGCTGTAAAATCATACTTCCAGTTCTTTACCGGAAGTAATTGCTATCTTTCATGCATCAAATTACTGGGACTTCTCTAATCAATGAGAGTCATTGCTATTGCTGGAATATCATGCTTCCAATTCTTTACCGGAAGTAATTGCTATCTTTCATGCATCAAATTACTGGGACTTCTCTATTCTATGAGAGTCATTGCTATTGCTGGAAAATCATACTTACAATTCTTTACCGGTAGTAATTGCTTTCTTTTATGCAACAAAATTACTGGGATTTCTATATTATATGAGAGTCATTGCTATTGCTGGAAAATCATTTTTCCAATTCTTTACCGGATGTAATTACTATCTTTCATGAGGCAAAATTACCGGGACTTTTCTGTTCTATGAGAGTCATTGCCATTGGTGGGAAGTCATGCTTCCAATTCTTTACCGGAAGTAATTCCTTTCTTTTATGCATCAAATTACTGGGACTTCTCTAATCTATGAGAGTAATTGCTATTGCTTGAAAGTCATTTTTCCAATTCTTTAGCGGAAGTAATTGCTTACTTTTATGCATCAAAATTACTGGGACTTCTCTATTCTATGAGAGCCATTGCTTTTGCTGGAAAATCATACTTCCACTTCTTTACCGGGAGTAAATGCTTTCTTTCATGCATCAAAATTACTGGGACTTCTCTATTCTATGAGAGTCATTGCTATTGCTGGAAAATTATACTTCCAATTCTTTACCGGTAGTAATTGCTTTCTTTTATGCATCAAAATTACCGGGACTTCTCTATTCTATGAGAGTCATTGCTATTGCTGGTGTTATGTATTCATTTATTGTATATTAACTATTATGTATAGGGCCGCATTTCATGTTTTGTTTGTTTGTGTTGCGCGGCGATGTTTGTTTGTTTTTTGCCACTTTGCCATGTTCTCGATTCTCAGTGAGCAAGCAGTTGTAACGTGACCATCCGGGAGTGCGGTCGCATATCCCTGGCATAGGTATTGTGTGTCATAAGAAGTAAATACAGCCATTGTTTAACCAACGATCTCGGTTTGTCATTGCCAAGGCACATATATAACATTGGCGACGAGGACGACGAAAATCCGCGTTTTGTCTCAAAATTTTTTGTTTACCGTATTATTTTTTGCGACGGTGCAAATTGTTTTTTTTGGCATCATGGCCGAACCGGAACCACGTGTTTCCCATCAGGTTACATACTTGGCACCATAGGCACGCCGCCGAGTTTCTCGTCCGGTAATGCGGAAGAATGGTCAATATTCAAGGAACAACTTGACTATTATTTTATCGCGAACAATATTGTTGAGGACAGTCTCAAAAAAGCCATTCTGTTCGCGGCTCCGGGAGAATTTATATTAAAACAGACCATTAAGCTCTGCAAACCGCGCAGCATGGGCGTATTAACGTTCGCCGAGGCTATACAGCTTCTGGACTCACACATAAATCCGACGCCGTGCAAGTGGGTGAAACGCGAGGAGTTTCATAAGCGGGTGCAGCAACCGGGCGAGTCCTTTAAAGACTTCATGGCGGATCTGCGACTCATGGCGGAGACTTGCGATTTTTCGGACCTGGAGGAGTCGCTCTTGGGCCAAGTTCTACTGGGCCTTCGGGATCTACGCCTGAAGGAGTCTCTTTTCTCCGCCGATTCCCTCGACCTGAGTAAGGCGATCGACAGAGCGCTTGCCGCGGAAGCAGCGAGGGACCACGTGAGCCGACTCCAGGGTCCATCGGCTCCCGCCGCCGTCCATCGCACCGGTATGCAGCATAAAGGGGAGGACAGGTATAGAGAACCGCCATCCCAGCCGCCGGTTGAGGGACCATGTTATCGCTGCGAAGGACCGCATAATGCGGCCTCGTGCGTCTATAAAAGGACAATCTGCAGGTACTGTAGAAAGGTAGGCCATATCGACAGGGCCTGTTTCAAGAAAAAAAGGCAACCCAGTGCTAATGTGAGTGGACGTCCGGGAGGCGGTGGATCGCTCCAGAATTTGAGGCCACATCAAGGAAACCGTTTTCGCGGGCAGCGTAGGTCAGCCACGCATAGTTTAGGCCTAGCGGGCTCGGCACCGAATGAAAATGATGGGGACGGTAGTGAAAGGTTGCATTCATTGCTTTTCCACATACCGTCGGCTCCTGCACCGCCGCCGATGAATGTGACTGTGTGGGCTGAGGGAAAATCCATGCCGATGGAGGTGGATTCCGGTGCAGGATTTTCTTTAATTGGGGGAGAAACTTACAACTCCATGTTCAGGCACATACCCCTCTCTAAACCAACCGTAATGCTAAATAACTGGTCAAAAGAAGAATTGCCTGTTAGGGGTGAAATTTTGGTCAGTGTGTGTTTGCCTCCGCGTCAGGCAAAACTCCCTTTGGTGGTGATGGCAGGAGATGGTCCAAGCCTGATGGGCCGTAATTGGTTTGAGCATTTGGGTGTCAAATTTCAGGGAGTGCACTCCGTAGAGCAGTCCAACTTACCACCCCAAATTTCAGACTTTAGGGATGTTTTCGAATCTGCCTTAGGAAAATACGCGGGTCCCCCCGCGCGAGTTCAGTTCCGAGTTGACGCGAATCCTGTTTTTCGCCGAGCTAGGCCGGTTCCACTCGCAATGGTTGAGAAAGTGAGTGAGGAAATAGATAGGATGGTGAAGAAGAGCATCCTAGAGAGGGTTGATTTTTCAGAGTGGGCCACCCCTACTGTAAATGTAGTCAAGCGTGACAAAACCATTAGAATTTGTGGTGACTACAGCTCCACAATAAATCCGCAATGCATGAGACAGATTTACCCACTCCCAACTGTGGGCGAGCTTTTAAGTAAATTGGCAGGAGGCAAATGGTTTACCAAGTTTGACTTATCTGAAGCCTTTATGCAGGTTTCAGTGGATGAGGAAACGTCACGGGTGTTAACACTTAATACCCATAGGGGGTTGTACAGAATGCTTCGGTTGCCCCCAAGGCTCTCCTTTTCTCCTGCAATTTTTCAATGTACCATGGAAACTATCCTTGCTGGCCTGGAGGGAGTAATTGTATATATGGATGATGTTCTATGTCAAGCATCATCAGAGGGCCAGCTATGGCATCGAGTTAGATGAGTATTAGAAAGATTAAGGGGGGCAGGTTTTCGTTTAAGGCTGAGTAAATGCCAATTTTCTGCTAGAAGTTTGGAATTTGTGGGATATTTAGTTTCAGCAGATGGCATTAGGCCAACAGATAGTAAAGTGAAAGCATTACTAGAGGCTTCATCCCCAACCAATGTGGCTGAACTTCAAGCCTACCTGGGCTATATAAATTATTATGATAGATTCTTCCCTCAGAAGGCCACTAGGTTTGCTCCTTTATATGCATTGCTAGGTGAAGGTGTCCAATGGAGATGGGCAGAAAAGGAAGAAGCCTGCATTACTTATGCTAAGTCTATTATGACTTCAGGTGCAGTGCTTGCACATTATTCCCCTAAGTGCCCTATAACGGTATCATGTGATGCCTCACCATATGGAATTGGGGCAGAGTTGTCTCATGTGTATAGTGATAACCAGGAGAGACCAGTGGCATATGCCTCAAGAACTCTTAGAGGAAGTGAGAAAAATTACTCGCAATTGGACAAAGAGGCACTGGCTATTATATTTGGGATTATGAAATTTCGTATGTATTTGTTGGGGTGCACTTTTGAGATTATAACAGACCACAAGCCCCTGTTAGGAATTTTTAAGCCAGAAAAGCCCATATCAGATGTCTTGTCTCCACGGATGCTTCGCTGGTCCTTAATGCTATCTAATTATGATTTTAAATTGTCATACCACCCAGGGAAGCAGCATGCAAATGCAGATTTTTTCAGTCGCCTTCCATTAGACTGCAAGGAGGCGGATGCTGAGACAATTTTCCCTGAGCCAGCAGGTGTGATGCTCCTAGAAGAAGCTCCTTTGGACTCACCATTGACAGCTGGGGCTATAGCAGAAGCCACCAGTGATGACAAACTGTTGGCAGAGGTGCGAGAGGGGCTACTTCGAGGGTGGAGTGCTGCCTCCAGATCCAAGGAGGCAAAGCTTTTCTTCAGAGAGCCAGCAGGCACTTTCACGGTTCATAAGGGATGCGTCCTCCGGGGTAGCAGGGTCATTATCCCAGAGAAGCTGAGAGGGAATGTGATGCAGCTTCTACATAAGGTGCATCAGGGAGTCGTCTGCACTAAGGCATTGGCACGGAGTTATGTCTGGTGGCCTGGCCTTGATAAAGACATTGAAGAGTTGGTATTGTTGTGTCCTAGGTGCTGTGAGACGCGGCCAGATCCAAGGAGGGCACCTGTCATCCCTTGGAGTGTTCCAGAAAAGCCATGGTCGCGCCTTCACCTTGATTTTGCAGGACCAACCCATGGCCATACATTTCTAGTGCTGGTGGATGCATACTCAAAATGGATAGAAGTCGAGGAGACAAAAGGGTCCATGAGCTCCTTAACCACCATCAATTGCCTTAGAAGATGGTTTGCCACCCATGGCATTCCTGACCAGCTGGTAACTGACAATGGACCAGCCTTCAGGTCGGATGAATTTCTTAGTTTTGTCAGAAAGAATTGCATTACCCATCTTAAAGCTGCACCTTATCACCCTGCATCAAATGGCCAAGCAGAAAGGGTGGTGCAGACCTTAAAAAACTGTCTAAAAAAGCTACCACCAGCAGAATGGAAGCTGCAGTTGGCAAATGTCTTGCTTACATTGAGAACCACTCCTAGCACTTCCACTGGTAGAAGCCCGGCAGAGATGTTGATGGGCCGGTGTATCAAACAATGCTGGATAAATTACATCCAGCGGCATGGCCAAAATCTTCTGAGAGGGAGGAGAAAGTCGTAAATGCTGTTAATATGCCAATTAATAAGTTTAGATTTTTTGCAGAGGGAGATCCTGTATATTTCCGCAGCTATGCAGGTGGAAAGCTATGGTTGCCGGGATACATAAAAGCAGCCAAGGGTCCCTGCAATTTTGAAGTTGCATGTGAAGATGGGAGAACTGAAAGGCACCATGTAAACCAGTTGATGCATCGTAACACATCAGCAGTGCTCCCCTCCTCATCAGATAGTTTTAAAGATTTTGGAGATAGTGTGTCATATCCAAATAATTTTTTTTATCCTTTACCTTTTGATAATTTTGTAAAAAGTGTTAGTCCCTCAATGCCTGAAGTTCCAGTAGGAGAGCAGATCCCTCCAAATTAATTGCAGACAAATCATGCTCGAGGTGTTACCAGCATTGGTGCTTCAGATAATGGTGAACCAACATCTGCTGCCGCAATATCAGCCCAGAGTGATGGAACTTTACCATCACTGCAGCAGGCTACAAGATCAGAAGTGAGAATAAAGAGGGTTCCAGGATACCTGAAGGACTATAAGTGCCATACTGCTCGGACCTAAGAGTTTGGTTAATTTTTTGTGAGCAGTGCTTATTAGGCAACATGATATGTATTTAGTTTTTGGCTATATATTGAATTAATGCTAATTTAAAAATTGTGTGGTTCTTCAAGCTAAAAGGGGGAGGAGTTGTTATGTATTCATTTATTGTATTTTAACTATTATGTGTAGGGCCGCATTTCATGTTTTGTTTGTTTGTGTCGCGCGGCGATGTTTGTTTATTTTTGGCCACTTTGCCATGTTCTTGATTCTCAGTGAGCAAGCAGTTGTAACGTGACCATCCGGGAGTGCGGTCGCATATCCCTGGCATAGGTATTGTGTGTCATAAGAAGTAAATACAGCCATTGTTGAACCAACGATCTCGGTTTGTCATTGCCAAGGCACATACATAACAGCTGGGAAGTCATTCTTCCAATTCTTTACGGAAGTAATTCCTTTCTTTTATGCATTAAATTACTGGGACTTCTCTATTCTATGAGTGTAACTGCTATAGCTGGAAAGTCATTTTTCCAATTCTTTACCGGAAGTAAATGCTATCTGTCATGCATCAAAATTACTGGAACTTCTCTTTTCTATGAGAATCATTGCAATTCCTGGGAAGTCATGCTTCCACTACTTTACCAGAAGTAATTGCTTACTTTTATGCATCAAAATTACTGGGACATCTCTATTCCATGAGAGCCATTGCTATTGCTGGAAAATCATACTTCCACTTCTTTACCGGAAGTAATTACTTCCTTTCATGTACCAAATTACTGGGATTTCTATATTCAATGGTAGTCATTGCTATTGCTGAAAAATCATGCTTCTAATACTTTACCATAAGTAATTGCCTTATTTTATCCATCAAAATTACTGGGACTTCTCTATTATAAGAGAGTCATTGATATTGCTGGGAAGTCATGCTTCCAATTCTTTACCGGAAGTATCTGTTTTCTTTCATGCAACAAAATTACTGGGAGTTCTCTATTCTATGAGAGTCATTGCTATTGCTGGAAAATAATTCTTCTAAATCTTTACCGGGAGTAATTTCTTTCTTTTATGCATAAAAATTACTGGGACTTCTCCTTTCTATGAGAGTCATTGCTATTGCTGGAAAATCATACTTCCACTTCTTTACCGGAAGTAATTACTTCCTTTCATGTACCAAATTACTGGGATTTCTATATTCAATGATAGTCATTGCTATTGCTGGAAAATCATGCTTCTAATACTTTACCATAAGTAATTGCCTTCTTTTATCCATCAAAATTACTGGGTCTTCTCTATTCAATGAGAGTCATTGCTATTGCTGGAAACTCATACTTCCACTTCTTTACCAGAAGTAAATGCTTTCCTTTTTGCATCAAAATTACTGGGACTTCTCTATTCTATAAGAGTCATTGCTATTGCTGGAAAATCCTACTTCCACTTGTTTACCAGAAGTAATTGCTATCTTTCATGCATAAAAATTAATGGGATTTCTCTATTCTATGAGAGTCATTGCTATTGCTGGAAAATTATACTTCCAATTCTTTTCCAGGAGAAAATGCTTTCTTTTTAGCATCAAAGTTAATGGGACTTCTCTATTCTATGAGAGACATTGCTATTGTTGGAAAATCATACTTCCACTTCTTTACCGGAAGTAATTGCTTTCTTTTTTGCATCAAAGTTACTGGGATTTTCCTTTTCTATGAGAGTCATTGCTATTGCTGGAAAATCATACTTCCACTTTTTTAACGGAAGTAATTGCTTTCTTCTATACATCAAAATTGCTGGGACTTCTCTATTCTCTGACAGTCATTGCTATTGCTAGGAAGCAGTGGCGGCTCGTGTATAGGCACTGCGGAACTGCAGAACCCCCTATTTCCACTTGATATTATCGAAAACATTTAATATAATGAGTCCTTTTTTCTGTAATTCTTTCTTTATTTTTGTAGTACAATATATATTCCTTAAGCTTAATGTCAGTACTTCAGTAGCCATCCCCCAGTTTATGAAAAAGATACAAAAATCTTTGTATGGAACTGTGCGCTTCACAGTGCCAGCGACGTGGTGTTTGACTGTTGTGCGCATGCGCACATAGGAGGGGGGGATGGGGAGGAAGGCAGGACTGCCAGGAAGAGAGAGCACTGTTGCTCTCGCAGTGCCGGCTCTGGCGTGATGGTGGAAGGAAGTTTTTTTTACTCAGCGTGTGTTGTGCCTAAAAACCGTGTACCATATTCTTGAATGTGATAATGTGTAGAAGAGTGTAGAATTAGATTATTATTCTGCTTCCAGCTATTCTATTTGATTAATTTTTTTTCAGTTCTTTTATGGATTTCATTTTTAAATGAATAGATCAAGCTTGAACTGTAACAATTTAAGTTAAAGTAAGTAAAAAATGTTTGGTTTTTTTTGTTAAGATTTTATCAAGTTCCTGAATAAATTTTCTTTTTATACATGCTTTTTTCCTTTTACACGATTTTAAAACAAAGGCTAAAAATTTTCTGGAGCAGCACCGCCACTAATTTTAGCTACGAGCCGCCACTGCTAGGAAGTTTTGCTTTCAATTCATTACCGAAAGAATTGCTTTCTTTCGTGCATCAAAATCACTTGGACTTCTCTATTATAAGAGAGTCATTGATATTGCTGGGAAGTCATGCTTCCAATTCTTTACCGGAAGTATCTGTTTTCTTTCATGCAACAAAATTACTGGGAGTTCTCTATTCTATGAGAGTCATTGCTATTGCTGGAAAATAATTCTTCTAAATCTTTACCGGGAGTAATTGCTTTCTTTTATGCATAAAAATTACTGGGACTTCTCCTTTCTATGAGAGTCATTGCTATTGCTGGAAAATCATACTTCCACTTCTTTTCCGGAAGTAATTGCTTTCTTTATGCATCAAAATAACTGGGACTTCTGTATTCTATGAGAGTCATTGCTACTGCTGGGAAGTCATGCATTTAATTCTTTACCAGAAGTAATTGTTTTTTTTTCATCAAAATTAATGGGATTTCTCTATTCAATGAGAGTCATTGCTATTGCTGGAAAATCATACTTCAAGTTCTTTACCAGAAGTAATTGCTTTCTTTTATGCATCAAAATTACTGGGACTTCTCTATTCTATGAGAGACATTGCTATTGTTGGAAAATCATACTTCCACTTCTATACCGGATGTAATTGCTTTCTTTTATGCATCAAAATTACGGGGACTTTTCTATTCTATGAGAGTCAATGCTATTGCTGGAAAGTCATTTTTCCAATTATTTACCGTAAGTAATTGCTTTCCTTCATGCATCAAAATTACTGGGACTTCTCTATTCTATGAGAGTCATTGCTATTACTGGAAAATCATACTTCCACTTCTTTTCCGGAAGTAATTGCTTTCTTTATGCATCAAAATAACTGGGACTTCTGTATTCTATGAGAGTCATTGCTACTGCTGGGAAGTCATGCATTTAATTCTTTACCAGAAGTAATTGTTTTTTTTTCATCAAAATTAATGGGATTTCTCTATTCAATGAGAGTCATTGCTATTGCTGGAAAATCATACTTCAAGTTCTTTACCGGAAGAATTGCTTTCTTTCATGCATCAAAATTACTGGGAATTCTCCATTCTATGAGAGTCATTGTTATTGCTGGAAAATCATACTTCCACTTATTTACCGCAAGTAATTGCTTTCTTTCATGCATTATAATTACTGGGACTTCTATATTCAATGAGAGTCATTGCTATTGCTGGAAAATCATGCTTCCACTTCTTTACCGAAAGTAATTGCTATCTTTTATGCATCAAATTTACTGGGACTTCTCTTGTCTATGAGAGTCATTGCTATTGCTGGAAAATCATGCTTCCAATTCTTTTCAGGTTGTAATTGCTTTCTGTCATGCATCAAAATTAATGTGACTTCAATATTCAATGAGAGTCATTGCTATTGCTGGAAAATCATGCTTCCAATTCTTTACCAGAAATAATTGCTTTCTTTTGTGCATCAAAATTACTGGGACTTCTCTATTCTATGAGAGTTATTGCTATTGCTGGAAAGTCATGCTTATAATTATTTACCGGAATAATTGCTTATTTTTCAAGTCTGAAATGATGTTTGTGTATTTACTGGTTTTTTGAGCTCTTATGTTTACTGCAATTTCATTTGGAACAATTCGATTTCTTGTTGTATTGATCTAATCTCAGTATTACTTTGCCTCTCTTTCTGAGCTTTTCTGCTATTGGCTTTGAATATTTATTGGGCTATTTTCATTGGGAAATTTCGCTGGTAATTTATTTTGATTGACTTTATTTTCCTTGCATTCCTTCTCGACTGACTTCCTTGCTTTACTGAGACTCCATGGAGGCCTTCTTGAATAAGCAAAATTCCTTGCTAGGGCGCATTGGCGCATGATAGTTTGTGCTTGCGAGGTTCATATGGTCAACTTATAGGGTTACTGCGGAGCGTTTATGAAACAGCATAACGCTATGTTGGATCTGAAGGATGTGGATCTTAAACATTCATATTTTGTTGACGATTATTTTGGTGAGGCTGAGGAGACATTTACAGAGAAAGGAAGAGTTTCAGGAATTTTTGAATAATTTAGAAGCGAACAAATTAATTCAGACTGGATCGACTACGCCCTTAGTTATGTGCGATTATGAAGCTAAACTTCCGCCTATCGACCTGCCTACATTTTCTGGGGACTTCTGCTATTGGAGACATTTAAGGACCCCTTTACTTCGTTGGTGTTTAATCGCACTGATTTATCGCAGGTAGCAAAGTTACATTACTTACAAACTCATGTCAAGTAAGAAGCTGCTGATCTCATTGACTGTTTGCCTACAACCAATGATAATCTCGCTGTAGCCTGGAATGAGTTACAAACTCAGTATGAGAACACTCGTCGCTTAGCTCATGCTCAAGTAGCTGCTATTTTTTCTCTTAAAGCCGTCCAATGTGAATCTTCTTACAAATTTAAGCGCTTAAAAAATGGACTTACTAAGCCTCTTAGTGCTTTTGAGGCTCTTGAGCATCCAGTTAAACAGTGGGACGACTTGATTGTCTTTCTAGTGGTCAGTAGGTTAGACTCTCAATCTCGCAAGGAGTGGGAGACTGTTGGGCGAGACCAAGGATCCACCTACATTGACACAACTCAATACTTTCTTGAATACAAGGACTATGACCCTTGAGGCATTGTAGATAAGTGATAAGAAGGTAACTCGTCGTACTTTGAGGTCATAGGGTTACTCTTTAACTACCGGCTCTGTCGGCTCTAATGCCTACAGCGCTAAGGTACATCATGTAGCCAAAACTTCTCCACTTCCTCAAAGGTGTGCCTTATGCACTCAACCACACTTTATACTATTTTGTGACAAATTCAGGGCTAAATCGACTTAGCAGAAACGTACTTATGTCAAATCTAATAATCTTTGTTTTAATTGCCTGTCAAGACATCTTGTTAGAGCCTGTCGTTCTGCTAAACACTGTCAGAAGTGTCAGGGTAAACATCATACAACGTTACATTTAGAAGATGCGGTCGACTATAATGAACCGCCTAAGGTAGACGAGCCTTCTGTCTCTAGTGCTCGTCTCACTGTAACTCAGGATAACTCTTCTTCTATTAACAAATCTACCTCAGCCAGTGTGGCTCACTTGACACGGCTAAAAAAGGAAAAGCCCGAAACTGTGTTTTTAGCTACTGCCTGGGTCTTAGGACACAGGGAAGATCATGTTTTGGTGCAAGCAGTCGTCGATCAACGCTCGCAGTCATCCTTTATTACTGAGTCGCTGTGTCAATGATTAACACTAATAAAGCAATCTGTTTCAGTGCCTATTGTGGGAGTCAGAAGTCAGCATCAGACCACCAGTCAAAGACTCACTAGCTTTCGATTGGTGCCTTGGTTCGCCTCAACTTTCAACTGCCACATAGAAGCCTTTGTTTTGTCTAAGGTCTCCAGTTACCAACCGCATTCGAAGAAGATTGGTCACATCTGGACCATCTGAAGCTGGCTGATTACAAATTTTGAAAATTTTAATTGATAAAACTGAAACATATTTTTACTTGTAAGGACAGAAATAGTAAAAAAAGTTAAAAAAAAACTATTTCAAACAACATATATAAATTAATTCCTAAGGCTATTAAATAGGATCCCATTAAATAGGCCCTACTAATGAGATCCTTGTGGCTGATGTTTTGATATTAGCATATTAATATCTGGCTCCAATTTTGTGAGAGTCAGACGAAGATCACCTCT
This sequence comes from Tanypteryx hageni, assembly GCA_028673005.1. Lineage (NCBI taxonomy): Eukaryota > Metazoa > Arthropoda > Insecta > Odonata > Petaluridae > Tanypteryx > Tanypteryx hageni. The sequence continues at coordinate 1,237,175 of CM054113.1, forward strand.
TTTTACTATATAAAGTCGATTACGATTTTTTGTTGACAACTGTGTTACACGACTAAAACCAGATTCCACAAGATAAGATGATGGGAAAACAATGACATACATTTTAGCTTTCTCCCATGAAAGCAGATATTTACGTGCAATGTAAAATTTAGAACTAACTTGGGTACTTCTGTAAATGATTTGCTTTACATAGGCCCGAATTTGTTACCTGAATTGCCTGATCTCATCTATCGCTGGCGAAAATACAAGTACGCTTTTGTTGCTGATATTGAAAAGATGTTTCAACAAATTCTGGTGCATGATGATGATCAGCATTTGCAATCCATTGTCTGGCGAGATGACCCATCCTTGCCTATTCAGAACTACAGATTAACTACTGCTACTTACGGTTTAATTTCCAGTCCATACTTAGCCAATAGAACTCTGAAGCAATTAGCTGAAGATGAGAAGGCTCACTACCCACTAGGAGCTGAGATTCTCAGGCAAGAAGTTTACATGGACGATGACCTTTCTGGTTCCCACCGCATTCTCGAAGCAGAAAGAGATTATTAGTTTGTGCAAGGTGGGCGGCTTCTCATTGCGTAAGTGGCTTTCAAACGAAGACTCTCTTCAATGGTTACCTGATGACCTATTAGCCATGCCGAATGCCTTGATATTTGACTCAGAGTCATTCTATGCTGTTTTAGGCTTAAAATAGCAACCACTGGACGACTTCTTTCACTTTGATGTCAAACTAGACACTGAGCCTCTTAACTGGACTAAACGTCTAGTTCTTTCGAGAGTTGCTAAATTTTTTGATCCTTTCGGTTGCCTCACGCCTACACTTATCTCTGCTAAGATATTTCTTCAAAGATTATGGCTTTTAAAGCTTGACTGGGATGATGAATTACCGGAACCTGAGCTTGGTATCTGGAGGGCTTGGTACGAAGAATTATCCCAGATTTCATATATTCGAGTCCCTCGATGGCTTGGGTTTAGTCCAAATGCTGACAAACTCGAGTTGAATGGGTTTGCTGATGCTTCTAAGCAAGCTTATGGTGCAGTGATTTACTTGCGCTTCATCACTGGCTCTGATGTACAAGTTGGTCTTATACAGGCAAAGATGAAAGTTGCACCCCTCAAAGTATTGAGTATTCCACGTTTGGAGCTTTCAGCAGCTCACCTACTTGCAAAGCTAGTTTATCATCATCTACATCAAGTAGCCCAAGAAGGCCTGCATATTCATCTTTGGTCAGATTCATTGGATGTTCTTTATTGGTTGTGTGATCACCCATCACATTGGTTGACCTTCGTTGCCAATCGCTGTTCGGACATACACTCTTGGGTGCCGGCAGCCAGCTGGCACCATCTGCCTTTGGCAAGCAATCCTGCTGATCCTGCTTCAAGAGGCGTAAACCCTACAGCCTTGAGAGAACCTTCTATCTGGTGGCAGGGGCCTAGATGGCTCACTGAAGATGAAGAACACTGGCCTTTTACTAGTATTAGAGCTTGAGGGGATGAAGAATCTGCATCTTGCAGTAATGTGCATCTCACTAATACAGCAGAGGAATTGCCTACTTGGGATCTTCTATATCGTTATTCTTGTCTTAATAAGTTGCTTCGCATTACTGGATACTGCCTTCGTTTTCTTAGCACACTAGCTACTCGTATTTTTTGACTGCCAGTTGATGAAGTGAAGCATTCTTCGTTATTTTCGTATTGCTGGATGCGATTAGAAGACGCAGTCTATGATGGCGTAACTCCTACTGCTAAGGAGTTAGAACAAGCACGTTTGCTTTGGGTATATTTGCAACAGAGATCATTTTGCTTACTCAAGGCAAGGTTTTACCAAGGAAGAGCCCGTTGTGTAAGCTTAATTCTTTTCTAGACAACGAGTTGTTGAGAGTAGGTGGTCGAGTAAAACATTCCCTTCTCTCTTTTGATCAGAAGCATCCTCTAGTTCTTCCTGGAGGAGCTTTCTTTATGACGCTTATCATCAAAGGCTGTCATAAGCATTGTTTGCATGGCAGTACTCAGCTTACCTTAATGACATTATGCTCGCAGTACTGGATCATCAAGGCCAGACAAGTAGTGAAGGCTGTCATCCATAAGTGTCTTCCTTGCTTGCGTTACAGTGCAAGCACTTCTTACCAAATTATGGGAAATTTGCCTGTGTCTAGAGTTCAACCGTCTCGCTCCTTTTCGAATGCTGGGATAGATTATGCTGGTCCCATTTTTATTCGTACCTATCCTGGGCAAGGACATTCAGCTTATAAGGGCTATATAACAGTCTTCTTTGCCTATCTACTCGTGCTGTTCACTTAGAGGCTGTTTCGAGTTATTCTACCGAAGCATTTCTGGCCGCATTTCGCTGTTTCACATCACGCCAAGGTCATTGCGCTATGCTCCACAGTGATCAAGGCGCTAACTTCGTCGGTGCAGATAAATAATTGAAGATGCTGTATGCAAAATCATCTTTACATTCTCAACGAGTTGCTCACACATTGGCTGATGCAGGCATTACTTGGTGCTATAATCCTCCAGTAGCTCCTCACTTTGGAGGAATTTGGGAAGCTGCCATCAAGTCCGTCAAACACCATCTAAAGCGAGTAATTGGTGAAACCAAGCTTACATACGAAGAGCTCTCTACGCTTCTCACTTAAGTTGAGGCGTGCTTAAACTCGCGCCCTCTTCTACCTCTCTCGGATGATCCCTCAGATCTACAGGCCCTTACGCCTGCGCATTTCTTAATTCAATCTCCCTCTTATATAGTTCCAGAACCTGCCCTTAGAAAGCGCCGGCAGCTGATCCAGCATATGCTACAACACATCTGGGATAGATGGTCTGGAGAGTACTTGCAAGCTGTGCAAGCAAGGACCAAGTGGAGGGAGCAAACCATAGCCATTAAACCTGGGGATTTGGTTCTTCTTCGTTCTGATAACTCAACCCCAGCTCGTTGGGCCTTGGCTCGAATCATTGATGTTCACCCCGGGGACGACGGCGTCGTACAAGTGGTGACCTTGAGGACTGCTGACTCCGTGCTAAGAAGACCAATAACTAAGCTCATATGCCTTCGATTATAGTGTTTTATCTCTTCTGCGAAGAGAGGCGGGCGGATTGTTTGAAATTTAAATGTTGTTTGAAAGCCCGTCTTTGGTTTGTATCGATAGATTGCATTGCTCTATTGCTATCGAAGTGCATGAAGGTCACATGCCTCTCTCTGTAACTTTCTCTCTAGCCGTGCTTATGGCAGTGTGTAACTCGGGAGTTTTGAGAGGCGATCACGCGCTGCCCGCGGGTACTATTTAAGAATAAATTATTGGCACAGAACCACCCGAAGTGTCTTGCAGTAATTTCGCGCAGCCTTTCCATCGCTTAGCGTCCCAATGCAGCCCCTTTCTTTTTTCTCTCAAACAGATGGTGTACCACCAACAAAATGCAATTGAATATTTCAATATGTTATGTCATCACTTTTTATAAGTGCAAATATCCTGTTTTGGAATGTTATTTTATAAATGACACAGTACTTAATAGAGTTAACAAAATTAGGGATTTGGATGTGATTTTCGATTCTTCCCTTACCTTTTCTAGCCATATTAATGCTGCTGTAAAGAAGGGGTTACAAATGCTTGGATTCATCTCAAGGAATACTAGTATGTTCCGAAATGTCATATCTTTAAAGTTACTGTATTGCTCCCTGGTAAGACCCCATTTAGAATATGCTTCACCTGTGTGGTCACCATATTACCAAAGCCATTCTTACTCAATAGAGAAAGTTCAGCATAAATTTTTAAGGCTGGTTAACTTCAAACTCGGGAATTGCATCGGACATACGGTATCAACACCTTATATGTAGCCTCAACTTAAAAACACTACACTTTTGTTGCGAAATCTTGGATATTGTAACATTACTAAAAATAGTAAATTCCAGTTATGATTGCCCCCTTCAACATTTAGGTAATCTATTTTTATCTCATAGTTCTATAGACATTTATGGAAACTACTGTTAAACAAATCAAGGCAATCCATGAATTTAGGTAATATTTGTGTGCTTCGGTGGTAATATTTTATATAAAATGCAATAAGTTTATTACTGTTTTGTAACTATAACTTCAATGAATGTATATATCTGATTTAATGTAACATCTTACTATATTTATTTTATTTGTGCTATTATATGTTTCATATATCTCTGTAAATGGGTGATTTACTACCCGTGTATTATGATTAAAATAAAATATTTGAATCTTCTTATTTCTTCTTCCTTTTCATCACTAACTTTTTTCTTTTTCCTCTCCTGTATCTATTCTCCCTAGTATCCAAGAAATATAAAGTTATTATATTTCTCATAAAATTACTGGTTTTTAAATATACATTTAATACTATATAAAGACATACCATTCTCATTACCAATAAGGCTGCTTTCTGTTGTTGGTTCATCATGAGAAATTTTTTGCTCTTGATTGTTCCCATTAACTGGGAAATCATGGCTTTCTACATCATTTTTCTGAGGTTCCAGTTCACTTCCAGTAGGTAAGACAAAAACAAAAATAATTAAGTATGCCATTAAATGTGAATGCTATAGTTCTTCTTCAGAAATTATGAATTCATATTTCTCATTAGTTGTCTAATTTTGAATGATACATGCTTATTTAAGGAAAGTATATAGTACATAAGATAAAAAGCTTTTAATGATGTAACTACTCAATAATAAATAAATAATAAGCAAATAATAATAAACATGTATAATTTTGTCTTATGCTAAGCTTGGATTAAATACCTACAGGAATGACTGATTATATAAACTTCAAACTATTTATTGAAAATTAAGAATGATTTCATAACTTCATACATCAAAATTTAAATCTTAAAGCATACCTCAATAAAGATAAAGATTTGCACCAAGGAAAACAATCTATAGACATAACATAATTACATTTTTTCTTGGTACCATAACCTCTCAATAATCCGGCACTCTCTGTGGAAGTTAGAATGTTTTCTTTTGGCTCCTGCATGCTGGTGTTCAAGGGGTTTAAGTGCTGCTAAATATCTGCTAAGTAGGCTAGTTTCAGCAGCCATTTTGTATCTTCAAGAAAGTCAGAAAAACTGACTTTATTATTATCTTTGAAGAAAAGCAGTAGTTCCTCTCGCAGCTCAAATACCCTTGTTAAAAATTTCCCTCTTGAAAGCCATCTAACCTCAGTGAGTAATAATAATAATAACTTTATTAACCATAAGACCAAATATACATGTGTGTATGGTATACATAGGCTTCATCAAGTACAATCATCGAGTTCAAACATATATACTGTAAACACTCGATAATTCGACACCCATTATATATATTATATATTTTTTAACAACGCCTGTATTACAAACTATATATACAACTCACCAATAAACCGCCTTCAATGTTTAGGTAATTTGTTTTTATCTAATAATTCTTTAGCCATTTTTTAAACTACTGGAAAATAAAACAAAGCAATCCCTGAGTCTATGTAATATTTGTGTGTTCTGGTTATATTTTATGCATTATAAAGTATATGTTGTGTGTATAATTTAAATTAGGTATGTTTTACTTATGGATGTACTATAACATTTATGAATCAGGTAATCATACTTTATGCATTATTACATATGTATTATACATGTACTGTTGTTCTATCTTATACTGTAATTTGGGTATTACCCGTACTGATTTATTAAAATAAAACAAACTTCTTGTAAAAGGCATGAGAGTTCATATTTAAAATCAGCCTCTGCAGTCCATTTTTTTGCCTTTCATGTTGGCACCGTTGTCATAGCCTTGACTCCTTATGTCACTTATATCAAGTTTCCAGGCGTGCAGTTGATTTAGAATGGTGTCACATAAACCCTATCCTGTTGAGTCGTGCACTTCCACGAAACCTAAGAAATGTTCTTCGACGTCCACAGTACAGTAAACTCTCGATAATCCGGCACTCTCGTTATTACGGCACTTTTTTATAACGACATCGCGAAGTTCCGCATTTCGCTGCAAGATGGAAATACTGTCGCGTTGGATGAGAACTGAGGGCATTGAACCAAGTTTGAAGTACACAGGCCATGTAAATTTCTTTTATGTAATGGAAAAATTAAACTAAAAGTTTAAAATTTGTATTTGCGTTTAACTAATCGTTGAGAACCACAGCGTAGAGGACTATAGTAGGGAGCACGAACGAAGGCGGGTGTCAACTGGATGCGCAGAAGGTCAGGAATTTCACGTGGTTTCTCCCACTCCTTCACTTGGCCAATCAGAGTCAGTCAGTTACAGCGGCTTTTGGGGTGCGATTCGTACATTTGCGGCGTGATTTTCGTGTTTATTTGCGTGTTTTATGATTGAGATTTAAATACTACCGTCTTGTGGTGTTTTAAAATGGAGGGCGAAGGAAGTAAACGCAAGGTTTTGCACAAACAAGCAAGAGAAATCGTATATAAAGTGTATCAGTACTCACGAAGAGGGGAATTAGATTTATTACGATAAGGAGCATCCACGAAAAGTGCAATGTTTGATTTTGTTCTTATTTTATATTTTATATATTTTTGTATTTTATTTTATTTCTTGTTTGTATTTCCGGTGGTGTGTCTTGTGTTACGACGACATCCATGACGTTTGGGCTAAATTGTTATTTGCAACTTGTGTTTAGAAGTTTAAGTAAATAAATTCTCTTAAATGATGACGACGCAGTGGTATTGTAAACAAATGTGGATAATTGCATTTATTTCGACGGAAATGGTAATGTAAATTAAAGAAAGAGATTACTTTTGTGGAGAAGATTGAATTACGTGTCTGTTTTTGAGAAACTTTGGAACCGTGAACTTTAAATTATAGGGGCTAACCAATATTTACATTAACTTCGTTAATTAGTTCTAGGGCTTAGGTCTGTTATTAGTCGTCCAAGATCAAAACATGCGCTTATATCGGCGAAGTCATTACTTCAGGTCTGTTTTTAGTCATCCAAGATCAAAACACGCGGGTTAGGTTTATGTTTCTTTACCCCTCTTTATTGCTCTTTTAATCTCGTTAAATATAAACACGTTTCTAATAGCAACTGTTTTTTTGTCTTGGACGACTAATAACAGACCTGTTCCATTTTATTCCATTTCTAGTTCACGAAGAATGATAGCTGTCTCCAATAACGTCTTTCAAATGAAAACCACAGAGCCTGGTTGTTTTCGACAACGCACTATCAAAACTGCTTCTGTTCCTTAACAAAACAAATGAGTTAATGCGGACGCCTTTTCCCGCGTAGAATTAACGTTAATTCTATACCGTGAGTTAAGCTACCGCAAGGAGTTAGTTAAGTCTGTCTGACGGAAGATCAAGAGAGGCAAAACACATACGAACTTAATAGCATACGAAATATTTGAATGAACGAATTTAATGTTATTCGAAAAGTACTATGGAAGAGTAACAAAGCACGTATCTTACGTTATTATAGCGTTATTTCTCCATAAATCTTCAGTCGCCGCATTTGCTATTTATACAGCCTCCCGGAGTTGATTTTGTAATTATTCAGATAAGTACCTAATAAATGATGAACCAGGGAATTAAACCTATGATATAACACCTAAATTCATACGTAGGTACATATGCGTCTGTATGCAGCGCGTAATTCCCTCGCACATTTAACACATGCATCGGATTTAAATGTTCATGGTCATTTTTTGTTATTTATAAATAATTTACGTAGAATTTGAGGGTGGCAAATGAAATGTATTCCTCAAGTCCGGCCGTTTTAGTTAATACGCGTGTGTTATCTCCTTGAACATATACTATAAATTTTGCCTCTCGCTGATCCGGCAATCTCGTTATTCCGGTAATACTCCGGTCCCGAGGGGTGCCGGATTATCGAGAGCTTACTGCACTTTCTTTGCACGAAAGGAAACTAACAATAATCGTCATCTGCTAGGTTTTACTGACGTCCAGAGTGCAGTCCAGAATTATGGAATAATACTTCGCTTTTTTATTGAAGACAAGATCTTATCGGTGATGGCCTTGCCCAAAATTCCAATAATTTCATTTTGAATATCTTTGCTTAAATAGTTAATTTTGCCTTTGCGTTCCTGTCTTATGCTCCTCTCTATGTGGGTCTCCATGACAGGATCAAATTTCAAAAATAATTCAACCAGTTTTAGAAAGTTGCCATTATTTCTATCAAAACGCTTATCAGATGAGCCTCTAAGAGCCAGACATTGGGACCCAAGAAACTTTATCATTTCTTTGAGCCTGGCCATTACATCTGTCCAATGCTTTTTTCTAATTCGTGCAATTTTTTTATTTTGTGAGTAAATTGTAGTCGTTTTTGAAGTCCTTTCTGAAGTCGATCCACATTTTTGAACTTTTAATATGGCCAAAACTTGTTTCGTGCCTATACAGTGCCTTGGATAAACTTCCCCAATTATTGTAACCAGTTGACACAAAACTGCTGAATGAAACGCTTGGATCTGCTGATTAAAACAGTTTGCAGGAGAAACAGAACACAGAGTCTGTGGAAGTTGAGTACACTAACAAAAATTGCAGGAATTTGAAAAAAGCATTGGACAGATGTAATGGCCAGACTCAAAGAAATGATAAACTTTCTTGAGTCTCTCTTAGAGGCTCATCTGATAATGTAAATCAAATGGGGAGAATGTGCATGGAATAGAACTCAGGACTGCGATTTTCGTCATAAAAGCTATGTCTCTGAGGGGGATCAGGGTAGGAGTAACCTCACACCAAGTTTCCTGAAAATCGGTCCACCGATTTTCAAATTGCTAGAGGGGGACACACGGACAGCGAGGCGATCTCATAAGACTACAATCCATTTTTTGAAAAGTAGGTTTAAAATGCTAATTTATAATGCCCAGCCCCATTTCATACTTATGGGTGGTAGAATTGAAACTAAGGGGTTGGAAAAAGACTTCGATTACTTCCCAGCAGATGATCATAGACCTATAAAATTTATTCCACATGTAATCCTCATATAGGTTGATCTACCCTGAAAATTTCTCTTCTCCAAGTTGCAGGATTCTAAAGCTATTGTCCGAACGGACGGACAGACAACCAAATATATAAGCGTTTTTTAAGAGCTTAAAATTATAATTAACACTATTAATCTAGTTTTATTTGAAACTGGAGTGAAGTATTATATAGCTGTCGTGCACAAATCTAATTCGAAAATTTTCTGTCTCTATTTTATCTGATCTCAAAAACATTAGCTGGACAAAGGGATGAAAGGACAAGTCAAATAATTAAGCCTATGCTACAAAACGCTTAAATACATTAAAAGAAAAAAGGGGCAATAAGTTACCCAATTTATCAAAATCCTCATTGTCAGCCTTCTATCGGCGCCACAAGTTTGTAGAATCCCAGCAGATGCAGCGCGCCCATCCTTCTCTTCCTCCCTCACTTACTATAAAAATCACTATAAAATATTCCGTTCATTTTAGGCTTATGAAATTAATTGATTCATAATACCAAAGCCCGAGACGAAACCAACAGTGTGCGTAGTATGTCTCACAGCTTAATGGTTGAGGAGAAACAACGGTCTCATAAATTGCATAAAATATCGTAAATGAATCAAGCTACCAATTTAAAATCTTGCACACGTAATAATAAGACTAGGACTCACATTATTTAAAGATTTAGTTGCAATCAAAAGAACCGTTTCGTAATTAAGGACCGGCAAAATGACGCCTTCCGTCTCAAAGCTCTAAAAATTGGGTCATTTTTCCTTCTCACCCAAAAAATGACCACTTCGAAAAATTCAAAGCTAACCTCATTCAACGCGGCATTAAACAAGCTACACGCTGATATGTCTTTCACAAAAATCCCTGGAGCCGTTTTCGAGATATTTAGCCACAAACTCGAGTCTACCAACTTTTGGCGCCGATAGTAGATCTGCCCTTGAGGCTTGGAAGTGAGGGCGCCGATTCCATGGTTCGCCTAGGGCGCCAGCTGCTGGCGGCTAGTCTAGGGACGCCCCTGCTCCCTAAAAATAGAGGGAATTCATTGAACTCCGGAACGATCGCAGTCTTAACTTGAAGTTAGATGATATACCTCTGTATGAGTTTCGACTGCAAGTGTGCAATTGATGTGTTGTTACCGTTTCCTACAGCATATTTATGTGAATTAAGTTTTTGAACATTGCCGCTGATTAAGAAAAATAAGAGATCGTGTCTGAAATATCTCGACCAGAAACTTCGAGTGGCTCTTTCCACCATAGAGCGTAACATCAAAAGACAGGGACAGGTTTCTCACTAACAAAATTATTTAATAAAGTTTCCATACATCTTTAGATATTAAGACATTCATTAGAGGGAAAATATTTTCACCGTTTCTTCGATGTTGTCAAAAACGTGTTGTACTGCATCTGAACATAGTGATACTGGTAAAAAATTTGAAAAATGAATTTTGGTTTTATTTCATAAATTCACAGAATTATAAAAATGATTTTCAATGAATTTTAGCCACTATTTATTCCCTTCTTAAGAAAATATTTTATTTTTCATTTATTTCTGATGTCGATTTTTTCAATTACTTTCAACAAAGTTTCGTGTGACATTAATTTAGGTGTGCCGCGATTAATGAAAATATCTATAGGTTTCCCGTGTAATAAAAAAGATTAGAGATCACTGCCCTAGGGGTTCGCGGAAAAAATACTTAATGGCGTTTGCACAGCGTATTTCATTGCACGGCTTATGTTAATCATTGTCTGCAGTGATGAGACTGGTTCAATTCAAAGTTCCTTCCTTCTTTTTTTTAACATAGGATTGAGTGTAGAATATTATGTTTTCATTTTAAGATTTCTTAAATTAAAAAACAAAGTTGAGACAGAAGCTTGTACGCGTAAATTAACAAAATTTATTTTTGTCTGAGATGCAACTGTCTCATTTTACATTAATCTCTCGTAATTCGCAAAGTACTTACAAGGGAAGGTTCCCAACTCGCACTAACAGATAATTATAACTTTTTTCCATAGAAAGTGTATGCAAAAATACTTCAAAATTCATTAACGCTAGCTGCTGAGAGCAAAGAAGTAAAAAGTTATGGGTTCATATATATTACTTGCAGGAGATTAAAGCAAAAAAGCTTGCATTTATTGCATTACTGAAAGATTTAAACATAGTTAATGGTAATGAAAGAAGTTGTCACTAAAGAAGTGGTTGATACATAAAGTTTCATCACAATGTGCACAACAAATGAAGCAATAATTCTCACACATTACACATAGCAAGAAATTATGCATGCTTCACATCGTTCAAGTAGAGCCCTAAGAAATTCACAGTACAAAAAAAATCAGTGTAGTTCACACTGCATATAGTAGTACATAGATAGAGAAAGATTTTAAGGTATCCTAGCCCAATTGGGGCTAGTGTATGATAACCGTGGTAATCATTACCAACAAACATGAAAAATGACATGGCTAGGTTAAATTAAACAATAAAAATTTTTTGCCATGCTGACATGCATAGATGTCTGGATACCATTTATGATGCCTTGAAATGAAACTGCATTTAGCAGTTTTGTGGCAATTGGCCATATAGATATCAATTTATTTTACCAGATTTGCATCTGGGGGTTGGTTGTGATGATGACAATCACGGGGCAATGAGGTCACTAGTTCTCTATGCCGGACTATTAACAAGGGTCATAATCTTAACAAATCAGGGTCTCTGTCAACAGGACAGGAAAAGAATCACCTCCAATTGTAAAATAAAAATGAAAAAACAAGACCAAAACACAATCATCCAAGGACATTCCTCATGCTTGCATATCTAAACAAACTTACAAAACTTAAAATAATTCTGAACATTTGAATACAATAGGTGATTAATAAACCGAAAAAGCCAAAAAATGTCACTCACTTCATACCAGCATAAAGTTCCTTAAATTGATTAACAATGCTATGTGGTGAGAATGACAAATATTACCTTATGGCCACAAAATATTTTGTAAATTTCATTATCACTGATTCAAGATAATTGAAAATAACTAATTATTGCTCAATGGCAGAAAAATACTTCATAACATAAATAATATTGACATGTGATAATCAAAAATAACAAATTATTGCCTACTGGCAAGAAAATATTTCTTAACTTGGCTAACATTTACTATACGACAATAATTTGGGTTGTTTGGCTTCCTTAGAGAGAGAGTTACAGGAGTAATCATCCTGTCGACCATGAAGGGTCCTTCCCATAGGGGAGAGATTTTGGCAGACATTTTATTAACTTGGGAAACTTGGGGCACAGCTCTAAACACAACCTGTTCACCTGGTATAAAGGCTTGTGGAAAATTTCTAGCATTATGTTTGCTAGCAACACGCTGTTGTGATTTGGCCAAATTACTTAGCACCTTGTTCCAAAGTTCCTGCGCTGAAGCTGAATTACAATCAGCTGATGCCAATTCATTTGGCAATTCCCATTAAAGCGACAATGGATGTAGTAGTTCACGACCCAAAAATACCTCAGCATGTGAAACACCCATAGAAGGGTGTTTTGCAGAGTTAAAAGCAAATTTCAGCGAAGGTAGGAATTATTATGGGCAACACGTGTGAAAGCAGATAAGACATACTTTAAATTTCTGTGTACTCTTTCTGCATGGTTGGGCCTGGGATAATAAAGCGCAGTATAAATATGTTTAATCCCTAGGCTCAAACACGTCATAAAATAATTTAGATTTGAAAGAGGCAGCATTATCTGAGACAATATATTTGGGAAACCCAAATTTAGAAAACTCCAGTTTTGTTAAGATATCAACTACAGCTTTACTTGTTGAATTTCTAACCGGTTGAATAATTACAAATTTGCTAAAGCCATCAATTATGGCTAAAGCATAAGCATGACCAAATTTACTCCTGGGTAATGGACCGACAAAATCCACGTCGGGAAGCCCTGGGCTAGAAGTTCTTGGGTTAGACACAGGCTTGTTAGTCAGGTTGGTTCTGATTCAATCGTACCCATTCACCGAGTTAGCTAGCAAATTGCGATCTTCTGTTTTCCTGCCAAGGCTATCCGCCAAATAACCCAGCACATTGTCGCATGCGATATATTACTTCCTTTATCAACATTTACCCACCCAATCACTTCACACATGGTGAGAAATATTCTTGGGGATTGTGAGGGGCGTGTAAGCTGCCCAAGCGGTATACACCTTACATACCTACATACATATACAACAAGCTGAAGGCTTGCCAATTATCGATATAAAATTTGAATTTTAAATAATCTTTATTTAAATTTTTGCACATTATTATATTGAAATTATCATAATCAGATTACTATTGCCACTTCAGGAGAAATTGCTTAACCCACTTTCATAACGATACATACGTAGTGATAACTAAAAAGATCGATATTCGTTACGGAACGCTAACGGGTACAATCGTATCTGTACTTTCAGGTTGCTCGTGATCAACTTTATTACTTTCTAAAGGTTTTTCTAGCTATAAACGACAATATGATCATTTTTGAATTTTTAATGCGAAAACAAGCTGAAAATTAGGATGAAAATTTTGCCTTGAAAAGAGTAAAAATAGAAATCTGGCAACTCATTTCATCACTGATGTGATGTTTATATATATATATATATATATATATATATATATATATATATATATACCAACTTACGGAGAGTTCTCTCTCTGTAGCTGAAGAAGGAGTAGTTCCGAAAGCTTCTACGTTTGTGATGTTTCTGTGTTATTTTACGTGTGTCGCTTCGACATCCCCGGGGCCTCGCCAACCTGAAGTCGTCTGATTGGTGAGTGCTCACTGGGTTTCCTCATCCCAACACCTTGTTGACATCCATATATATATATATATATATATATATATATATATATATATATATATATATATATATATATATATATATATATATGGGCTGGCATATTAGATCTTTTAAGAATTGACTACAGTTAACTTTTTGATTTTGGCACCCCAAGCCTGTGCCTCAAGGGCAGGCCCCTAGAGCAAATGATAACATTATTAAAGCAAAGTGATAATTTTAAGTGCCTAAACTTGAATTCTATGATGCAGTATAAGACAATATTTTAATAAAAAATTCTTAATCATACTTTGTTAAAGTGTAATTTACACGCAAAATTAAAGTATTTTAATTTCCATAGCTGAACACATACACACCCTCCTTCGCTACGCCACTGATATTCAGAAAAAGATGATCCTTTAAAATCAGTACTGGCAAACGAAAAAAAAACGATTTTTTACATTTTTTGTTACAGGCAAAAAAGAGATTTTGTTTTTCATTACGTTACAATGTGAATTTTGTTTTCTGTTACGATTGTTATAACGAAATAATTCGGTAAAAAATAATTAATTGTAGTTACTCTTTTTTTTTTAGAGGTTATGTATCCACCTTAAATATGTGCATCTCATTTAGAATATTAATATATAGGCACTTCTAAATATAGGCTGCAGATCAGGAACATTTTTAAGATTTCAAAGTATTCGGCACATTTTTCGTTTTTGATGATCATGTATGAAAATTTGGATTTTCATATTCAAGTTAATAAACACATATTTAAGGCTAAAATATTAGTGTTGCAACGGTATGCCCTATATCAGAAGTTTTTATAGGTAACATAAAAAGTACACTGAGAACCCAGGGACCCATAATTAAAGATTGTACCAGTGAAGATATAAAAATGAATTTTTATAACCAACTTTTATATAGTTAATACTTTAATATGAATAAACTCTATAATATAATTATGATAATCTTTCTGCTTGCATAGGCGTAAAAAATTGCAGAAGTGCCTACCAGCTGTTGAGTGATGTGAGGGTCTCTCTATTTAAACTTGAATCTTTTTACAATTGTGAGAATGGCAGACAGAAGTAGAGAACTCAGTGACAAATGTAAGAATGTTTGGTATATAAGTAGTAAGAAGTTGGATAGTATCTTTTGATTCATTAATGAAAATACTGACTTATCCATTCATATTGCTTAAAATTGACGAAAATATACTGCTAGTTCAGAGTAATTCAGCTTTAGATACTAGTAGGAGTGAAACTTGAATATTCCATATTTTAGTCACCTAACTTAAATGACAAAAATTGTTCTGTTCCCAACATTACATCAACCATCCATATAAAACCACTGTATAAGTATAGTTAGCTGAAGAATTGCTAAGCTACAACACAACACTTTTAAAATGTTTTAATTGAAATTTGTTCAAATTAACTTCCTTTACAACAGTATTACCTATATTAAATACTGAAAAAAGGAGTATGATACATAAATGTGAGGGCTTTTAGAAAAATGCAAGAACAACTGGTCTTAAAGGTCTATAATTAGAAAAGATTTCATCCAAAGTAAAAAATAAGCCAAGTGAACAGTTCCAAAGAATAAAATTATGTTCATGGCACAAACAACATAAACAAATATAGTCATCTAAAGTAGTTATCAAATGAATTTTCAATGTGAACTATTCTAAGAAGATCACATTAATGATTATTAATAGTAGAGCAATACGAATGTGATTATAGTGCAATAATAATAAAATGTATGTATAAGGCAATATTATAAGAGGAGCAATAAGAATTTAATAATAATAATAAAATTCATCAAAAGCCTACATGTACCTTGATTTTCCAGATATAATTCTTAATTCCCAGTATTTGCAACAATCACAATTCACCAACGAGGTTTTAAATAGCCTTTTCATAGGGAAAACAGTTTTCAGAATAATCTTAAATAAATAAAGATAAAAAGTTTTTAAGATAAATAAAAACACTATCAATAATAATTACAATAAATAAAAACAATTATTAGCAGAAATATCCCTTTAAAAATGCAGGAATGCTCGTATCAATACAAATCCACATTAAAATAAAGAGACTTCTCTTACACCACCACCAACAATAACAATAATTTGTTTAATCTCATTGCTATGATTGATGCTTGTCTATCTTCTCACATAAATTCAAATACACATTTATCGCAGCGCCAATGCAAGGTGGCCAAGGTGACTAAATTACTCGTCATATGCGATGGTGAGGTGAGGTGGTTCGAACCCTGCAACTCGGAGAACATACTCCTGCTACAGACCTAAAATTTGGTAGAATGATCGGTCATCAGATAAAACTAGATAGAATTATCCAAATTCCAATAATTGTCCCCTTTAGGGCTCATTTTTGATGTTGTTCTTTCTTTTTATATCCTCCATAAGAAATACATGGAAATCATGCATGGGTTTACAATATGTATTACATTTCAAGATTGGTTAGATTAGGAGATACCAACCCGGGAATAGCTTCATTTTGTATATGAAAGAATTGAGTAAATTATTTGTAAGAGGAAATTTGAAACCACTCCAAATTACCATGAATGTAGATAATTTTTCAGATAAAATAGAAAAATTTGGAATCTTAACAATGTGGGTATTCAATTGCTGTTGTGCTGAAAATAATATTATTAAATTTTAATTAATTGCAAAATTATTGTAAAATCTTTAATTTAATGCTTTCAGTGGGATCTGACTACGTTCATGTGAATTTTTTAGTTTGTACTCTATTTCCAACGCAGTTGATAAAAATAGAGAACCAATTTAAAAAATTCTTTAATTTCAGTTGATTAGAGGGTTTAACATTTTGATAAGACTTATGCTCAATAGTTATGAATAAAAATTTTTAGGATCGGAAAATACATAATATTTAATAAAATGAGGATAAAGGATATTGTTGCATACCACTGCAACCTCACCGTAAATCACAAATCCCAACGCGATCTCTCTTTGCTTTTACCAGCGTGCTTGTGATCTCTTGATCACTCACTGCGTTTAAGCAACGGAACTGTCTCTCTCACTCCCGCTATAACTAAAAGACATTTAATATTATCTCGCGAACACCATATCTCAACATCACATGTAATATACTTTATACCAGGGGTCGGCAACCTTTTCACCTATGAGGGCGCAATTTATATTACTGAGGACGTGAAGGGCGCATAAGCAAGATCAGTTGATATCTCTCTGTATCGGTGGTCGGCAACCTCTTTATCTATGAGGGCACAACTTTAATTATTGTGGTCGTGAAGTGAAGTAACAATAGTAGATGTGTACCAATATTTATTACAATGATATTTTTGTATATATAAGAGTAAAACTATTAAAGAATTTATTATAAAAACATGAAAAATAAATCAAGGTGAAACTTGGGAATGCATATCTTCACATAACTCGAGATACCTGATCTTAGGCAGTTGTCGAAACTGTGATCGGTGAGTCTCGATCGGTACTTGGATTTCAAGTGTTTCATGCTTGAAAAAATGTACTCGCAAGTGTATGTTGAAGCACAGTAACAATATATTTTAGAGCACATTTTCTTAATAATGGATAGCGATTTTCGTCAACTAAATTCCAAAAGTTTTCATCATTTTTATGTGACCTTAAAATAATATCATTCTGCATATTTATTATTTCCATTTCTAAGTCCTCGGTTTTAACGATATTAAAGTAAGTTCCAATATTAACATTGTCCATAAAATTGAACGGATTAGTAAAGAATGTTATTATGGGTTCTACTTCAGAAAACTGACGAAACCTTAAATTAAATTCCTTCAGGAGAGTTTCAATGTATTGTGAAAATGGTTCAGGGGTAACATTTTCATCAGTCAGACTCTCAATAATATATTTTAAATTCGGAAAATGTGATAATGAATTTCTCTCTAGGTGAGACTTCCACAATGACAATTTACATTTGAATGCATCTACTGTACTTATCATGTGTTGATTTTTCCCTTGCATCTCCATATTCCGTTTTTTCAATTTTCTAGTTATATCAACAAGAAATCCGAAATCCATCAACCAAGCTTTGTCATCCAACTGTGCATAATATTCATTTCTTGATGTGAGAAATTCCTTTACCTCCTTTATGATATTTATAAACCTCACAAGTATTTTGCCTCTGCTGAGCCATCTAACTTCGGAATGTAAAAGGGGATCATCGAATTCGGCATCTTCACCTTGTAAAAGCAGTTAGACAATCGATGTTGCATTGGTATGGCTCTTATGAAATTTATTATTTTTGTTACTGTTTTCATGACATGTTGAAAATGAAGAACTTTTGCACATAACATTTCTTGGTGTATAATGCAGTGATATGAAATAAATTTTGGAAAGAGGGTCTTCTTTACATAGCGCAATAAATCCATTTTTACAACCTGTCACCAAAGGTGCACCATCTGTAGTAAATACGGTCAACTTCATTAATGGTATGTTACTTTCTTGGACATATTTTTAAAAGCTGAAAAAATGTCTTCACCTCTTGTTCGTCCCTTTAAGGGAAGAATTTTAAAAAATTCTTCCTTTCCTGAAAAATCATTAAACACCATCTTCACAACCATAGCCAATTAAGTGTCTGATATGTCTGTTGACTCATCCAGTTGCAACGATAAGAAAATACATTTTTGTAAATCATTTGCCAACTTTTTCTCCATATTGGTTGCAATAACTTCAATTCTTCTTGTAACTGTTCTTGCTGATAACTGAATCATGTTGATTGCTGAGGTAATATCATTTTTATTTTTAAAATCTTCAAAAAGTAAGTCAGCAATTGCTAATATGGCTTCTTTTACAATCTCGCCATCTTCAAAAGGCTTTCCTCTTGGCCAACAAATGAGAAATTTTAAGTGATGCAATCATTGCTCTTTTTGATTGCTGCACTGGTCTGGTAAAAATGCTCTGCTGTTTAGTTAAAATAGATTTTATATCAGAAATTTTCTTTTATCTGATCTCAGAGTTTAACGGACAACTAGTATTAAAATTTCCGTGGACCGTATTAAAATGTCTTTCAACATTACTTTTCTTTGAAAGTGTGACACAAGCATTGCACAATAAACAAACACACTTTCCTTTCAAATCAATAAAACATTTGTTCTTTCCAATCAACATTGAAGTAATATGTCCTTTGTCTCTTATTACTCATAATGGGGATGAAATTTTCTACAAATGAATTAATAAACACAACACACTGAATATCGGGAAAATATCAGAAATATTGTGAACTGTTGGTCAATTTAAATTGATTTATATTTAACCAATGAAGAGGGAAATGAGCTATCACTGGCTGATATTGTAAGACGCAAAGAAAAATCCCCCAAACCCTGTACTTTGTATACTAAGCGAAGAACGGAACTCCAAAACCAACAACTCACAACAATAAGTTATGCTACAAGACGGAGGACAGAACTCCGAAACCAACGACTTTTGACAAGAACTTGGAAGTTTCACGCAACATAGGGAAATAGTTTTCCTGTATCGAGCGCCTACCTCCAAAGAGCCTAAACCGGCTAACGGAGTTATAATACACGACGGGTTGAGAACAAGGATCTCAGTTAGCCTTGCACCCGTAATAGCAATTGAAGGCGACAGGACACCTTCACCTAGCATAAACTAGGGGCGGAGAATTCCCTATCTTTTCGTACAGTTCGTACGAGAACGTTTTTATGAATCGTCAGCACAGGCACGGCAATCACACAAACACGATAGCGGCTTCTCCTACTCTCGGCGAGTAATCTCCGAAAAACGCTGTGAAGGATGTATTTATACTAGGGCAGGGTAGAAAGAAGGGAAAGGGACGTGGATAAACAAGAGAGGGGTAACGGAGGAGTCATTATGAAAAGAACTCTGTTAATGCCAACAATGTATGTCCCCATTCTGTTCGCTTATAAGTCCTGACCTTGACGATGTTATTTTGTAACAGACATACGATTCCTCAGTGTGATGTAAGATTAAGATGTAGGTTATAAAGTTCTATTCTTCATCTTGTTCCGCAACTTATTGGTCTTCAGAGAGTTTTCCGTAATTGTTTAACTTTAGTTCTCTTTTTGGCTGGCGGGCGACACACAAATGTCTTGCAGGCGCCATGGCGCCCGTGGTTGCCGATCTCTGCTTTATATATTAGTTTTTAATACTTCTTTTATTTTGCACTTGAATAGAAATACATGTTAAAATTGAAACATTTTCTTCTAAAATAGTTACCTCCTACTTGTGTTTGCTTACGAGGAATTTGAATAAATACATTCCATAAGCAAAATTTTATGATAAAAATTGAAATCTTTATTTCTTTTCGCAGAAAATAGTACAAATTCCATGCCAATAGTATGATTCCCTTCTTTTACAACTTAAAGAAAAAGGCACTGCATGGTGGATTTCGCATCTCTTATGTAAACTGAATAAGAGGAAAATTTCTGAAATCGAACTCGTGCCTTCAAATATCAGAAAAAAATTCCCTTGACGGGTCATCCTCAGTGGTCAAAGATATTCACCAAATACCATTAAAATGGGTCAATCGGTTCAAAAGTTAATAGGGGGACAAAAAGACTGAACGACGAAAAAATAAGACTATATTCCATTCTGGAAACAATGGTAAAATGCACGATTCAATGCTTTTTCAGAGCATTATTTTGATGCTCACTTTGAAAACCATAATGACCAAAATCGTTCTTATTTAAAGCAAAATCAAGAAATATGAAAAAGTTTAAAATAAAAAAGTGGATAGAGGAATGTGAAGAACGATAGAGAAAATAGATAAGGGAAGAGACAGGGGGGATGGGAGAGCATGGGAAGAGAAGCAGACAAACGTGATGTAAACTGAGGGAGGAGTAAGACTGCAGGAGGAAGATATGTGGGTTAGAGGGAAATGGAAAACGAGCAGAAGAGTAAAAATTTAGGCATATGAGGTTTCATAAAATAGAATTAAATTTAAAAATATATTAAAATTTATTGGGATTGAAACTTGCAGAGCATCAACCTTTAAAAGAGGAAAAAACAAAGAATGTT
The DNA here is from genome assembly GCA_028673005.1 of Tanypteryx hageni. Lineage (NCBI taxonomy): Eukaryota > Metazoa > Arthropoda > Insecta > Odonata > Petaluridae > Tanypteryx > Tanypteryx hageni. Next base: position 1,257,958 of record CM054113.1, read on the forward strand.
TTCGAAATACGAGGCACTGTGGCGGAATGGTAGAGGTCCTTGGCAGAGGATAGGGAATGGTAGAGGTCCTTAACTACAAGCGGCACATTTATTGAAGCTTTCTTCCTCATCCTCCATGCTCCTTATCTCGCACTTCCAGCTAAATTTATTTTTTCATTTTTGTTACTTTTTCTGTTATTCTGTTATTTGAAAATTTTCATTAATGTTATGCATTATATTAATCCAAAATAATTACGTTATTTCGTTACGTTACGTGTAACATTTTCCAGCACTGTTTAAAATACTGATTTTTATAAGAGGGGCTTTGCAAGATTTGGATTTTTAAGAAAGGGGTTCGCAAAATGAAAAAGCTTGAGAACCACTGCACGAGGACAGTTTTGAAGGGGTACATGAAAGAGTTTTAATGTTTCTTCTTACTTTGTCTTTTTTGCACAACTTGGGACTAAAAAATTGCAACCACTAAGAATAACATTATTCAACAGAAGATATGCCAAAATTGTGAATTTTAACGTTATAATGAGTTATCTCTTTTAACACAAGTGTTATTCATTTTGTGATCACTTTAAAATGTGATAAGTGGTACGTGACCATTAAAAATGCTCTCAAAGCGCAGGGTTCTCCCAAGTACAGCCTGTGGGCCCATTTAATCTGGCCCACAAGCCCACTGCAATAAGTCTTGAACATTTTTTATTCATAATTAGTATAATTATGAAGGTATTTGTTAAGTCAAAATACCAATCTTCCTTGTCTGATGAAAATTTGCAATCGCTTCTATTGATAGGAAATACAAATTTTGAGGCTCAATTTGAAAAAAATTAAGCTGATAAAAACAGTATCACAGGTCTCATAATCTATATGTCATGTTTTGCTTTATTTTCTTTTACCTGGTAAAATAAATACAATAAATTAAAGTTATTGCAATTTATGTTTATTCGTTCTATTATTTCCCATTATTAATTCTAGGTAATTTCCATTACAGGAATAAGATTCTGAATATTTTTTGCTTCATCAAATAGTGATTCTCCATTTATGTCCAATTTCAATTTATGTCTGGTGCAAAAATGAAAGATTGGAATTTATGTCTGGTGCAAAAATGAAAGATTGGACATTGTAAAATTTCCTGAAAAATTGCAATTTATCCAATTCACTATACCACTTTTTAATACAAAAATAGCCTAAATTTGTATATTGGGCACCTATATTTTTAAAAAATTCAGCCTTAGTAGTCCAGCCTGCGAGCATAGAATTGAATGACCAAGTGGACCACTTGTGAAAAAGTTTGGAGAAGGCTGCTCTAAAAGGTATGTCAGCAAACATAGTTTGACGAGCCCTGCTCTAAAGAATAGAAAAAAATGCGGGAAGAAATGCCAAGCAAATCATGGAGGGCACTATTATTTCACCAATTACTATCATCTCAGCATAGTAAAGAATCACATATAGTATGTATTTGCTGGTTGCCTCTATATTTGTAGCAGCATGCACTTTTGTTCTTTTCAATTACTTCCCATTGGCTGATCCTAGATCCAGGAAGTTTTTGCCACATACAGCCCTCATACAGACCAATCATTCTTCAAGATTTGGCTTCTCCAAGTTAAAGGATTCCAGAGCTATTGCCCTACGGACGCACAGACAGACACACACTGAATACTACATGAACATTTTTTTAGAAAAGTGCTAAGAAGGAAGCATTCATAGATAATTATTCTCTCTTCTGTGAAAGAGAGAGAGAAAAAGGTCATTTTATGAAAAATAAATCACATGTATAATGTATTTTATTTCACTCCTGACACATGAAATGCACATTCAATGTTATAAAAATTAGCTGGGCAATAAAACAGTAATGCAATGCATATTTTTTCACAAAATATACTTAATCCACGTGAGGTTTTTCACTTTACCCACAAAGTTCATTATGACTATTTAACAACACATCTTAATCTCCTTACATAGGTATGGTTCTTAAGTTTTAGCCATTTATATATTTAAAACAAACAACATTCTTCAAAGTGGTGGAAACTGGAGGTAGACTATAAATACAGCTTCATTTTGTATATTTGGAAGTTTTCAGGGTTCCAAACCATATATTCACTCCTCCTCCTCACACAAATCACTTTTGTCACCACTGGTGTCAAGCAACTGAAAATCACAGATGAGGGAAAAGTGATCAGATGGATAGGCGAGGGACGGAACCCGCCCCGGCCCAATGTCCTCCCCTGTAGGGAACTCGAGCAACGATTCAACTGCTAACGAGTCCTGTGAGTAGAAGATGTAGTCTATTGTGTGGCATACTTCCCCTTCGCTCTCCCTGACTTTCCACGTAGTGTATGGTGGTTCACGTGATCCGGAATCCAATGGCGAGAGGCATCTCTCATCATTAGGCACACTCTCCGAGTTAACATTTAACTGAAAGAGAAAAATCAATAAGGCCATTGTAACCATTACCGCTCTCTCAGTTAAATGACTGCTTCACTGAAGTTAAGCAACTGCCGAGAGCTCTATAACTTGGGCAGAATATTGAAAAATAAATCTGAGAGATACTTACATTCAAAGTTGAGATACACATCTCCGAACAAATATAAACAACTTGTTTAACTTCTACAGTAGTAAGACCCAAGTTTATCACAAGTGTAATCTAACCAAAGCAGTAATCCTTAAAACCCAATTAACAAATCATTACCTCTAATATCTGTCCATTTTCTAGTTAGAATGTATTTGGTTTACTGCACCAAACTATGGCAACAAAAATTACCAAAAATCAATGAAATGAGTGTTTGTGAGGCCAATATACCATATTTAATGGAAATTTTAAAGATGTTTTATGAGTACAGTAAAACCCTGTACAGGCATACCTACTACAACGAAATAGATGCTTTCCTAGCATCCACTTCGTTCTCGGAAACTTCGTTGCCAGAGGTAGATTAAACAGATAGTAAAAGGGGATAGGTTTCAGTACTTCGTTACACATATCGTAGAAGATGTACATGACTTAAAATTAGGGATGGGACGATCGGTTCTTCGGTTCTGCCAGTTCTCTCAAGAATCGAAATAACCGGAACCGACTGTTTATAATCCGGTTCTTCGGTTCCAATCCTTATTTTAATAAAAAACAAAGAGTGGAAATATGCACACATCATGCATGCATAGGTGAGAGGCAGAGGCGTTCTTTACGATTTATACAATCATGTCAAAAAAGGTAAATATTAATGGCAAATGGAGTTTCAACTTTCTTTGCTATAAAAATACAAGCCAATATAACCATTTGTCTAGTCACACTAGTGTCGGTAGATTCATCTATCATTAAACTGAAAATTGATGCTCTCATTGCAGAAACAATGTTTTCTTGAACAGAAGAACCGAGGGATTGAACAACCAGTTTGCTCATTTTAGTTTGAAAGCACCGAAAATTCTTAGCGAGTTCACTATCAGGAAACATTTTAGGAACTAATTTCATGAAATTGTTACTCAGTTTCACTGGCAAGTTATTTTCGCAAATAAAATTCGCCCATCTTAGTTCGGCGTCAACAAAGTCACTGTTTTCTTTAATCACAAAACTCGTAATTAGGGAAATATTTTCAAATGTCTGGTTCCTCTTGTGACATTCTGTTGTCTCCTAGCATTTGAGATCTTTTAGACTTCCATTTGATATGTTAAAATCAGAATTACAGTCAGTGCATGTTGCCGAAAAATCAGTTATTTGTTTTATTAACCATTTTAATTCCTTTTCCCACTCAACCTTGTACTTCTGTCTATACAAACACCTATCAATCGAAGAATTTTATTTTTTATTCATATTTTTATTTATTTGAGGGATAGAATAACTCAGTAAAAGTATTTGTTTAGAAATATTAGTGAAATACGATATGAATTTTTACAACCCCAGACAATACTACGGACTGGTATCAAGTATGTAGTCTTATTTGTAGGTGCATGCCAGGAAGCAATGTGATGTGATTCATGGGTCACATTGGAATCCCCTTCAGTGCTGCAATCTAGCGAATTTGTGATGACTGTGTTCGAACTATATAGTTCCTTAAATAGGCCATGGTGACTAATTGTAAATCTAGTAGATCAATTTAGCAATATTGCTGATTCTAGTGACTGGCTGTACGTGCAGTGTATATATGCATTCATATGAATAGTAAAAAGAGAGTTAAGGAAAAAATATGAATATTCCTTCCATTGCCGTGTAGTTCTACAGCGGTGAAAATGGCAGCCCAGCACTATCATCATTGACGTTTCTTACAGAGGAGGAGGATATAACATACTAGTAGTTGGTGCATGCATTCTGCAAGCATATCATCTCAACATAAAAAACATTCATTTTTCATATTTCATCATTACAAATATTTTTTTAATTCAAAATATTTCACCTCCGGAGCGATTTTCGTTTTTCCCTTATGTAAAAATAATAGATTAAAACAATCCCAACACTTTGCAATTTTAAGAATTTTATACTTTCTCCATTATGGGGTACTAATGCTACACATTTCTGCTAAATTTTAAAGTTGTAGTACTTCTAGAAGTGAAATAATATTTTTCCAATTGTTTAAATTTTAAACATTTTTAACGGCGGCCGCAATATGTTTATGGAGAGATTCATATGTTTATTTGTGCAAATGCAGTACCCTGTACATAACTTGAAAATTTCAGCTTCCTAGCTCATCCAGTAATGTCTAAACAGTTATCTATTTGTTTGAACTTTAAGAATTTTTAACTGCCAAACAAAATAAAATATCAAAATTTCTATAATCCCTTTTTCGTTTTTTTTTACAAATCCTACCACTAAAAAATTTTTTAGCTCCGTAGCACATTTGAAAATACATAAACCTTGAAAATTTGTTTAAACAATTGCGAATTTTTAGCGGTCGCATTGTTGCACTTATTCAAGGTTTTCGTTTTTTCTAGTCAGTTTTGCACAAAATCCTACCTAAGAAAAAAATTTCGAATCTCCAGCTCTCCTGGAAGTGCCTAAACATTAGTATCCTCCTATATGTATGTTATATATTCCTACTCCTCTGTAAGAAACGTCTATATATAATGATATACACACTTCCTGTGTTTAGCACTCGTTCCGCTAGGATCTTAGTGTCGCTTGTGATCACACATTTTTCCAAACTTGTATTCAGACATATTATTTGTGATTTTTTTTGTGCAAAGTTTAATAACCCTTGCAAAAATGTCCCCGAAGAAAAAGCCGCAAGGTGACAGCTATAAGAGAATAAAAATAACTGTAGAAATGAAACGTAAAATCATTGAAAAGCGAGAACGAGGTGTGAGCGTGACTGATCTAGCACGCACATACAATCGGTCTACATCAACGATTTGCACTATCCTCAAGAACAAGGACAAGATTAAGGAGATAGATGCTTCAAAGGGAGTGACAAGAATATCTACGCAACAGTTACGTATTCTAGATGATGTTGAAAGGTTGCTTCTCATATGGATAAATGAAAAGCAACTGCAAGGCGACACTATTAATGTGAACATCATTTGTGAGAAGGCGAAAGTGATTTTCGCCGACCTCGTTAAGAAGACTCCATGATCATCAACGGCCGAAGAAGAAGTATTTAAGGGAAGTCGTGAGTGGTTCGAGAAGTTTAAGAGAAGAACCGGCATCCACAGCGTTGTGAGGTACGGTGAAGCAGCAAGCTCCGACGCAAAGGCTGCAGAGAACTTCATCGGCGACTTCAAGAAGCTCATAGATTCTGAGGGTTACCTGCCGCAACAGGTTTTCAATTGTGACGAAACTAGTCTCTTCTGCAAAAAGATGCCGAAGCGAACCTATATAACAGCAGAGGAGAATGCATTACCCGGCCACAAGCCAATGAAAGACCGTCTCACGCTGCTATTTTGTGCCAATGCAAGCGGCGATTTGAAAATTAAACCGCTGCTTGTTTACCATTCAGAAACTCCACGAGCCTTCAAGAAGTGTAAAGTCCAGAAGAGCAGGCTAAATGTGATGTGGAGTTCCAACAACAAGGCTTGGGTGACACGTGACCTTTTTACTGATTGGATCAATGAAGTGTTCGGTCCTTCTGTGAAAAAATATTTGCTTGAGATGAATCTTCCACTCCAAATCTTGCTTGTTATGGACAATGCTCCTGCCCATCCTCCAGGACTACAAGATGACCTCCTTGAAGAATTTAAATTCATCAAGATCCAGTTTCTGCCTCCCAACACCACTCCGTTACTCCAGCCTATGGACCAGCAGGTTATTTCTAACTTTAAGAAGCTCTACACTAAAGCGCTCTTCGAGCGTTGTTTTGAGGTGACTGAAGGGACCAATCTCACTCTCAGAGAGTTTTGGAAATATCACTTCCACATCGTTGCCTGCCTCAAGATGATCGAAAAGGTGTGGGAAGGGGTTACCAAGAGAACCCTCATTTCTGCATGGAAGAAGCTTTGGCCGGAGAGTGTTGTCGAATGTGACTTTGAGGGGTTTGAGACAGTACCTGTGGAGCCTGTAGTCAACGAGATTGTGTCTTTGGCCAAGATCATGGGACTGAAGGTGGATAACAAAGATATCGATGAGCTTGTGGAAGAGCACAGCCAAGAGCTGACCACCGAAGAGCTTATGGAGTTACATTGTGTTTCACAGCAAGAAGTTGTGGAGGAGAGTTTGTCCGAGGAGGAGGAGGTAACAGCAAACCAACAATCTTCTGGCACAATAAGAGAAATGCTGAAAGCATGGGAAACTGTTGCATCGTACATTGAGAAGCATCACCCTAATAAGGCAGTGGCTATGCATGCTACTAATTTATTTAATGATAATGCTGTGTCACATTTCCACCAAATTCTGAAGCGTCGGCAAAAACAAATGTCTCTAGACAGCTTTCTAGTAAAAAAGAATTAGGTATGTATCATAAATAGTAAATTAATTATTTCGATTTTTTTTGTTTTCTACAAATCGAATTCTCATTCCAGGTTCGTTCATTCCGCGATAGAAGAAAAGAGGAAGATGAATCATGCTCCTTAACAATGTATATATAATTTTCTTTGAATAAACATAATGCATAAAATATTTTGAGTATTTTTTCGGCATGGAACGCATTATCGAATTTTACATTAATTTGTATGGGAAAAACTGTTTCGCTTAACGAGTGTTTCGCGTTACGAGTAAGATTCTGGAACGAATTATGCTAGTTAAGCGAGGTTCCACTGTACCTATTTTTCCTTTTCCCTCAATTTGCACTTTCCTGCAATTTACACTTTTTTCCCAGGTCCCTAGAAAAGTGTAATTAAAATTTTCTGAATTAAATTTTGTATTTCAACATTTTCTACATTTATGTATATCTCCAGAAAAGTAACCCATACATGTGTTTGAAAGATGCATATTAAACATATTGACTGCCATAAAATTTTGGCAAATACTGTCACCAAGGCTATAGACATCTTATTTCATATTTTGCTGATAAAAGAATGTTTATTATTTTATCATACTTCATAAATGGCATCTTATGACAATTTCTGAGGCCACAATTCTCAAATCTCCGTTTAACTATGATTTTAGTGAGTCATTTTCAGTATCAAATACCAGCAGTTTTTGAAAGACACATGACTGTCGTGGCTTCATGGAAACATATACATGAGCATTAACCCTCCAGCAGGGTATCCCGCAATTTCCATGGGTAGCCTGATTGTCTATATTTTGCACATCCTGCGATTTCCGCGAGGTAGCTTTTATATTGCTGCCTACTGCTGTGGATCCCTTTTTCCCTGTGTATGCCTCCATCTCATTTAGATGGCTTTACTCCTTGATGTAGTTCTAATTTATCGTCAACAGATGGTGCATGTGATTGCCTTCAGTGATGTGAATGAACTTGCAGTTTTTAGTGTGGTCGGTACTCTCTGTGTATTTGACTGTTTGATGTCATTCAATAGAGATACTTTCTGGAAATTACTGCAATATTTTTCATAAACCATAATATTATTGGAAGACATAGTTGAAGTAAGTATTGTGTATTACTATTTCCTTTTGGTGTAATAAATTTATGTTTTTTATCCTTTGTACTATTTGGAAATTCTTTGACATAAGCTAGAAAATGATTGCAGGCTCTATGATTTTGTTTATTTACATTATTTTATTATTATTATATTAAAATTGTTAGGTTATATACTTCTAATGGCAACCAAAGGTAACAGTGATGAAGAGTATATTCCCGGAGTGTATTTGAATGATTCAGATACAGAATCCATTGATCTCGAAAGTGGAGACAGCTCGAGTGAAGAGGACCTAACAAGCATGGATGAAAATGAACAAAATAGTGATGAAGAAGATGAAGGAGAATCCAGCAGAACATGGTACAAATTGAATATGCAAAACATTACACCTCCACGATTTCCTTTCAAAGCAAAGTCAGGTATTACTCGAAATATAAAACCTGATGCCAGACCATTGGATTATTTTGAACGTTTTTTTGACAAATCACTACTTCAAATTATTGTTAGAGAGACAAATGGGTATGCTGAAAAATGTAAAAATAAGGATGTAAATAAAGAAAGGTCACGTATAAAAAATTGGACACCAACTACTGAGGCTGAGGCTGTTTTTTGCAATCTTGATGTTACAAGGCATTATCAAAATGCCATGTCAAGTATGGTCACGGTCAAAATGAAGAATCCTATATGTTCCAATTTTTCTGATCTGATGAAATGGGAAAGGTATCTTTTGCTCCATAAAATGACAAATTCAACAAAGACGTACATCCAAACCAAAAACTGTGGAAGTTTTATGAAGTGATGGAACATTTGCGAGGATGATTTTATGATTTATATGCTCCTGGTCAGACTCAGTCTCGATGAGAGTTTGATGCTCTACAAAGGTCACCTGGGTTGGAAAATGTTCAATGCTAAGAAGAGGGCTTGCTTTGGTCTCAAATTTTTCATACTGTATAAAACAGAAACTAGGTTATATTTGTGATTTTCTGTTATATACCGGAAAAAGCACTGTATATAATAGGCAATATAACAGTTAGCATAGAATCTGTTATTCATTTGATCGATCGCTTTTTGGGAAAAGGATACTGCGTGACAGTGGATAACTGGTACATGTCACCAGATCTTGCAGACTTGATTGTGAAACAAAAGACCGATATTTTCGGTACAGTGAACAGTAATAGAAAAGATCTCCCAGAGGGATTTAGGAAAGAGAAGCTGAAAAAGGGTGAAATTCAGGCTTTTCAACAAGAAAAGGAAATGGCAAGATAAAAAAGTCTGCCTTATGAGCACTATACATGATGCCAGATCAAGAGCTATGAAAACAAGAAGGGGGATAGATGTGGTGAAGCCTACTGTAGTATGTGATTACAACAATACTATTGGAGTTGATCATTGCGATCAAGAGCTTTCTTATTATCCAACAGTTAGGAAGCAACAAAAAATATTATAAGAAGATATTTAGGTATTTTACTGAACAGGCCATATAGAGTTCATATGTTTTGCATGCCAAAGGATCCTCTAAAAAGAACATTGATCTTCTGGAATATAGGCTACTGCTTATTTAGCAATCTGTTGAGGAATATGCGGATCCTAACTTCAAGTCTCCAAAAGGAAGACCTAGCAATATTCCCTCCCCTCTTAGACATACCGGACACCATTTTGCAAGTCATATTCCACCTAACCCCATCAAAAAGGAGCCAAAATGACAATGTGCAGTGTGTTGTCAAAAAGAAATGACAATGGAAAGGGCAAGAAAAAGGAAACAAGAATTTGGTGTGAAGACTCTGGAGTGGGACTCTGCCTGGAGCCTTGCTTCAAAATTTACCACTAAAAAAATTTTTGAATCCATTCACCATTTTTTTATTATTTCTATTTCATCATCACCATGCTTCTGTCCGAAGACAGGTTTTAACTGAACCGCTGCCTCCATTTCTCTCTCTCCCTAGAAGCCTCTTTTATAACTCTATAAGTATTATATCCCTGCTTTATATTATCTAATATTCCTAATCTTTTTCTCCCTCTTCCTCTTCTTCCACTAATTTTTCCTTCTAAGATCGTCCTTTGTAAACACTGTCTTCTCAATATGTGCCCTATCCAATTTGCTTTTCTTTTCCTGATTGTTTTTATTAGCGTCCTTTCTTCTCCCACCATTTCTAATACTTCTTCGTTTCTCTTCCTCTCTGTCCATTTCACTTTCATCATTCTTCTCCATACCCACATCTCAAAACTTTCTAAATATTTTTCCTCCTTTCTCCTTACCGTCCACGTCTCTGCACCATAAAGAGCTATGCTCCATATGTAGCATTTTGCTAATTTTTTCCTTGTTTCTAAATTTATTTACTTGCTTGTGAGAAGCTCCTTCTTCTCGTTAAATGCTGCTTTTGCCATTGCAATCCTACTTCTGATGTCCTGTGTACTACTTCCATCCTGTGCTAAAATACTGCTGAGATATTTGAAACTACTTACTTGTTCCAATTTTTGGCCATTTACCATTATATTTAATTCTTTATGTTCCTTTGAAACCACCATGACTTTCGTTTTTTCAGCATTGATCTTCATTCCATATTGTTGGCCAACCTCCAGTAGTCTGTCTGTCATTCTCTGAAGCTCTTTCTCGCCTTCTGCTATTAAGCCCTGATCATCTGCATATTTAATGGTGGTAATACTTTCACCTCCTATCTTAAATCCTTTCTCTTCCATCAACGCTTCTTCTGTTATTGTTTCTGCATAAATATTAAATATCGCTGGTGAAATAGGGCAACCCTGCCTCACTCCCCTCCCTATTGAAGTACTTTCTGTTTCTTCTCCTTCAACCCTAACTCTAATCTTTTGATCAAAGTAAAGGTTTTTAAGCAGTCTTTTATCTTTCCAATCTATTCCTATTTTGTTTAAAATACCGAGCATTTTATCCCATTTCACTCGGTCAAAAGCTTTCTCCCAATCTACAAAACAAAAATACATACCTTTATTGACTTCTAGCGCTCTTTCTATCATCATCCTCATACATCCTATAGCATCTCTAGTCCCCCTTCCTCTTCTAAAACCAAACTGATTATCTTGCAGCTCCTTTTCTATTTTACATTCAATTCTTTTGGTTATTATTCTGGTTAGAACTTTAGCTGTATGAGAAATTAAACTAATAGTTCTGTAATCCTTACAACATTTTGCATTGTTCTTTTTCTCCAGTGGTACCATCACAACATCTAAAAAATCTTCAGGCCATATGCCAGTATCATATACTTGGTTAAAAAATTTTGTGAGTTGCTTAACTGCTTTAGACCCCAAAACCTTGAGAACGTCCACGGGTATATCATCACTCCCAACAGCCTTCCTTCTTTTCATGTCATCAATTGCTCTTTTAACTTCAGACTCGAGAATACTTGGTCCTAGCTGATCTTCTTCCACATCCTCTTCTTCATTTAATTCAATATTTCTTGGCTTTCCTTCTTTGTCATACAGAACCTCAATGTATTCTTTCCAGACATTCTTTACATTGTCTGGTTCCGATACTATTTTACCACTTTTGTTCATGATTCCTTTACGTCCTATCTTTCTTGCTTTTTTCTTGAATAGTTCCCTTGCTTTGCTATACATGAGGTCTGTTCTACAAATTCTTTCACATTCGACAATCTCCTCGCATTTTTCATTTATCCACTGTTCTCTTGCTTTATCTGTTTCCCTTCTTAAAGCATTATTTAACTCCTTGTACTTTCTTTGGCCTTCTTCAGTGTTTATGTTCTTCCACTTTCTCCGCTCTTCCATTTTTTGCAGCATGGCTGCTGTGATCCAGGGTTTTTTGTTTCTTTCACCCGTTATCTTTCCTACCTTCTTTTCCATTACATCTTTAATGTTGCTATGGATGTATCTCCACTCCTCATCTACATTCTTCCTATTTTCTTCAGCTCTCTCCCCCAACCTTTCCTCCAGCTCAGTCATGATAGCCTCCTTGTTTTTAAGGAGTTCCTCTAAGTTCCATTTCTTGTTAACTCTTATGTTTCTCCTAACGCTCTTCAGTCTACATTGTATATTTGCCACCAAAAGGTTGTGGTCAGAATCGATATCTGCCCCTGGTAGTGTTTTCACATTTTTAATGCTATTTCTAAATCTTTCATTGACTAGTATGTAATCTATCTGGTATCGTCTCTGGTCTCCTGGGCTTCTCCATGAGTAAAGTCTTCGCTGGTGATGCTTAAACCATGTATTAGTTACAATTAATCTATTTCTATGGCAGAATTCCACAAGTTTATCCCCTCTTTCATTTCTCTTCCCTAGTCCATATTTTCCCACTATGTTATCTTCCTGTCCCTCTCCGACTACACTGTTCCAATCTCCCATTACTATGGTGGTGATCCTTCCATTTCCCTCATCCTCCAATATCTCCATAATCTGTTCATAGATTTCAACTACTTCGTCGTCGCCAGCATTAGTTGTTGGCATATACACTTGAATTATAAGCATATCCACTGGCTCCATCTGGAGTTTTACGGCTATTAATCTGTCATTAACTGTCACTACCTTACTAATTCTTTCAGCTATCTCTTTTCTCATTATAATCCCCACTCCCCTTTCCTTTTTCTCCCCTCCCGAGTAAATAATCTTAAATTCATATGAATTTATCTCACCTTCTCCTTCCTACCGGACTTCACTAAGACCTACTATACCTACATTATTCCTTCTCATTTCCCTTTTTAAGTTCTCTAGTTTACCCCCTGAATTCATAGTCCTAACATTCCATGTGCCTATTTTTAATTTCTCACTACTTGCTTTCTTATTAATCTTACATTTCCTCTGTGCATCCCCTAGGGTAGTCCCCACCCGGAGATCCGATTGGGGGACTATTTTACCTCTGGTTCTATTATAAATGTTAAAAATAAGATCTTATAATATATATATACACACATAAACATAAGTTTTTTCCTATTGTAATCTTTATACAAAATACCTTTTTGCAAATGTAAAATTTTCGATGTTATGCAAAATGTATTACAATAAAATCATATTGTAACATTAATAATGTTTGCATAAAATAAATAATTACATTTTTTCACTTGCAAAAACATCATCATTATAGGTAGTCTGTCCGTAGACAGGTTCGTGATTATTCTTGGTTAAACCTGGTTCTCCATATACTCCTATTTTCCGCTGTCCTCTTTATATCTTGATAACTCTCTTCCCCTTTTAAATCGTCTATCAGCTGAAACCTTTTCCTACCTCTTTCCCTTTTTCCATCTAGTTTTCCTTCTAACACGTCTTTAATCATACTCTCTCTCCTCAGGTAATGTCCAACCCAGTTAGCCTTCCTCTTTCTGATAGTCTGTATAATCATTCGCTTCTCTCCTATTCTTCGTAGCACTTCATCGTTTTTCATCCTATCTGTCCATTTTATCTTCAGCATTCTCCTCCAAGTCCACATTTCAAAGCTTTCCAAGTATTTGATGTCATTTTTCCTTAGCGTCCATGTTTCTGCCCCATACAATGCTATACTCCATACATAGCATTTTATGAACTTCTTGCGGATACCTTCCCTTATATTTCCTGTAAGTAGTTGTTACTTTCTCCTGAAAGCCGCTTTTGCTTTTCCTATTCTAGTTTTGATCTCATCCGTACATTTTGCCTCTCGTGTTATGATGCTTCCAAGGTATTTATATTCTGAAACTTCTTCTAATGGCTTTCCCCCAATAGTTATGTTCAGATTCTCTTCTTTACCCGATATTCGAATGACCTTGGATTTTTCTGTATTTATTTCCATACCGTATTTTCTACCTGTCATTACTAGTCTATTTATCATTTTCTGGAGTTCCTCTTCCTTTCTTGCTAGAAGTACTATTGATCATCTGCGTATTTTACTATTTTTATAACCCTTCCTCCAATTTTGAAATCCTCTGTGCCTTCTAAAGCTTCTTGCATTAGACTTTCTCCATATATATTGAATAGGGTTGGCGATAGGCAGCAGCCTTGTCTTACTCCTCTACCGATATTTATTCCGCAGGTGTCCACATTCTCAAACCTGACCTTTACAACTTGATTCACATATAGATTCCTAATCAGTCTCCTGTCTTTCCAGTCTACACCTATATCCTTTAATATCTTCGTCAACTTTACCCAATGTACTCTATCAAAGGCCTTCTGCCAGTCTATGAAACATGCGCAGATATCTTGACTGTACTCTATTGCTCTTTTCGATATGATTCTAACTACTCCTATAGCATCTCTAGTTCCTCGTCATTTTCTGAAACCGAATTGATCTTCCCCTATTATTTCTTCTGCCTTTTTCTCCAGCCTTTTATTAAGAATCCTCGATGTGTGTGACAGAAGGCTTATAGTTCTGTAATCTTTACACTGCATTGCCTTTGGCTTCTTCTTTAGAGGGATCATTGTTACTTCTAGGAAATCCCGAGGACACTCTCCCGTGTCGTAAATCTTATTAATTAATTTCGTGATCACTTTTAGTCCTTCTGATCCTATGACTTTAAGTATCTCAGCCGGTATTCCATCGCTGTCCGTGTCTTTCCCCTTCTTTAGTTCCACTATCGCTTTTTCTACTTTGCTCTCCATAATACTTGGTCCTAAGTTGTTTTCTTCAATGTTTTCCTCATCTTCCAGTTCAATTTTTGCCGCTCCTGCCTGTTTGCTGTATAATTCCTTAATGTATTCTTCAAAAACATATAAGATAGAAATTCACTGTTTAAAAATACATTTTTTAAATACCATAATCATCAAAAAATTACTCGGCTAGTGGGTTAAATATGACACTCATGGCATCCTATTAAGTGGTCTTTTTTTATGTACTATTATTACTTTGTTCTCTAAAATTTACATTTGCTTATGTTATACGTGTTTATTTTTGAGGTTAACTTAAGATTAATGTGTATGATTTTACAAATGTATGTCCTTTAATGGGTATGATTTTACAAATGTATGTCCTTTAATGTGCATGTTCTTTAACATTTGACGTGTCTTATATATATATATATATATATATATATATATATATATATATATATATATATATATATATATATATGTGGGAGTGTGACGAGTGTAACAGAAAAGTGAGAGTATGAGAGAGAGTGTGTTGGAATATATGTGTGTGTGTGAGAGAGAGAGAGGGAGGGTCTTGGGCAATGGCCGTGCCACGGAGCGAGGGTATGGAGGAGGGGGAAAGGACGCTCGGTGGAAGAGCCCACAGGGATTTGGGGATATGGTCGGGACTTCCGAGGCGGACCGTGAAGTGTAAGGACGTAATGTAGTGACGACCTTAATTATTATTATTAAAGTTTGTTTTATACGCTAGTGAGTGATGTTATTGTGTGCTTGCCCCTGTTGTTACCCGCAATTCCCACAAAATTGGGGGCTCATCCGGGATGCGGGTCTACAGAGGATAAGTTAAGGAAGCTTAAAAGAAGAGAGTGAGTGCGCGTGGGGAAGCCGTGCGAGAGCACTTATCTGAAGGAGGTTTCATGAGGAGACGCCACACGAACTTCACCTAAGGAAGGAAGTTGTGTGTGGAGACGCCACACATAATTTGACTAAGAAGCCGCTGCGTGTTGAGAGTTTCGTGTGGAGACGCCGCACGAAAGCACACAGCGAAGAGGTTTTGCGCGGCAAGAGGCTGCGTGAGAGGAAGCGACGCTTCCAGAGAGGGGAGGGAAGGACCCCTTCTCAACAGCGCGCCACGACGGAGCAAGGGAGAGGGAACACGGTCCCAAGTGGAAGACGGCGAAGGAGTAGGAGCGTTCCGAGGCCGCCGCTAAGGGTGCAGCCGCCGAGAAGCGTGAGGTTGACGGTGCAGCGGCAAATTCAAGAGAGGTCGGCACGCAGGACGACGACATTAACCGAGGACGACACGGGTAAGACATCCACTACAATGGCAAACAGCGACGAGAATTCGCGAGGCACGGAGCTGACGACGCCGGCAGAGGATGGCGAAGTATTACGTCGACGTGAGGAGGAGCTGGCGGAGCTAGAGGCCCGTCTGAATGAAAGAAGAGTTGCCTTGGAAGAGGAAGAAAAATATCAGCAGCAGCGGTACGAGCGGATGCGGCAACAGATGGCGGAGGACTTACGTTCGCGGTCTGCAGAGCAGCCAGCAACGCCCGCGCTACTGACGGCACCCTCCGTCGAGCGACTGTTGCGTCAGCAGCACCAGCCGGCCCCAGTGAGCGAGGTCGACCGGCTGAAGCGGCAGCTAGAGGAGACTGAACGGGCATTGCAGCTCGCCCAGCAGCAACATCGTCAGCCAGCAGCACTGACCGAGGAGGAACGGTTAAGACAACGGCTGGAGGCGATGCAACGAGACTTACAGCTCGCGCGCGCCCTGGGAATTGGGATTGGTGTACCAGCAGCGGTAGAAAGGATTTCCCTGAGGGATGCAGCGGACACCTTGCCAAGGTTCAACGGGAGTGATCCGGCGTATCCAGTCAAGCCGTGGCTGGATTCTATCAGCGAAAGTGCGCTGATATACGGGTGGACGCAGCTGGAGACGTTCGTCGCAGCGAAGAAGTCGCTGGACGGACCAGCCAAGACGTGGCTCACCGCTCAACGAGACATCGTCTCCTGGAGTGCTCTCAGCCATGCCATCGAGGCGGAGTTTGGCCGGAAGACATCAGCAGCTCGGATACATGCACTCTTAATGAAAAAGAAGAGGAAGAAGGATGAACCTGTCCAGCAGTACCTCCAGGAGATGAGGAGCCTCGGACGTCAGGGAGGCGTAGATGATAGGGATGTCATCGACTACATCGTCGACGGCATCCTCGAGGATGCTCAGGCCCGAATGTCCCTGAGGAGTTCCAGGACATTCGAAGAGCTTCAGGAGAGGCTTGACGGTTGCCTCAGAGACTTGAGGTTGCAGAAGGATTTAGGTGAGCAACGAGGCTCGCAGAAGAAGTCAGCGGGAGCGGAACAGTCATCGTCGTCGTCGAAGAGTAAGAAGGACGACAGGAAGAGAAGCAACAACTGCTTCAACTGCGGAGGAGAGGGGCACTTAGAACGAAACTGTCCTGACAGGGGGAAGGGCGTCAAATGCTTCAAATGTCAGAAGTTCGGACACAAATCGCCAGAGTGCGGAGAGAGGAGCAGAAATGGAGCATCTACCTCAAAGGATGGATCACCAACAGTCAGGCTCAACGAGTGCAGCGGCAACCGGAGCAGGAAACGGGTCTGCATCGGGGGAGTCGAGTCCGAGTGCCTGCTGGACAGTGGAGCCGACTGCAACGTAATGCGAGAGGACCTCTTCCAGGAGATAACTGCCAGGGGAGCTTATAAGGTGAACCTTGAGGATGGAGGTAAGCAGCTACACGGGTTTGGCGGCAGCGCAGTCATGATGGGGCGTGTTGTGCTGCCAACGAAGCTGGACGACGTGACAGTGCCGTTGGTGTATTGGGTCGCTCCGATGCAAGCCATGGACACCAAGGTGCTGATCGGGGACGCACTGTTAGACGTGGCCGAGGTGCGACTGCGGAAGCTGGGGCCCATCATTGAGCCCATTTCCGGAGAAGAGTACGTCCAGATGATCGTCACCGAGGAGGAGGAGACCAGGGATGCCATCGAGAAGGTGCCAGAGGGTTACAAGGAGGAAGTGAGGGCTATGGTCGATGGATATCAACCCACCGGACGAGACGAGGTGCCAGTGGAAATGAAAATTATCCTGAAGGACGAGACGCCGATCTTCAGGAATCCACGGCGCCTGGCCCCGAAAGAGAGAGAAGAAGTCGACGAGCAGATAGACAACTGGCTGGAGGAGGGCATCATCATGCCAAGCAACTCGGAGTTCGCCAGTCCAGTGGTCGTCGCGCGGAAGAGGGATGGAAGGGTATGTGTCTGCGTGGACTATAAGCCATTAAACAAGGTAACGGTCAGAGAGCACTATCCGTTGCCCCTCATCGAGGATCTATCGGACCGGCTGGCTGAAGCGAAGGTGTACTCGACATTGGACTTAAGAAATGGATTTTTCCATGTGAGGGTCGCGGACGGGAGCCAGAAGTACACGTCTTTCGTCACGCCCTTCGGACAGTTCGAGTTCAAGAGGGTTCCATTCAGGCTTTGCAACTCACCAGCAGTGGTGTGAGGTACGTTGCCTATGTCTTCAGGGATCTAGTGAAGGAGGATGAAGCTCTGGTGTACCTTGACGATGTTCTGGTACCGGCAGTGAACCACGGAGAAGCCCTGGAGAGCTTGAGCAGGGCTCTAGAGGTAGCAGCAAGATATGGGCTACAGATCAACTGGAAGAAGTGCCGTCTGATGGCGACGAAGATCGAGTTCCTTGGCTATGTTGTCGAGAAAGGCAGCATCAAGCCATCACCGAGGAAGACAGCTGATCTGCTGGATTTTCCTGACCCGAAGACGACGAAGCAGGTTCAACGGTTCCTGGGCCTAGCCGGTTATTTCCGGAAGTTCATTAAAGGCTATGCGAAGATCGCCAAGCTGTCAGCCGAGGAGCCGTTGAAGTGGTATCGACGAGTGAGCAGAGTCCAGCGTGCTCTCAACGGCACGCATCAGCACGCGATTGGCACGACTCCTTTTGAACTGCTGTTCGGAGTGAGATTGAGGTTTCCTAAGGACATCCATCTGCAGGAGCTGATAGTCACCGAGGCAGCTGAGAGGTTCCGCGAGGCGCGAGACGAACTGAGGACGAAGGCAAGGCAGCAGATAGAGATACTACAGAGGGAGAATAGACGGTCGTTTAACAGACACAGGAAGGAGGCCACGGAATACCAGCTAAGAGACCTGGTGGGCATCAAGAGGACTCAACTTGGCCCAGGTTTGAAGCTGGCTGTGAAGTTCCTAGGCCCATACAAAGTCATCGAGGCGAGAAGAAACAACCGGTATGCCGTCGAGAAAGTCGGCGACGGAGAAGGACCAGGCTGTACAACCTGCTCGGCAGATCACATGAAGCCCTGGCGAGGTTTCATTAATGACCTGGAAGAGAGCGACGAGGGAGACAGAGACGACACCAGCGAGGAAGGCGAGAACATAGAGGATCGACTGAGGCCAGCCGATCGTCAGGAGGGCCGAGTTGTGGGAGTGTGACGAGTGTAACAGAAAAGTGAGAGTATGAGAGAGAGTATGTTGGAATATATGTGTGTGTGTGAGAGAGAGAGAGAGAGAGGGAGGGTCTTGGGCAATGGCCGTGCCACGGAGCGAGGGTATGGAGGAGGGGGAAAGGACGCTCGGTGGAAGAGCCCACAGGGGTTTGGGGATATGGTCAGGACTTCCGAGGCGGACCGTGAAGTGTAAGGACTAAAGGAAAAGAAAAGGTAGTGATGAGGGTGGCAACAAGGTGTTGAGGGAAGCCCAGCAGACACTTACCAAGTTGAGGACCAAGCTGGCAGGCTGCTGGGGGCATTGAAGAGACACGTAAAACACACGAACACAAAAACACACGCAAGCTTATCAGGCCTATGCCCTTCTTCAGCGAAAGAGTAACGTAAAGTGACACACTGGGCGGGGAATGACAGGGTGATGTGGGAAGGCTGATGATTGGAGGAGGTGGGGAGTAGGAGGGGTGGATAGCCAATAAAGAGGGAGTGTGGTAAGGGAAAGTGCGAATAACTACAATGTAACAAGGAGACATTGTAAGGGGGCTAATAGGGTTAGCGGAGGTATATATATATATATATATATATATATATATATATATATATATATATATATATACAAAATAAATAAAATGCATTAAATTTTACACAACTACCACATTAATCCAAGACGACCCTAAATCTAAGACGACCTCCCCTTTTAGCAGTGTGTCAAAACAGAAAAAAAGATTTTATGACCTAATTTCTCACTGAATGCATTTGGCATATATTTCGAACATATACATATTCAGTATAGGTATACTAGTTTGTTCATTACTTGAAATGGTTTGTTACAAATTTGTTCTGAAATAAAAAAGGAATTTTAAAATGTATTTTTTAAATTGAGACTTTATTAATCGAATTCCGGATCATAAGTTTGCAATGAAAAAATAAATTATTTTATCTTGTTTCATTTGTTTAAAAAACATCGATTAAATGCGTAACCATACTTCCTACAGTTCTATGACAACTCGTCGCAGTCATTTCATCGTGCATCAATTCGCCGTGGTTAGTTTGTCACACACCAATACATCGCACAACAAACTCATCTCGTGTCAATTCATCTCTCGACAAATTCCTCATGGTGTCTCGCCTTCCAATTTGTCTCGCTTTCTAATTTGTGTCGCAGCGAATTTGTCTTGCAACGAAATTGTCACGCAATGAATTTGTCTAGCAATAAATTGATGCTCAATGAGTTTGTCGAGCGATGTACTGACATGCAATGAGTTTATCATTTGATAAATTGAAGCACGGAAAATTGATGCATATTCAATTTACTGCAATGTATTGATGGTATATGACTTCGTACTCGAATTTAAGATGACTCCCGATTTTCACAAGCTGAAATTTGGAAAAAAACCTCATCTTGGATTCGGGTAAATCTGGTATTTGAAAACATCTTACTTACCCCATTATTAGGAGCAGCAGGCACAGGATATTGCGCATAAGCACTCGAAAGTTCTAACCTCTTGTCATTCAATACAGATGAATAAACTGGTTCAATTGGCTCAGCATTAAAATCACCACACATAACAATAGGTGGTCGTTTTCCTGTTTCAGTCTTTGTTAAAGCAACATGTCTGGCAACAAAATCCAACAAATCCCTGCCTTGTTCATTTCTGAGTGTAGACAAGAGGGCACCTTTTCGAGCCTTGAGGTGTGTTGTACACACTATAAGCTGCTGACCTGTCTCACGGACAGAAAGTCGTGCCAGAATAGCAACCTGTAAAAATCCAAGCAATGTAAAGCTAAACATTCATAATTTGAGAAGCTATCAAAGCTGAAGCAAAATATATTTTCTAATTTAACTTCTTTTAGGGAAAATGATCATCATTTAGAGAAATGTTGATTGTCTAACCTGGTTACTCTGAACTCTCCAAACCTCCAAAATTCTTGTATCCACTGACATAAGTTGAAATTTTTCAGATCTAAAAAATATTGCACATCCATCTGGACCATTGTTTCCAGGAACATAAAGACAGGGAGAGTCAGGTTTTGGAAAGAATGTTCCAGCATAGCCAACAGATGATAAAGCTCTGTATAAGAACCCAAAATGATCCACTTCCTGGAAAAAGAGAAAATAAAGACTGCAGTGTTATTCTCTGAATTAGAATATGTTTCCGCACTTTTTAAGTATTGCAGCCCCAGCAGGGAGAGGAGATTATAGGGGCCTGAGAATTTCATGATAAAACACTAAAATATATGCAAAGCTTCTTAGATAATCTAATTTCACATAAATCAATTATTCTGTAACATTAGTCAATTGATGAAAATATGTACATGACTTGTGCACAAAGTTTTCTTTCAATAAAATCTCTGTTATAATAAAAATTCATGAAAATGAACTTTTAGCATCATACACTATTGATGTTCTAAGGACCAGTGCTTTTTAAAATGCTTGTTAGTTTATCTACCAAAGCGCTGGAGTTGTGTGACTACCTGCTAGTGTATGTTGCATTGACAGTGTGTTCAAATTCTCTCTCATCCATGCACTGGTCCGAGTAGAAAATTTTAGTTAGTCGTTTGCGTTAATGTCACTTTTATTTTTGGTTATTCTAGAAACTGTAGCAAAGGAAGATGATTCTCTAAATCGAACATTATTAAGGATTATATGCTAACTACAATGACACAACACAACACCACCTTAGTGCATTAGCATAACTAGGGATAGAAGCTGAAGAAGCACAATATATGGAAATGAAAAACATAATTTCTATAAGAAAGAGGTTTTTAGCTTGAATGAATGAAATTTAAGCATCAGACTTCTGACAGGATATCTCCAATGTACAAGTGATATATAATTAATATTATTATAATTATTTTTTTTACAAAATGTAACAAATGTACAAGTATATGTCTCAGTTTTTCTGGGACAGTCTTCGAGCTTGTTAGAATATTCAGTCATCCCAGCTGGCGGGTTAATGATTACAAATACCATATTTCCTTTACTCTAAGATGCCATTGATTGTAAGATGCACCCTTGATTTAGTAATAACATTGTTGAAAAAAAATAATACTACAGATGCCATCAAATGTAAGATGCACCCTGATTTCAGAGAAATTAAAAAGAGAAAAAAGTGCATCTTAGAATCGAGGAAATATGGTATACATATGTATTGTTAAATTTATAATTTTCTGCAACTTATATAAAAAATTTTATTTGGGTGATGCTAAAGTTTTAAGGAACTTATTTTCCAATGCTCTCTTGTCAATATTTTTAAATCCTTGAATTATTAAAATAAGCATATCGTATACTAGTAGAAGGTGCTTGCATTCTACAAGCACATCTGCTCACCTTCAAATAATTTAAAATTTTCAGCTCCCTAACTCGCCGCGTAGTGTCTAACTATTAAACTACAGTGAACTCCCAATCTAACGTTTTTTGCCGGACCAAGGGAAATCGACTTTAGATGCGGAAAAACGTAAGATGCGGAAATGGAGATAATGATATTCGCACATAATAGTACCTTGTCCAGTACATTTTAAATTATTGTACAGGACGCCCAAATGTCCTGTATTTCATCAACTGTCCCGTAAAATCCTGTATTTCATCAACTGTCCCGTAAAATTCTGTATTTTCTGAAGTGAAAGTTTTTACAAATACATTATAATAAGAAAAACATCGCAAATAAATGACATGGTGATGATGTCCGGGATTCTGCCTTGTTGATCCATTTTCTGGGCAATATTTCGCTGGCGTTCCAGTCGGCTTCTTCAGGTCCGAAGTGACCTGAAGAAGCCGACTGGAACGCCGGCGAAATATTGTCCAGAAAATGGATCAACACGGCAGAATCTCGGAAATCACCACCATGTCAACAGCACGTCGTGAAAGCCTTCGTACTAATTTATCGCAAATAAATTTATATTTTCAATTGTATTCCAAATTCTTGCTCTCGTTCTTATTCTAATTAAACACGAATATGTCAGTCTTTAAAGGTAAGGGGATATTTTCTATACATTTCTGAACCATTCAGATAAAATCAAAAGCACTCAGTACCATGGTAAGAATTGAATGATTAAAAAATGGTAATTGAAATTTTCTCTTCTCACGTCTTTAAAAGGTAGAAGTGTTACCATTACTGAATATGAAGATTCTACTAAAGTTGTAATGAAGAAAACTACTCTAGATAAGTCATGAGAAAAGGTATTAGCAACTTACCTGGTTAACCTCCAATATCATACCCATAACAGGAACAAAATTAGCATGTGCACACAGCTGAATATCGAAGATCAAAACTAAATGGTGAACCCACAGCGTCGGAAGTAAGTCTTGTGTGCATGTATCGATTGAATAAAATGTTTTTTCCAGATGGATAAAATAAGGAAAACCAAGAGATTAAGACATTAAATTGTAAAAAATTGATTGGAGAGATTTTAAGGAAAAAATCTTTAAAAGTTTTTAAAAAATGCAAGGTACATACCATATCTGTTTAGGATATGTTATTTGAAGAAAAAAGATCACTACTAATTTCGAATGACAATTACAAATGAAAACCATACAAATATAAATGATAAAATTTAGTATTTTTTGAAAAAGTCGGATATTTTACTTTGTTGCTTTCTTTCATTTGAGTGAATACCATAGAGTCCCTTTTCAAGTTTATCAGTTCCTTCAAGAAGGTGTTCCGTCCCAATACGGGACCACAAATATCTCTTGATGGTAACCAAGCCCTCCAGAGCTTGTTTAAAGTTTGGTGGTTCAGTTTCGTTTACATCATCATCTTCACTTTCAGGACAGTCATCATGTTGTAAATCACAAATTTCACTCACTGTTAGTAAACCACAAGTAGCAACATTATCATCAAAGGTCACAAACTCATCAAATGTCATTTCATTCAACTGCAACAGCTTCCAGTCATCATTATCGACTTCATGAAGAGCATCTTGTTCTTCATAGTCAGCAACGGCATCACGGAAGAACCCAGCTTTTCTAAAACAATTCTTTATCGTTTCAGTCTTAATGGATTTCCAAGCTGATGTTATATAATGCATGGCCTCTAAAACTGTCAATTTCAGTGTACTTTTGCTGGAATCCATAATTGCCATTGCTTTGGATACCAGCGCCTTTCTATACTGCTGTTTCAAGCTGTGTAAAATACCTAGATCCAATGGTTGCAAATGACTTGTGCAATTTGCTGGTAAAAAAATAACTTTAACATTCCGTAGATTGGCAGTATCTTGTGGTTGAGCTGCACAATGATCCACAAACAGCAACACTTTTCTCGAGGTGGAACCCATTTTTGCATCAAACTCTTGCAAATACTCCATGAATAATTTTGATGTCATCCATGCCTTGGAGTTGTTTTTATACTTACATGGGAGTGTCCTCACATTCTTGAAGCATCGCGGTTTGGTGAATTTTCCAATCACAAGTGGTTGGAGTTTTTCGCTACCATCTGCATTGCAGCACAGCAAAACTGTCAGTCGCTCCTTGCTTTTCTTCCCTCCATGGCAAGCTTCTCCTCGAAAAGTTAAGGTTCTATCTGGTAACAAATTTAAAAGAATCCTGTTTCATCAGCGTTAAAAATATCGCATGGTGCATAGTTCTTTATTTTCTCGGGTCTCTCCTGTCATCCAATGATTCACTGATGCAAGATCTACGTTTGCACTCTCTCCTGCAATGACTTTATAAACTACACTACACTTTTTAAACCTATCAAGCCATCCGCTGGATGCGGTAAAAGTAGGAAACCCCAGTTGATTTGCGATTTGTATTGCCTTTTCACGCATTATAACACCGCTAATCGGGATGTTGGAAGCTCGAGCCTGCTGAAACCACTCGAGTAACAATGCTTCCACTCTTTCGTATGGTGATGCTCGAGAGTTCTTCCTCCTTTTCGCAGCCACACCGCAGTCGTTTACAGCTTTGAGGATCGATGTTCGGTGAGCCATAATTGTGTTCAGCGATGTAACTGCCAGCCCTAATCGCCTTGCCATTTCAACACGTTTCAGATGTGAATTTCTATCTACTTCTTCGATTATTAATCTTTTTTCATCAAGAGTTATAACCTTTCTTTTTGATGCCATTAGAAATATATAGGGTGGAGTACAAAAACTTTTAAACAGCACTGAGAGTAAAATTCTCTAAAATATTTAAAACTTCGTAAATATTACAGGAAGTAAATTTACAGCTTTCAACTTACGAGGTGCAACTGTCACTAAAATAGAAATGACATAGACTGATTGTATTATGTCAATCAGACAAACGAGCAAAGTTCCAATGGTAGACGACTGAACTTGGCTTGTTGCGTACCGAAGACGACGGCTGATAAAGAACTGCCACTGAGAAAGTTTAGATGGTGGAGACTGAGAGTAGAGATGCTAAAATGTATGTAGACAAAGTTTGATGGTAATTTAATGAAAGTGAAATCTAGTAGACTCTGCATAGCCACATTTTTCTGTACATAGATTGTAACTAAGCAGGGCATACTGGAAGCAAAAGAAACACTTTTACTGACCTTATTGAGTTAATCGTAAACTATGTATAATACAAATTAACTTAACCCTTAGAGTGCCGGGGAGCGCGATCGCGCTCCTCCCGTCTTTCGCCAAAAGTGCCGGGAGCGCTATCGAGCTCCTCATGTAGTGTCACTATTAGATCCTAGTAATTCACAGTTTACTGACAGATGGCACGTAAGTGCAGAATTTTTATGATGCCGAATGTTTGTAGTTCCAAAATTGACCACTGGCATTCATCTGCCTATGTTTTTACATGTGCTACGATTTTTTAAAGTTTACTTAGATTTTGTGGCCCTAAAACTTCAAAATGGCATCTACATCTAAGTCAGCTTTTATTAGTGACGATGATATTACTAAATATGTCAATTCTTGTGGTGGAGATGACGATTCTGTAGAAGATATTGGAGAGGATTGTCCCTGTGGAAGTGATCAAGACTATACCATCACATCAGAGTCGGAAAGTGATTGCAGTGATGTTTTTGTTCCTCTGAAACGTAAACGAATTCCTGTAATTCATGAAAGTTCAGAGAGTGACAGCACATGTGAAAACGTTGAAGATTTGAACAATTCTAGTTTTCTTGTGTTTATCGAAACACAACCTGATCAAGATTTATATGTGCAGTCTGGTCCTTCTTTTCTTGAATCACCTGGTCCGAAGCATGCTCCTCCCCACGACGCTAAACCTGTGGAATATTTTGACATGTTTTTCACTTTGACATTGTGGAATCTAATGGTGGCTGAAACGAATAGGTATGCTAATCAGTTTTTGGGTTCACAGCAGCAAATATCCCCTAATTCTAGAGTCAGAGAATGGAGGCCTGTAACCGTCGTTGAAATGAAAGCATTTGTAGCTGTGCTGTTGGAAATGGGAATTACACGATGGCCTACCATATTTTCATACTGGGTTAAGAATAGTAGAGCCATTCCATGGTTTGGGAATATGTTCTCTAGAAATAGATTTCAACTGATATTGAAATTTTTTCATCTTGTTGACAATAAGAAACTGTTTCCACCAGTTCACCATAATTATGATCCCTGTTCTAAATTTATCCCCCTTGTTGAGCATGCAAATAGGGTGTTCAGATTTCATTACACACCACACCAGTACTTATCCATTGATGAGTCCTTAGTAGGCACAAAAAGTCATTCAACCCTAACTCAATATCTTCCAAACAAGAAGCACCACAAGTGGGGAATAAAGTTTTGGATGTTGTGCGACTCAGTTGTTCATTATTGCTTAGGGTTTTTCTGCTACAAAGGGGCAAAATGTGATGAAGAAAGGGGTGAGATCAAAAAGAAAGGCCTTGGTCAGGTAGTGGTGACCAAATTGCTCCAACTAGGGAACTACCTAAATAAAGGTTATCATGTGGTGACAGACAACTTTTTCACCAGCATTGCTCTAGCAAAATATCTGTTTGAAAATGCAACATACCTCACTGGAACAATAAGAACAAACAGGAGAGGCCTGCCAAAGGATATTGCAGCAGGTTATAATGTAGGGCAAGTAAAATATTTCCGCAGTAATGAGGTGCTTTTGTGTGGATATCGAGAAAAAAATCTAAAAAGAAACCAGTGTTGCTTCTTTCAACCAACGCCGTTGCTGAGAATGTAACCATGCGTAGAACACGATATGGCCAAGAAAGGGAAATATCCAAACCTGCAATAATAAATCAATACAATCAATTCATGGGAGGAGTAGATGTATCAGACATGATGCTTTACACCTACTTAGACAAAAGAAGAACTCTAAAGTATTGGAAAAAGGTGGTCTTCAGCATTTTTGCCAGGATGGTTTTAAATTGTTATATAATATACAAAGAGAACACATCAGGCAAAATAATGTCCCGAATCCAATTCACTTCATCCATTATACAGACAATTGAAGAAGAATGGCTGGCGGAAAAGAAGAGTAACTCAATCTCATCGCTACAAACGAAACTGGTAATGAAAGCGGATGATGCATTATTGCACAAATTGCCAGGCAGAAATTTGAGAAGGTGTGTTGTATGCAGCAACAAGGATGGAGGACCTATAAAACGATCCAATACAGTGTGTGCTAAGTGTGGGAAAGGACTCCATGGACTGTGTGTAGGAAAGCACAGCTTTTAGTGATTCCAGAAACAGTGTCACTACTAAAAGCATTTTTTTGTAAAAAGTTTAAATTTTTGTTTTGCAATGATTTATGAACCTAGAAGGATGATTTTTTTTGTGCAATCAGAGAACATACCAAATATTTTAGATTTATTATCAAAAGTTTCTTAAAAGTTAAAAATTATCTTCATTTATGTATTCAAAGTTAACATTTATTTTTTTTAACATTATATATTTTGTTCAATATTTTTTTCTAATAATATTTTATAATAGAATAAGCAAAGAATATATTTAAAAGATGAAAACAAATATAATAAAGGTTTTCTTGAGTTTATGAGTATGTAACTTTATTTAATTGCGATTCATAATTATTTTCCTAAACTACTGCAAAATCAGCAAAAATACCTTGGCTATTTTAGCATAGTTCCTAGGAAATTGGTTGGCACTCAAAGGGTTAATAGAGGTTGTGTTGCGTTTATGTACCTTTTCCAGTTTTCGTAACTTTTATTCTCATGTCATAAGCGGATGAAATTCTAGACGGGGAGATGAAACTCGATACTTAGGATGCGGAAAAACGTTACAAACTATAAACTTTAGAAGCGGGAAAAGATATAATGAAAGTAAATGGAGCTCTAGCTGGGACCTCAAAATTTCGACTTAAGATGCGGAAAAACGTTAGAACGAGAGTTCACTGTATTTGTTTAAATTTTAAGAATTATTAACTGCCAAAGAAATTAAAATATCAAAATTTGTATAATCCCTAGTTGGTTTTTTTACAAATCCTACGTCTAAAAAAAATTTCAGCCCCTTAGCACATTCGGAAATACATAAAACTTGAGATCTTGTTTAAAAAATTGCGAATTTTTAGCGGACACATTGTTGAACTTTTTCAAAATTTTCGTTTTTTCTAGTCGGTTTTGCATAAAATCATACCTAAGAATAAAATTTCGAATCTCCAGCTCATCTGGAAGTGCCTAAACATTAGTATCCTCCTATATATATGTTATCATTATAAATCGACGACTCTTACAGAGGAGGAGATAACATATAACATACTAGTAGTTGGTGCTTGCATACTGCAAGCATTTCATGTCACCTTGAAAAAACATTCATTTTTCAGACAGACATTTCATCATTACAGTTATTCTTTTATTTCTAAAGATTTCATCTCCGCAGCGATTTTCGTTTTTCCCACATGCAAAAATAAAAGTTTAAAAAAATCCCCAAAGGTTGCAATATTAACAATTTTACACTTTCTTCATTATGGGGTACTAATGCTTCACATTTTAGCCAAATTTTAAAGCTGTAGCACATCTAGAAGTAAAATAATACTTTTCCAATTGTTTAAATTTAAATAATTTTTAACGGCCGTCGCAATTCATATATGGTAAAATTGAAATGTTTATTGGTGCAAATTCACTACTTTGTAAACAATTTGAAAATTTCAGCTTCCTAGCTCATATCGTAGTACCTAAACAGTTATCCATATTTTTAAACTTTAAGAATTTTTAACTACCAAACAAATTAAAATATCAAAATTTGTATAATCCCCATTTGGTTTTTTTAAGAATTCTACTTATATAAAAAATTTCAACTCCGTAGCAAATTTGGAAATACATAAACCTTGAAAATTTGTTTAACAATTGCGATTTTTTAGCGGTCGCATTGTTGCACTTTTTGTAGATTTTCGTTTTTTCTAGTCGGTTTTGCACAAAATCCTTACTATGAAAAAAATTTCTAATCTGCAGCACATCTGAAATTGCCTAAAAATTAGTATCCTCCTGTTATATGTTATATATATTGACGGATCTTACAGAGGAGGATATAACATACTAGTAGTTGGTATTAGCATACTGCAAGCATTTCATATCACCTTAAAAAACATTCATTTTTCAGACAGACATTTCATCATTACAAATATTCTTTTAATTCTAAATATTTCACCTCTGCACCGATTTTCGTTTTCCCCAAATGTAAAAATAATAGTTTAAAACAATCCCCAAATTTTGCAATTTTAAAATTTTAACAATTTCTCCATTATGGGGTACTAATGCTACACAATTTATCCAAATTTTAAAGTTGTAGCAGTTCTAGAAGTCAAATAATATTTTCTAATTGTTTAAATTTAAATAATTTTTAACGGCCGCCAAAATTCATGTGTGTTAAAATTGAAAGGTTTTTTGTACTAGTTTACTACTTTGTACATAACTTGAAAATTTCAGCTTCATAGATCATCCCGTAATGTCTAAACAGTTACCTATTTGTTTAAAATTTAAGAATTTTTAACTGCCAAACACATTAAAATATCAAAATTTGTATGATCCCTATTTCGTTTTTTTTTATGAATTCTACTATTTAAAAAAATTCAACTCCGCAGCACATGCGAAAATACATAAACCATGAAAATTTGTTTAAAAAATTGCGAATTTTTAGCGGATGCAATGCTGCACTTTTTCAAGATTTTCGTTTTTTCTAGTCAGTTTTGCACAAAATCCTACCTAAGAAAAAAATTTCGAATCTCCAGGTCGTCTGGAAAACCTAAACATTAGTATCCTCCTATATGTTATATATCATTATATATAGACATTCCTTACAGAGGAGGAGGAGGAGGATATAACATACTAGTAGTTGGTGCTTGCATACTGCAAGCATTTCATCTCACCTTGAAAAAACATTCATTTTTCAAACAGACATTTTATCATTACAAATATTCTTTTAATTGTAAAGATTTCAACGTCACAGCGATTTTTGTTTTTCCACATGTAAAAATAATAGATTAAAAAATCCCCAAATGTTGCAATTTTAACAATTTTATACTTTCTCCATTATGGGGTACTAATCCTACATATTTTAGCCAAATTTTAAAGTTCCTACAAGTATAATAATATTTTTATAATTGTTTAAATTTAAATAATTTTTAACGGCTTCCGAAATTCATATTTGGTAAAATTGAAATGTTTATTTGTGTAAATTCACTACTCTGTAAATAATTTGAAAATTTCAGCTTCCTAGCTCATCCCGTAGTACCTAAACAGTTATCCATTTGTTTAAACT
The DNA here is from genome assembly GCA_028673005.1 of Tanypteryx hageni. Taxonomy (NCBI): domain Eukaryota; kingdom Metazoa; phylum Arthropoda; class Insecta; order Odonata; family Petaluridae; genus Tanypteryx; species Tanypteryx hageni. Next base: position 1,288,575 of record CM054113.1, read on the forward strand.
TTAAGAATTTTTAACTGCCAAACAAATTAAAGTATCAAAATTTGTATAATCCCTATTTCATTTTTTTATAAATTCTACTAATAAAAAAAATTTCAACTCTGTAGCACATGCGGAAATACATAAACTATGAAAATTTGTTTAAACAATTGCGAATTTTTAGCGGCCATATTGTTGCACTTTTTCTAGATTTTCGTTTTTTCTAGTCGGTTTTGCACAAAATCCTACTTTAGAAAAACATTTCGAATCTCCAGCTTATCTGGAAGTGCCTAAACATTAGTATCCTACTATATCCTCCTCCTCTGTAAGAAACGTCTATATAGAATGATATATCGACGACTCTTACAGAGGAGGATATAACATCATATCATTCTATATAGACGTTCCTTACAGAAGAGGAGGAGGAGGAGGCTATAACATACTAGTAGTTCGCGCCAGCATACTGCAAGCATTTCATCTCACCTTGAAAAAACATTCATTTTTCAGAATGACATTTAATCATCACAAATATTCTTTTAATTCTAAATATTTCATTACCGCAGCGATTTTCGTTTTTCCCTTATGTAAAAATAATAGTTTAAAACAATCCCCAAAGGTTGCAATTTTAAAAATTTTACACTATCTTCATTATGGGGTACTAATGCTACATATTTTAGCCAATTTTTAAAGTTCTAGCACTTGTAGAACTAAATTAATATTTTTTAACTGTTTAAATTTAAATAATTTTTAACGGCCGTTGCAATTCATATATGGTAAAATTGAAATGTTTATTTGTGCAAATACACAACTTTGTAACAAATGTGAAAATTTCAGCTTCCTAGCTCATCCCGTAGTACCTAAACAGTTATCTATTTGTTTAAACTTTAAGAATTTTTAACTGCCAAAAAAATTAAAATATCGAAATTTGTATAATCCTCATTTCGTTATTTTAGGAATTCTACCTATAAAAAAAATTTCAACTCCGTAGCACATGCGGAAATACATAAACCTTGAAAATTTGTTTAAACAATGGCGAATTTTTATCGGCCGCATTGTTGCACTTTTTCAAGATTTTCGTTTTTTCTAGTGGGTTTTGCACAAAATTCTACCTATGAAAAAATTTCGAATCTCCAACTCATCTGGAAGTACCTAAACATTAGTATCCTCCTATATGTTATACAGGGTGTCCCAGAAGTCCGGCCTCATAGGACAACTTTGTTGTTTTGCAGATTATCTAAAAATAATAAGAGATCAAAGTTGTTCGCAATAGGCTATTTTTGGGGAGAATGTTATTTTTTTTTGTCTAAGGCCTTCCGTTCGATCGCTACTCTCTTGGCTCCTCAATGGTTAAGTGACTCAGCGGAAATTCCTACGTCCACATAAAGGAGCTAGGAGCCGGCTATGTGAATAGGAGTTGCAACAAAAATGAATAAAAACTCATGCAACAGCGTATATTGCACATTTACAATAAATTTTCAAAGTGATATCCATGCTGGCATACACTCATTCTGATCCGTTCTCTCAAGCTTCTCCGTACACGTAGAAATGTTTGCAGAGTAATTTCTGCGCATGCTGCACATCTGTTCTCCCGAAGTTCTTCAAGGGATTCTTATCCTGCTTAGACAAACAAAATCAACATTTCTCCCGAAAAACAGCCTATCGCAAACAACTTTGATCTCTTATTATTTTTAGATATTCTGCAAAATAACAAAGTTGTCCTATGAGGCCGGACTTCTGGGACACCCTGTATGCTATATAGAAAGTGCTTGCATACTGCAATCATTTCATCTCACCTTGAAAAAACAATTTTTCAGACAGACGTTTCATCATTACAATTATTCTTTTAATTCTAAAGATTTCACCTCCTCAGCGATTTCCGTTTTTCCCACATGTAAAAATAATAGATTAAAACAATCCCCAAATGTTCCAATTTTAAATATTTTACACTTTCTTCATTATAAGGTAATAATGCTACACATTTTAGCAAAATTTTAAAGTTGTAGCACTTCTAGAAGTAAAATAATATTTTTCTAATTGTTTAAATTTAAATAATTTTTAACGGCCGCCGCAATTCATGTATGGTGAAATTGAAATGTTTATTTGTGCAAATTCACTACTCTGTAAATAATTTGAAAATTTCAGCTTCCTAGCTCATATCGTAGTACTTAAACAGTTATCAATTTGTTTAAACTTTAAGAATTTTTAACTGCCAAACAAATTAAAATATCAAAATTTGTATAATCCCCATTTGGTTTTTTTAAGAATTCTACTTATATAAAAAATTTCAACTCCGTAGCAAATTTGGAAATACATAAACCTTGAAAATTTGTTTAACAATTGCGATTTTTTAGCGGTCGCATTGTTGCACTTTTTGTAGATTTTCGTTTTTTCTAGTCGGTTTTGCACAAAATCCTTACTATGAAAAAAATTTCTAATCTGCAGCACATCTGAAATTGCCTAAAAATTAGTATCCTCCTGTTATATGTTATATATATTGACGGATCTTACAGAGGAGGATATAACATACTAGTAGTTGGTGTTAGCATACTGCAAGCATTTCATATCACCTTAAAAAACATTCATTTTTCAGACAGACATTTCATCATTACAAATATTCTTTTAATTCTAAATATTTCACCTCTGCACCGATTTTCGTTTTCCCCAAATGTAAAAATAATAGTTTAAAACAATCCCCAAATTTTGCAATTTTAAAATTTTAACAATTTCTCCATTATGGGGTACTAATGCTACACAATTTATCCAAATTTTAAAGTTGTAGCAGTTCTAGAAGTCAAATAATATTTTCTAATTGTTTAAATTTAAATAATTTTTAACGGCCGCCAAAATTCATGTGTGTTAAAATTGAAAGGTTTTTTGTACTAGTTTACTACTTTGTACATAACTTGAAAATTTCAGCTTCATAGATCATCCCGTAATGTCTAAACAGTTACCTATTTGTTTAAAATTTAAGAATTTTTAACTTCCAAACACATTAAAATATCAAAATTTGTATGATCCCTATTTCGTTTTTTTATGAATTCTACTATTTAAAAAAATTCAACTCCGTAGCACATGCGAAAATACATAAACCATGAAAATTTGTTTAAAAAATTGCGAATTTTTAGCGGATGCAATGCTGCACTTTTTCAAGATTTTCGTTTTTTCTAGTCAGTTTTGCACAAAATCCTACCTAAGAAAAAAATTTCGAATCTCCAGGTCGTCTGGAAAACCTAAACATTAGTATCCTCCTATATGTTATATATCATTATATATAGACATTCCTTACAGAGGAGGAGGAGGAGGATATAACATACTAGTAGTTGGTGCTTGCATACTGCAAGCATTTCATCTCACCTTGAAAAAACATTCATTTTTCAAACAGACATTTTATCATTACAAATATTCTTTTAATTCTAAAGATTTCAACGTCACAGCGATTTTTGTTTTTCCACATGTAAAAATAATAGATTAAAAAATCCCCAAATGTTGCAATTTTAACAATTTTATACTTTCTCCATTATGGGGTACTAATCCTACATATTTTAGCCAAATTTTAAAGTTCCTAGAAGTATAATAATATTTTTATAATTGTTTAAATTTAAATAATTTTTAACGGCTTCCGAAATTCATATTTGGTAAAATTGAAATGTTTATTTGTGTAAATTCACTACTCTGTAAATAATTTGAAAATTTCAGCTTCCTAGCTCATCCCGTAGTACCTAAACAGTTATCCATTTGTTTAAACTTTAAGAATTTTTAATTGCCAAACAAATTAAAGTATCAAAATTTGTATAATCCCTATTTCATTTTTTTATAAATTCTACTAATAAAAAAAATTTCAACTCTGTAGCACATGCGGAAATACATAAACTATGAAAATTTGTTTAAACAATTGCGAATTTTTAGCGGCCATATTGTTGCACTTTTTCTAGATTTTCGTTTTTTCTAGTCGGTTTTGCACAAAATCCTACTTTAGAAAAACATTTCGAATCTCCAGCTTATCTGGAAGTGCCTAAACATTAGTATCCTACTATATCCTCCTCCTCTGTAAGAAACGTCTATATAGAATGATATATCGACGACTCTTACAGAGGAGGATATAACATCATATCATTCTATATAGACGTTCCTTACAGAAGAGGAGGAGGAGGAGGCTATAACATACTAGTAGTTCGCGCCAGCATACTGCAAGCATTTCATCTCACCTTGAAAAAACATTCATTTTTCAGAATGACATTTAATCATCACAAATATTCTTTTAATTCTAAATATTTCATTACCGCAGCGATTTTCGTTTTTCCCTTATGTAAAAATAATAGTTTAAAACAATCCCCAAAGGTTGCAATTTTAAAAATTTTACACTATCTTCATTATGGGGTACTAATGCTACATATTTTAGCCAATTTTTAAAGTTCTAGCACTTGTAGAACTAAATTAATATTTTTTAACTGTTTAAATTTAAATAATTTTTAACGGCCGTTGCAATTCATATATGGTAAAATTGAAATGTTTATTTGTGCAAATACACAACTTTGTAACAAATGTGAAAATTTCAGCTTCCTAGCTCATCCCGTAGTACCTAAACAGTTATCTATTTGTTTAAACTTTAAGAATTTTTAACTGCCAAAAAAATTAAAATATCGAAATTTGTATAATCCTCATTTCGTTATTTTAGGAATTCTACCTATAAAAAAAATTTCAACTAGCACATGCGGAAATACATAAACCTTGAAAATTTGTTTAAACAATGGCGAATTTTTATCGGCCGCATTGTTGCACTTTTTCAAGATTTTCGTTTTTTCTAGTGGGTTTTGCACAAAATTCTACCTATGAAAAAATTTCGAATCTCCAACTCATCTGGAAGTACCTAAACATTAGTATCCTCCTATATGTTATACAGGGTGTCCCAGAAGTCCGGCCTCATAGGACAACTTTGTTGTTTTGCAGATTATCTAAAAATAATAAGAGATCAAAGTTGTTCGCAATAGGCTATTTTTGGGGAGAATGTTATTTTTTTTTGTCTAAGGCCTTCCGTTCGATCGCTACTCTCTTGGCTCCTCAATGGTTAAGTGACTCAGCGGAAATTCCTACGTCCACATAAAGGAGCTAGGAGCCGGCTATGTGAATAGGAGTTGCAACAAAAATGAATAAAAACTCATGCAACAGTGTATATTGCACATTTACAATAAATTTTCAAAGTGATATCCATGCTGGCATACACTCATTCTGATTCGTTCTCTCAAGCTTCTCCGTACACGTAGAAATGTTTGCAGAGTAATTTCTGCGCATGCTGCACATCTGTTCTCCCGAAGTTCTTCAAGGGATTCTTATCCTGCTTAGACAAACAAAATCAACATTTCTCCCGAAAAACAGCCTATCGCAAACAACTTTGATCTCTTATTATTTTTAGATATTCTGCAAAATAACAAAGTTGTCCTATGAGGCCGGACATCTGGGACACCCTGTATGCTATATAGAAAGTGCTTGCATACTGCAATCATTTCATCTCACCTTGAAAAAACAATTTTTCAGACAGACGTTTCATCATTACAATTATTCTTTTAATTCTAAAGATTTCACCTCCTCAGCGATTTCCGTTTTTCCCACATGTAAAAATAATAGATTAAAACAATCCCCAAATGTTCCAATTTTAAATATTTTACACTTTCTTCATTATAAGGTAATAATGCTACACATTTTAGCAAAATTTTAAAGTTGTAGCACTTCTAGAAGTAAAATAATATTTTTCTAATTGTTTAAATTTAAATAATTTTTAACGGCCGCCGCAATTCATGTATGGTGAAATTGAAATGTTTATTTGTGCAAATTCACTACTCTGTAAATAATTTGAAAATTTCAGCTTCCTAGCTCATATCGTAGTACCTAAACAGTTATCAATTTGTTTAAACTTTAAGAATTTTTAACTGCCAAACAAATTAAAATATCAAAATTTGTATAATCCCCATTTGGTTTTTTTAAGAATTCTACTTATATAAAAAATTTCAACTCCGTAGCAAATTTGGAAATACATAAACCTTGAAAATTTGTTTAACAATTGCGATTTTTTAGCGGTCGCATTGTTGCACTTTTTGTAGATTTTCGTTTTTTCTAGTCGGTTTTGCACAAAATCCTTACTATGAAAAAAATTTCTAATCTGCAGCACATCTGAAATTGCCTAAAAATTAGTATCCTCCTGTTATATGTTATATATATTGACGGATCTTACAGAGGAGGATATAACATACTAGTAGTTGGTGTTAGCATACTGCAAGCATTTCATATCACCTTAAAAAACATTCATTTTTCAGACAGACATTTCATCATTACAAATATTCTTTTAATTCTAAATATTTCACCTCTGCACCGATTTTCGTTTTCCCCAAATGTAAAAATAATAGTTTAAAACAATCCCCAAATTTTGCAATTTTAAAATTTTAACAATTTCTCCATTATGGGGTACTAATGCTACACAATTTATCCAAATTTTAAAGTTGTAGCAGTTCTAGAAGTCAAATAATATTTTCTAATTGTTTAAATTTAAATAATTTTTAACGGCCGCCAAAATTCATGTGTGTTAAAATTGAAAGGTTTTTTGTACTAGTTTACTACTTTGTACATAACTTGAAAATTTCAGCTTCATAGATCATCCCGTAATGTCTAAACAGTTACCTATTTGTTTAAAATTTAAGAATTTTTAACTTCCAAACACATTAAAATATCAAAATTTGTATGATCCCTATTTCGTTTTTTTATGAATTCTACTATTTAAAAAAATTCAACTCCGTAGCACATGCGAAAATACATAAACCATGAAAATTTGTTTAAAAAATTGCGAATTTTTAGCGGATGCAATGCTGCACTTTTTCAAGATTTTCGTTTTTTCTAGTCAGTTTTGCACAAAATCCTACCTAAGAAAAAAATTTCGAATCTCCAGGTCGTCTGGAAAACCTAAACATTAGTATCCTCCTATATGTTATATATCATTATATATAGACATTCCTTACAGAGGAGGAGGAGGAGGATATAACATACTAGTAGTTGGTGCTTGCATACTGCAAGCATTTCATCTCACCTTGAAAAAACATTCATTTTTCAAACAGACATTTTATCATTACAAATATTCTTTTAATTCTAAAGATTTCAACGTCACAGCGATTTTTGTTTTTCCACATGTAAAAATAATAGATTAAAAAATCCCCAAATGTTGCAATTTTAACAATTTTATACTTTCTCCATTATGGGGTACTAATCCTACATATTTTAGCCAAATTTTAAAGTTCCTAGAAGTATAATAATATTTTTATAATTGTTTAAATTTAAATAATTTTTAACGGCTTCCGAAATTCATATTTGGTAAAATTGAAATGTTTATTTGTGTAAATTCACTACTCTGTAAATAATTTGAAAATTTCAGCTTCCTAGCTCATCCCGTAGTACCTAAACAGTTATCCATTTGTTTAAACTTTAAGAATTTTTAACTGCCAAACAAATTAAAGTATCAAAATTTGTATAATCCCTATTTCATTTTTTTATAAATTCTACTAATAAAAAAAATTTCAACTCTGTAGCACATGCGGAAATACATAAACTATGAAAATTTGTTTAAACAATTGCGAATTTTTAGCGGCCATATTGTTGCACTTTTTCTAGATTTTCGTTTTTTCTAGTCGGTTTTGCACAAAATCCTACTTTAGAAAAACATTTCGAATCTCCAGCTTATCTGGAAGTGCCTAAACATTAGTATCCTACTATATCCTCCTCCTCTGTAAGAAACGTCTATATAGAATGATATATCGACGACTCTTACAGAGGAGGATATAACATCATATCATTCTATATAGACGTTCCTTACAGAAGAGGAGGAGGAGGAGGCTATAACATACTAGTAGTTCGCGCCAGCATACTGCAAGCATTTCATCTCACCTTGAAAAAACATTCATTTTTCAGAATGACATTTAATCATCACAAATATTCTTTTAATTCTAAATATTTCATTACCGCAGCGATTTTCGTTTTTCCCTTATGTAAAAATAATAGTTTAAAACAATCCCCAAAGGTTGCAATTTTAAAAATTTTACACTATCTTCATTATGGGGTACTAATGCTACATATTTTAGCCAATTTTTAAAGTTCTAGCACTTGTAGAACTAAATTAATATTTTTTAACTGTTTAAATTTAAATAATTTTTAACGGCCGTTGCAATTCATATATGGTAAAATTGAAATGTTTATTTGTGCAAATACACAACTTTGTAACAAATGTGAAAATTTCAGCTTCCTAGCTCATCCCGTAGTACCTAAACAGTTATCTATTTGTTTAAACTTTAAGAATTTTTAACTGCCAAAAAAATTAAAATATCGAAATTTGTATAATCCTCATTTCGTTATTTTAGGAATTCTACCTATAAAAAAAATTTCAACTCCGTAGCACATGCGGAAATACATAAACCTTGAAAATTTGTTTAAACAATGGCGAATTTTTATCGGCCGCATTGTTGCACTTTTTCAAGATTTTCGTTTTTTCTAGTGGGTTTTGCACAAAATTCTACCTATGAAAAAATTTCGAATCTCCAACTCATCTGGAAGTACCTAAACATTAGTATCCTCCTATATGTTATACAGGGTGTCCCAGAAGTCCGGCCTCATAGGACAACTTTGTTGTTTTGCAGATTATCTAAAAATAATAAGAGATCAAAGTTGTTCGCAATAGGCTATTTTTGGGGAGAATGTTATTTTTTTTTGTCTAAGGCCTTCCGTTCGATCGCTACTCTCTTGGCTCCTCAATGGTTAAGTGACTCAGCGGAAATTCCTACGTCCACATAAAGGAGCTAGGAGCCGGCTATGTGAATAGGAGTTGCAACAAAAATGAATAAAAACTCATGCAACAGCGTATATTGCACATTTACAATAAATTTTCAAAGTGATATCCATGCTGGCATACACTCATTCTGATCCGTTCTCTCAAGCTTCTCCGTACACGTAGAAATGTTTGCAGAGTAATTTCTGCGCATGCTGCACATCTGTTCTCCCGAAGTTCTTCAAGGGATTCTTATCCTGCTTAGACAAACAAAATCAACATTTCTCCCGAAAAACAGCCTATCGCAAACAACTTTGATCTCTTATTATTTTTAGATATTCTGCAAAATAACAAAGTTGTCCTATGAGGCCGGACTTCTGGGACACCCTGTATGCTATATAGAAAGTGCTTGCATACTGCAATCATTTCATCTCACCTTGAAAAAACAATTTTTCAGACAGACGTTTCATCATTACAATTATTCTTTTAATTCTAAAGATTTCACCTCCTCAGCGATTTCCGTTTTTCCCACATGTAAAAATAATAGATTAAAACAATCCCCAAATGTTCCAATTTTAAATATTTTACACTTTCTTCATTATAAGGTAATAATGCTACACATTTTAGCAAAATTTTAAAGTTGTAGCACTTCTAGAAGTAAAATAATATTTTTCTAATTGTTTAAATTTAAATAATTTTTAACGGCCGCCGCAATTCATGTATGGTGAAATTGAAATGTTTATTTGTGCAAATTCACTACTCTGTAAATAATTTGAAAATTTCAGCTTCCTAGCTCATATCGTAGTACCTAAACAGTTATCAATTTGTTTAAACTTTAAGAATTTTTAACTGCCAAACAAATTAAAATATCAAAATTTGTATAATCCCCATTTGGTTTTTTTAAGAATTCTACTTATATAAAAAATTTCAACTCCGTAGCAAATTTGGAAATACATAAACCTTGAAAATTTGTTTAACAATTGCGATTTTTTAGCGGTCGCATTGTTGCACTTTTTGTAGATTTTCGTTTTTTCTAGTCGGTTTTGCACAAAATCCTTACTATGAAAAAAATTTCTAATCTGCAGCACATCTGAAATTGCCTAAAAATTAGTATCCTCCTGTTATATGTTATATATATTGACGGATCTTACAGAGGAGGATATAACATACTAGTAGTTGGTGTTAGCATACTGCAAGCATTTCATATCACCTTAAAAAACATTCATTTTTCAGACAGACATTTCATCATTACAAATATTCTTTTAATTCTAAATATTTCACCTCTGCACCGATTTTCGTTTTCCCCAAATGTAAAAATAATAGTTTAAAACAATCCCCAAATTTTGCAATTTTAAAATTTTAACAATTTCTCCATTATGGGGTACTAATGCTACACAATTTATCCAAATTTTAAAGTTGTAGCAGTTCTAGAAGTCAAATAATATTTTCTAATTGTTTAAATTTAAATAATTTTTAACGGCCGCCAAAATTCATGTGTGTTAAAATTGAAAGGTTTTTTGTACTAGTTTACTACTTTGTACATAACTTGAAAATTTCAGCTTCATAGATCATCCCGTAATGTCTAAACAGTTACCTATTTGTTTAAAATTTAAGAATTTTTAACTTCCAAACACATTAAAATATCAAAATTTGTATGATCCCTATTTCGTTTTTTTATGAATTCTACTATTTAAAAAAATTCAACTCCGTAGCACATGCGAAAATACATAAACCATGAAAATTTGTTTAAAAAATTGCGAATTTTTAGCGGATGCAATGCTGCACTTTTTCAAGATTTTCGTTTTTTCTAGTCAGTTTTGCACAAAATCCTACCTAAGAAAAAAATTTCGAATCTCCAGGTCGTCTGGAAAACCTAAACATTAGTATCCTCCTATATGTTATATATCATTATATATAGACATTCCTTACAGAGGAGGAGGAGGAGGATATAACATACTAGTAGTTGGTGCTTGCATACTGCAAGCATTTCATCTCACCTTGAAAAAACATTCATTTTTCAAACAGACATTTTATCATTACAAATATTCTTTTAATTCTAAAGATTTCAACGTCACAGCGATTTTTGTTTTTCCACATGTAAAAATAATAGATTAAAAAATCCCCAAATGTTGCAATTTTAACAATTTTATACTTTCTCCATTATGGGGTACTAATCCTACATATTTTAGCCAAATTTTAAAGTTCCTAGAAGTATAATAATATTTTTATAATTGTTTAAATTTAAATAATTTTTAACGGCTTCCGAAATTCATATTTGGTAAAATTGAAATGTTTATTTGTGTAAATTCACTACTCTGTAAATAATTTGAAAATTTCAGCTTCCTAGCTCATCCCGTAGTACCTAAACAGTTATCCATTTGTTTAAACTTTAAGAATTTTTAATTGCCAAACAAATTAAAGTATCAAAATTTGTATAATCCCTATTTCATTTTTTTATAAATTCTACTAATAAAAAAAATTTCAACTCTGTAGCACATGCGGAAATACATAAACTATGAAAATTTGTTTAAACAATTGCGAATTTTTAGCGGCCATATTGTTGCACTTTTTCTAGATTTTCGTTTTTTCTAGTCGGTTTTGCACAAAATCCTACTTTAGAAAAACATTTCGAATCTCCAGCTTATCTGGAAGTGCCTAAACATTAGTATCCTACTATATCCTCCTCCTCTGTAAGAAACGTCTATATAGAATGATATATCGACGACTCTTACAGAGGAGGATATAACATCATATCATTCTATATAGACGTTCCTTACAGAAGAGGAGGAGGCTATAACATACTAGTAGTTCGCGCCAGCATACTGCAAGCATTTCATCTCACCTTGAAAAAACATTCATTTTTCAGAATGACATTTAATCATCACAAATATTCTTTTAATTCTAAATATTTCATTACCGCAGCGATTTTCGTTTTTCCCTTATGTAAAAATAATAGTTTAAAACAATCCCCAAAGGTTGCAATTTTAAAAATTTTACACTATCTTCATTATGGGGTACTAATGCTACATATTTTAGCCAATTTTTAAAGTTCTAGCACTTGTAGAACTAAATTAATATTTTTTAACTGTTTAAATTTAAATAATTTTTAACGGCCGTTGCAATTCATATATGGTAAAATTGAAATGTTTATTTGTGCAAATACACAACTTTGTAACAAATGTGAAAATTTCAGCTTCCTAGCTCATCCCGTAGTACCTAAACAGTTATCTATTTGTTTAAACTTTAAGAATTTTTAACTGCCAAAAAAATTAAAATATCGAAATTTGTATAATCCTCATTTCGTTATTTTAGGAATTCTACCTATAAAAAAAATTTCAACTCCGTAGCACATGCGGAAATACATAAACCTTGAAAATTTGTTTAAACAATGGCGAATTTTTATCGGCCGCATTGTTGCACTTTTTCAAGATTTTCGTTTTTTCTAGTGGGTTTTGCACAAAATTCTACCTATGAAAAAATTTCGAATCTCCAACTCATCTGGAAGTACCTAAACATTAGTATCCTCCTATATGTTATACAGGGTGTCCCAGAAGTCCGGCCTCATAGGACAACTTTGTTGTTTTGCAGATTATCTAAAAATAATAAGAGATCAAAGTTGTTCGCAATAGGCTATTTTTGGGGAGAATGTTATTTTTTTTTGTCTAAGGCCTTCCGTTCGATCGCTACTCTCTTGGCTCCTCAATGGTTAAGTGACTCAGCGGAAATTCCTACGTCCACATAAAGGAGCTAGGAGCCGGCTATGTGAATAGGAGTTGCAACAAAAATGAATAAAAACTCATGCAACAGTGTATATTGCACATTTACAATAAATTTTCAAAGTGATATCCATGCTGGCATACACTCATTCTGATTCGTTCTCTCAAGCTTCTCCGTACACGTAGAAATGTTTGCAGAGTAATTTCTGCGCATGCTGCACATCTGTTCTCCCGAAGTTCTTCAAGGGATTCTTATCCTGCTTAGACAAACAAAATCAACATTTCTCCCGAAAAACAGCCTATCGCAAACAACTTTGATCTCTTATTATTTTTAGATATTCTGCAAAATAACAAAGTTGTCCTATGAGGCCGGACTTCTGGGACACCCTGTATGCTATATAGAAAGTGCTTGCATACTGCAATCATTTCATCTCACCTTGAAAAAACAATTTTTCAGACAGACGTTTCATCATTACAATTATTCTTTTAATTCTAAAGATTTCACCTCCTCAGCGATTTCCGTTTTTCCCACATGTAAAAATAATAGATTAAAACAATCCCCAAATGTTCCAATTTTAAATATTTTACACTTTCTTCATTATAAGGTAATAATGCTACACATTTTAGCAAAATTTTAAAGTTGTAGCACTTCTAGAAGTAAAATAATATTTTTCTAATTGTTTAAATTTAAATAATTTTTAACGGCCGCCGCAATTCATGTATGGTGAAATTGAAATGTTTATTTGTGCAAATTCACTACTCTGTAAATAATTTGAAAATTTCAGCTTCCTAGCTCATATCGTAGTACCTAAACAGTTATCAATTTGTTTAAACTTTAAGAATTTTTAACTGCCAAACAAATTAAAATATCAAAATTTGTATAATCTCCATTTGGTTTTTTTAAGAATTCTACTTATATAAAAAATTTCAACTCCGTAGCAAATTTGGAAATACATAAACCTTGAAAATTTGTTTAACAATTGCGATTTTTTAGCGGTCGCATTGTTGCACTTTTTGTAGATTTTCGTTTTTTCTAGTCGGTTTTGCACAAAATCCTTACTATGAAAAAAATTTCTAATCTGCAGCACATCTGAAATTGCCTAAAAATTAGTATCCTCCTGTTATATGTTATATATATTGACGGATCTTACAGAGGAGGATATAACATACTAGTAGTTGGTGTTAGCATACTGCAAGCATTTCATATCACCTTAAAAAACATTCATTTTTCAGACAGACATTTCATCATTACAAATATTCTTTTAATTCTAAATATTTCACCTCTGCACCGATTTTCGTTTTCCCCAAATGTAAAAATAATAGTTTAAAACAATCCCCAAATTTTGCAATTTTAAAATTTTAACAATTTCTCCATTATGGGGTACTAATGCTACACAATTTATCCAAATTTTAAAGTTGTAGCAGTTCTAGAAGTCAAATAATATTTTCTAATTGTTTAAATTTAAATAATTTTTAACGGCCGCCAAAATTCATGTGTGTTAAAATTGAAAGGTTTTTTGTACTAGTTTACTACTTTGTACATAACTTGAAAATTTCAGCTTCATAGATCATCCCGTAATGTCTAAACAGTTACCTATTTGTTTAAAATTTAAGAATTTTTAACTTCCAAACACATTAAAATATCAAAATTTGTATGATCCCTATTTCGTTTTTTTTTATGAATTCTACTATTTAAAAAAATTCAACTCCGCAGCACATGCGAAAATACATAAACCATGAAAATTTGTTTAAAAAATTGCGAATTTTTAGCGGATGCAATGCTGCACTTTTTCAAGATTTTCGTTTTTTCTAGTCAGTTTTGCACAAAATCCTACCTAAGAAAAAAATTTCGAATCTCCAGGTCGTCTGGAAAACCTAAACATTAGTATCCTCCTATATGTTATATATCATTATATATAGACATTCCTTACAGAGGAGGAGGAGGAGGATATAACATACTAGTAGTTGGTGCTTGCATACTGCAAGCATTTCATCTCACCTTGAAAAAACATTCATTTTTCAAACAGACATTTTATCATTACAAATATTCTTTTAATTGTAAAGATTTCAACGTCACAGCGATTTTTGTTTTTCCACATGTAAAAATAATAGATTAAAAAATCCCCAAATGTTGCAATTTTAACAATTTTATACTTTCTCCATTATGGGGTACTAATCCTACATATTTTAGCCAAATTTTAAAGTTCCTAGAAGTATAATAATATTTTTATAATTGTTTAAATTTAAATAATTTTTAACGGCTTCCGAAATTCATATTTGGTAAAATTGAAATGTTTATTTGTGTAAATTCACTACTCTGTAAATAATTTGAAAATTTCAGCTTCCTAGCTCATCCCGTAGTACCTAAACAGTTATCCATTTGTTTAAACTTTAAGAATTTTTAACTGCCAAACAAATTAAAGTATCAAAATTTGTATAATCCCTATTTCATTTTTTTATAAATTCTACTAATAAAAAAAATTTCAACTCTGTAGCACATGCGGAAATACATAAACTATGAAAATTTGTTTAAACAATTGCGAATTTTTAGCGGCCATATTGTTGCACTTTTTCTAGATTTTCGTTTTTTCTAGTCGGTTTTGCACAAAATCCTACTTTAGAAAAACATTTCGAATCTCCAGCTTATCTGGAAGTGCCTAAACATTAGTATCCTACTATATCCTCCTCCTCTGTAAGAAACGTCTATATAGAATGATATATCGACGACTCTTACAGAGGAGGATATAACATCATATCATTCTATATAGACGTTCCTTACAGAAGAGGAGGAGGAGGAGGCTATAACATACTAGTAGTTCGCGCCAGCATACTGCAAGCATTTCATCTCACCTTGAAAAAACATTCATTTTTCAGAATGACATTTAATCATCACAAATATTCTTTTAATTCTAAATATTTCATTACCGCAGCGATTTTCGTTTTTCCCTTATGTAAAAATAATAGTTTAAAACAATCCCCAAAGGTTGCAATTTTAAAAATTTTACACTATCTTCATTATGGGGTACTAATGCTACATATTTTAGCCAATTTTTAAAGTTCTAGCACTTGTAGAACTAAATTAATATTTTTTAACTGTTTAAATTTAAATAATTTTTAACGGCCGTTGCAATTCATATATGGTAAAATTGAAATGTTTATTTGTGCAAATACACAACTTTGTAACAAATGTGAAAATTTCAGCTTCCTAGCTCATCCCGTAGTACCTAAACAGTTATCTATTTGTTTAAACTTTAAGAATTTTTAACTGCCAAAAAAATTAAAATATCGAAATTTGTATAATCCTCATTTCGTTATTTTAGGAATTCTACCTATAAAAAAAATTTCAACTCCGTAGCACATGCGGAAATACATAAACCTTGAAAATTTGTTTAAACAATGGCGAATTTTTATCGGCCGCATTGTTGCACTTTTTCAAGATTTTCGTTTTTTCTAGTGGGTTTTGCACAAAATTCTACCTATGAAAAAATTTCGAATCTCCAACTCATCTGGAAGTACCTAAACATTAGTATCCTCCTATATGTTATACAGGGTGTCCCAGAAGTCCGGCCTCATAGGACAACTTTGTTGTTTTGCAGATTATCTAAAAATAATAAGAGATCAAAGTTGTTCGCAATAGGCTATTTTTGGGGAGAATGTTATTTTTTTTTGTCTAAGGCCTTCCGTTCGATCGCTACTCTCTTGGCTCCTCAATGGTTAAGTGACTCAGCGGAAATTCCTACGTCCACATAAAGGAGCTAGGAGCCGGCTATGTGAATAGGAGTTGCAACAAAAATGAATAAAAACTCATGCAACAGCGTATATTGCACATTTACAATAAATTTTCAAAGTGATATCCATGCTGGCATACACTCATTCTGATCCGTTCTCTCAAGCTTCTCCGTACACGTAGAAATGTTTGCAGAGTAATTTCTGCGCATGCTGCACATCTGTTCTCCCGAAGTTCTTCAAGGGATTCTTATCCTGCTTAGACAAACAAAATCAACATTTCTCCCGAAAAACAGCCTATCGCAAACAACTTTGATCTCTTATTATTTTTAGATATTCTGCAAAATAACAAAGTTGTCCTATGAGGCCGGACTTCTGGGACACCCTGTATGCTATATAGAAAGTGCTTGCATACTGCAATCATTTCATCTCACCTTGAAAAAACAATTTTTCAGACAGACGTTTCATCATTACAATTATTCTTTTAATTCTAAAGATTTCACCTCCTCAGCGATTTCCGTTTTTCCCACATGTAAAAATAATAGATTAAAACAATCCCCAAATGTTCCAATTTTAAATATTTTACACTTTCTTCATTATAAGGTAATAATGCTACACATTTTAGCAAAATTTTAAAGTTGTAGCACTTCTAGAAGTAAAATAATATTTTTCTAATTGTTTAAATTTAAATAATTTTTAACGGCCGCCGCAATTCATGTATGGTGAAATTGAAATGTTTATTTGTGCAAATTCACTACTCTGTAAATAATTTGAAAATTTCAGCTTCCTAGCTCATATCGTAGTACCTAAACAGTTATCAATTTGTTTAAACTTTAAGAATTTTTAACTGCCAAACAAATTAAAATATCAAAATTTGTATAATCCCCATTTGGTTTTTTTAAGAATTCTACTTATATAAAAAATTTCAACTCCGTAGCAAATTTGGAAATACATAAACCTTGAAAATTTGTTTAACAATTGCGATTTTTTAGCGGTCGCATTGTTGCACTTTTTGTAGATTTTCGTTTTTTCTAGTCGGTTTTGCACAAAATCCTTACTATGAAAAAAATTTCTAATCTGCAGCACATCTGAAATTGCCTAAAAATTAGTATCCTCCTGTTATATGTTATATATATTGACGGATCTTACAGAGGAGGATATAACATACTAGTAGTTGGTGTTAGCATACTGCAAGCATTTCATATCACCTTAAAAAACATTCATTTTTCAGACAGACATTTCATCATTACAAATATTCTTTTAATTCTAAATATTTCACCTCTGCACCGATTTTCGTTTTCCCCAAATGTAAAAATAATAGTTTAAAACAATCCCCAAATTTTGCAATTTTAAAATTTTAACAATTTCTCCATTATGGGGTACTAATGCTACACAATTTATCCAAATTTTAAAGTTGTAGCAGTTCTAGAAGTCAAATAATATTTTCTAATTGTTTAAATTTAAATAATTTTTAACGGCCGCCAAAATTCATGTGTGTTAAAATTGAAAGGTTTTTTGTACTAGTTTACTACTTTGTACATAACTTGAAAATTTCAGCTTCATAGATCATCCCGTAATGTCTAAACAGTTACCTATTTGTTTAAAATTTAAGAATTTTTAACTTCCAAACACATTAAAATATCAAAATTTGTATGATCCCTATTTCGTTTTTTTATGAATTCTACTATTTAAAAAAATTCAACTCCGTAGCACATGCGAAAATACATAAACCATGAAAATTTGTTTAAAAAATTGCGAATTTTTAGCGGATGCAATGCTGCACTTTTTCAAGATTTTCGTTTTTTCTAGTCAGTTTTGCACAAAATCCTACCTAAGAAAAAAATTTCGAATCTCCAGGTCGTCTGGAAAACCTAAACATTAGTATCCTCCTATATGTTATATATCATTATATATAGACATTCCTTACAGAGGAGGAGGAGGAGGATATAACATACTAGTAGTTGGTGCTTGCATACTGCAAGCATTTCATCTCACCTTGAAAAAACATTCATTTTTCAAACAGACATTTTATCATTACAAATATTCTTTTAATTCTAAAGATTTCAACGTCACAGCGATTTTTGTTTTTCCACATGTAAAAATAATAGATTAAAAAATCCCCAAATGTTGCAATTTTAACAATTTTATACTTTCTCCATTATGGGGTACTAATCCTACATATTTTAGCCAAATTTTAAAGTTCCTAGAAGTATAATAATATTTTTATAATTGTTTAAATTTAAATAATTTTTAACGGCTTCCGAAATTCATATTTGGTAAAATTGAAATGTTTATTTGTGTAAATTCACTACTCTGTAAATAATTTGAAAATTTCAGCTTCCTAGCTCATCCCGTAGTACCTAAACAGTTATCCATTTGTTTAAACTTTAAGAATTTTTAATTGCCAAACAAATTAAAGTATCAAAATTTGTATAATCCCTATTTCATTTTTTTATAAATTCTACTAATAAAAAAAATTTCAACTCTGTAGCACATGCGGAAATACATAAACTATGAAAATTTGTTTAAACAATTGCGAATTTTTAGCGGCCATATTGTTGCACTTTTTCTAGATTTTCGTTTTTTCTAGTCGGTTTTGCACAAAATCCTACTTTAGAAAAACATTTCGAATCTCCAGCTTATCTGGAAGTGCCTAAACATTAGTATCCTACTATATCCTCCTCCTCTGTAAGAAACGTCTATATAGAATGATATATCGACGACTCTTACAGAGGAGGATATAACATCATATCATTCTATATAGACGTTCCTTACAGAAGAGGAGGAGGCTATAACATACTAGTAGTTCGCGCCAGCATACTGCAAGCATTTCATCTCACCTTGAAAAAACATTCATTTTTCAGAATGACATTTAATCATCACAAATATTCTTTTAATTCTAAATATTTCATTACCGCAGCGATTTTCGTTTTTCCCTTATGTAAAAATAATAGTTTAAAACAATCCCCAAAGGTTGCAATTTTAAAAATTTTACACTATCTTCATTATGGGGTACTAATGCTACATATTTTAGCCAATTTTTAAAGTTCTAGCACTTGTAGAACTAAATTAATATTTTTTAACTGTTTAAATTTAAATAATTTTTAACGGCCGTTGCAATTCATATATGGTAAAATTGAAATGTTTATTTGTGCAAATACACAACTTTGTAACAAATGTGAAAATTTCAGCTTCCTAGCTCATCCCGTAGTACCTAAACAGTTATCTATTTGTTTAAACTTTAAGAATTTTTAACTGCCAAAAAAATTAAAATATCGAAATTTGTATAATCCTCATTTCGTTATTTTAGGAATTCTACCTATAAAAAAAATTTCAACTCCGTAGCACATGCGGAAATACATAAACCTTGAAAATTTGTTTAAACAATGGCGAATTTTTATCGGCCGCATTGTTGCACTTTTTCAAGATTTTCGTTTTTTCTAGTGGGTTTTGCACAAAATTCTACCTATGAAAAAATTTCGAATCTCCAACTCATCTGGAAGTACCTAAACATTAGTATCCTCCTATATGTTATACAGGGTGTCCCAGAAGTCCGGCCTCATAGGACAACTTTGTTGTTTTGCAGATTATCTAAAAATAATAAGAGATCAAAGTTGTTCGCAATAGGCTATTTTTGGGGAGAATGTTATTTTTTTTTGTCTAAGGCCTTCCGTTCGATCGCTACTCTCTTGGCTCCTCAATGGTTAAGTGACTCAGCGGAAATTCCTACGTCCACATAAAGGAGCTAGGAGCCGGCTATGTGAATAGGAGTTGCAACAAAAATGAATAAAAACTCATGCAACAGTGTATATTGCACATTTACAATAAATTTTCAAAGTGATATCCATGCTGGCATACACTCATTCTGATCCGTTCTCTCAAGCTTCTCCGTACACGTAGAAATGTTTGCAGAGTAATTTCTGCGCATGCTGCACATCTGTTCTCCCGAAGTTCTTCAAGGGATTCTTATCCTGCTTAGACAAACAAAATCAACATTTCTCCCGAAAAACAGCCTATCGCAAACAACTTTGATCTCTTATTATTTTTAGATATTCTGCAAAATAACAAAGTTGTCCTATGAGGCCGGACTTCTGGGACACCCTGTATGCTATATAGAAAGTGCTTGCATACTGCAATCATTTCATCTCACCTTGAAAAAACAATTTTTCAGACAGACGTTTCATCATTACAATTATTCTTTTAATTCTAAAGATTTCACCTCCTCAGCGATTTCCGTTTTTCCCACATGTAAAAATAATAGATTAAAACAATCCCCAAATGTTCCAATTTTAAATATTTTACACTTTCTTCATTATAAGGTAATAATGCTACACATTTTAGCAAAATTTTAAAGTTGTAGCACTTCTAGAAGTAAAATAATATTTTTCTAATTGTTTAAATTTAAATAATTTTTAACGGCCGCCGCAATTCATGTATGGTGAAATTGAAATGTTTATTTGTGCAAATTCACTACTCTGTAAATAATTTGAAAATTTCAGCTTCCTAGCTCATATCGTAGTACCTAAACAGTTATCAATTTGTTTAAACTTTAAGAATTTTTAACTGCCAAACAAATTAAAATATCAAAATTTGTATAATCCCCATTTGGTTTTTTTAAGAATTCTACTTATATAAAAAATTTCAACTCCGTAGCAAATTTGGAAATACATAAACCTTGAAAATTTGTTTAACAATTGCGATTTTTTAGCGGTCGCATTGTTGCACTTTTTGTAGATTTTCGTTTTTTCTAGTCGGTTTTGCACAAAATCCTTACTATGAAAAAAATTTCTAATCTGCAGCACATCTGAAATTGCCTAAAAATTAGTATCCTCCTGTTATATGTTATATATATTGACGGATCTTACAGAGGAGGATATAACATACTAGTAGTTGGTGTTAGCATACTGCAAGCATTTCATATCACCTTAAAAAACATTCATTTTTCAGACAGACATTTCATCATTACAAATATTCTTTTAATTCTAAATATTTCACCTCTGCACCGATTTTCGTTTTCCCCAAATGTAAAAATAATAGTTTAAAACAATCCCCAAATTTTGCAATTTTAAAATTTTAACAATTTCTCCATTATGGGGTACTAATGCTACACAATTTATCCAAATTTTAAAGTTGTAGCAGTTCTAGAAGTCAAATAATATTTTCTAATTGTTTAAATTTAAATAATTTTTAACGGCCGCCAAAATTCATGTGTGTTAAAATTGAAAGGTTTTTTGTACTAGTTTACTACTTTGTACATAACTTGAAAATTTCAGCTTCATAGATCATCCCGTAATGTCTAAACAGTTACCTATTTGTTTAAAATTTAAGAATTTTTAACTTCCAAACACATTAAAATATCAAAATTTGTATGATCCCTATTTCGTTTTTTTTTATGAATTCTACTATTTAAAAAAATTCAACTCCGCAGCACATGCGAAAATACATAAACCATGAAAATTTGTTTAAAAAATTGCGAATTTTTAGCGGATGCAATGCTGCACTTTTTCAAGATTTTCGTTTTTTCTAGTCAGTTTTGCACAAAATCCTACCTAAGAAAAAAATTTCGAATCTCCAGGTCGTCTGGAAAACCTAAACATTAGTATCCTCCTATATGTTATATATCATTATATATAGACATTCCTTACAGAGGAGGAGGAGGAGGATATAACATACTAGTAGTTGGTGCTTGCATACTGCAAGCATTTCATCTCACCTTGAAAAAACATTCATTTTTCAAACAGACATTTTATCATTACAAATATTCTTTTAATTGTAAAGATTTCAACGTCACAGCGATTTTTGTTTTTCCACATGTAAAAATAATAGATTAAAAAATCCCCAAATGTTGCAATTTTAACAATTTTATACTTTCTCCATTATGGGGTACTAATCCTACATATTTTAGCCAAATTTTAAAGTTCCTAGAAGTATAATAATATTTTTATAATTGTTTAAATTTAAATAATTTTTAACGGCTTCCGAAATTCATATTTGGTAAAATTGAAATGTTTATTTGTGTAAATTCACTACTCTGTAAATAATTTGAAAATTTCAGCTTCCTAGCTCATCCCGTAGTACCTAAACAGTTATCCATTTGTTTAAACTTTAAGAATTTTTAACTGCCAAACAAATTAAAGTATCAAAATTTGTATAATCCCTATTTCATTTTTTTATAAATTCTACTAATAAAAAAAATTTCAACTCTGTAGCACATGCGGAAATACATAAACTATGAAAATTTGTTTAAACAATTGCGAATTTTTAGCGGCCATATTGTTGCACTTTTTCTAGATTTTCGTTTTTTCTAGTCGGTTTTGCACAAAATCCTACTTTAGAAAAACATTTCGAATCTCCAGCTTATCTGGAAGTGCCTAAACATTAGTATCCTACTATATCCTCCTCCTCTGTAAGAAACGTCTATATAGAATGATATATCGACGACTCTTACAGAGGAGGATATAACATCATATCATTCTATATAGACGTTCCTTACAGAAGAGGAGGAGGAGGAGGCTATAACATACTAGTAGTTCGCGCCAGCATACTGCAAGCATTTCATCTCACCTTGAAAAAACATTCATTTTTCAGAATGACATTTAATCATCACAAATATTCTTTTAATTCTAAATATTTCATTACCGCAGCGATTTTCGTTTTTCCCTTATGTAAAAATAATAGTTTAAAACAATCCCCAAAGGTTGCAATTTTAAAAATTTTACACTATCTTCATTATGGGGTACTAATGCTACATATTTTAGCCAATTTTTAAAGTTCTAGCACTTGTAGAACTAAATTAATATTTTTTAACTGTTTAAATTTAAATAATTTTTAACGGCCGTTGCAATTCATATATGGTAAAATTGAAATGTTTATTTGTGCAAATACACAACTTTGTAACAAATGTGAAAATTTCAGCTTCCTAGCTCATCCCGTAGTACCTAAACAGTTATCTATTTGTTTAAACTTTAAGAATTTTTAACTGCCAAAAAAATTAAAATATCGAAATTTGTATAATCCTCATTTCGTTATTTTAGGAATTCTACCTATAAAAAAAATTTCAACTCCGTAGCACATGCGGAAATACATAAACCTTGAAAATTTGTTTAAACAATGGCGAATTTTTATCGGCCGCATTGTTGCACTTTTTCAAGATTTTCGTTTTTTCTAGTGGGTTTTGCACAAAATTCTACCTATGAAAAAATTTCGAATCTCCAACTCATCTGGAAGTACCTAAACATTAGTATCCTCCTATATGTTATACAGGGTGTCCCAGAAGTCCGGCCTCATAGGACAACTTTGTTGTTTTGCAGATTATCTAAAAATAATAAGAGATCAAAGTTGTTCGCAATAGGCTATTTTTGGGGAGAATGTTATTTTTTTTTGTCTAAGGCCTTCCGTTCGATCGCTACTCTCTTGGCTCCTCAATGGTTAAGTGACTCAGCGGAAATTCCTACGTCCACATAAAGGAGCTAGGAGCCGGCTATGTGAATAGGAGTTGCAACAAAAATGAATAAAAACTCATGCAACAGTGTATATTGCACATTTACAATAAATTTTCAAAGTGATATCCATGCTGGCATACACTCATTCTGATTCGTTCTCTCAAGCTTCTCCGTACACGTAGAAATGTTTGCAGAGTAATTTCTGCGCATGCTGCACATCTGTTCTCCCGAAGTTCTTCAAGGGATTCTTATCCTGCTTAGACAAACAAAATCAACATTTCTCCCGAAAAACAGCCTATCGCAAACAACTTTGATCTCTTATTATTTTTAGATATTCTGCAAAATAACAAAGTTGTCCTATGAGGCCGGACATCTGGGACACCCTGTATGCTATATAGAAAGTGCTTGCATACTGCAATCATTTCATCTCACCTTGAAAAAACAATTTTTCAGACAGACGTTTCATCATTACAATTATTCTTTTAATTCTAAAGATTTCACCTCCTCAGCGATTTCCGTTTTTCCCACATGTAAAAATAATAGATTAAAACAATCCCCAAATGTTCCAATTTTAAATATTTTACACTTTCTTCATTATAAGGTAATAATGCTACACATTTTAGCAAAATTTTAAAGTTGTAGCACTTCTAGAAGTAAAATAATATTTTTCTAATTGTTTAAATTTAAATAATTTTTAACGGCCGCCGCAATTCATGTATGGTGAAATTGAAATGTTTATTTGTGCAAATTCACTACTCTGTAAATAATTTGAAAATTTCAGCTTCCTAGCTCATATCGTAGTACCTAAACAGTTATCAATTTGTTTAAACTTTAAGAATTTTTAACTGCCAAACAAATTAAAATATCAAAATTTGTATAATCCCCATTTGGTTTTTTTAAGAATTCTACTTATATAAAAAATTTCAACTCCGTAGCAAATTTGGAAATACATAAACCTTGAAAATTTGTTTAACAATTGCGATTTTTTAGCGGTCGCATTGTTGCACTTTTTGTAGATTTTCGTTTTTTCTAGTCGGTTTTGCACAAAATCCTTACTATGAAAAAAATTTCTAATCTGCAGCACATCTGAAATTGCCTAAAAATTAGTATCCTCCTGTTATATGTTATATATATTGACGGATCTTACAGAGGAGGATATAACATACTAGTAGTTGGTGTTAGCATACTGCAAGCATTTCATATCACCTTAAAAAACATTCATTTTTCAGACAGACATTTCATCATTACAAATATTCTTTTAATTCTAAATATTTCACCTCTGCACCGATTTTCGTTTTCCCCAAATGTAAAAATAATAGTTTAAAACAATCCCCAAATTTTGCAATTTTAAAATTTTAACAATTTCTCCATTATGGGGTACTAATGCTACACAATTTATCCAAATTTTAAAGTTGTAGCAGTTCTAGAAGTCAAATAATATTTTCTAATTGTTTAAATTTAAATAATTTTTAACGGCCGCCAAAATTCATGTGTGTTAAAATTGAAAGGTTTTTTGTACTAGTTTACTACTTTGTACATAACTTGAAAATTTCAGCTTCATAGATCATCCCGTAATGTCTAAACAGTTACCTATTTGTTTAAAATTTAAGAATTTTTAACTTCCAAACACATTAAAATATCAAAATTTGTATGATCCCTATTTCGTTTTTTTATGAATTCTACTATTTAAAAAAATTCAACTCCGTAGCACATGCGAAAATACATAAACCATGAAAATTTGTTTAAAAAATTGCGAATTTTTAGCGGATGCAATGCTGCACTTTTTCAAGATTTTCGTTTTTTCTAGTCAGTTTTGCACAAAATCCTACCTAAGAAAAAAATTTCGAATCTCCAGGTCGTCTGGAAAACCTAAACATTAGTATCCTCCTATATGTTATATATCATTATATATAGACATTCCTTACAGAGGAGGAGGAGGAGGATATAACATACTAGTAGTTGGTGCTTGCATACTGCAAGCATTTCATCTCACCTTGAAAAAACATTCATTTTTCAAACAGACATTTTATCATTACAAATATTCTTTTAATTCTAAAGATTTCAACGTCACAGCGATTTTTGTTTTTCCACATGTAAAAATAATAGATTAAAAAATCCCCAAATGTTGCAATTTTAACAATTTTATACTTTCTCCATTATGGGGTACTAATCCTACATATTTTAGCCAAATTTTAAAGTTCCTAGAAGTATAATAATATTTTTATAATTGTTTAAATTTAAATAATTTTTAACGGCTTCCGAAATTCATATTTGGTAAAATTGAAATGTTTATTTGTGTAAATTCACTACTCTGTAAATAATTTGAAAATTTCAGCTTCCTAGCTCATCCCGTAGTACCTAAACAGTTATCCATTTGTTTAAACTTTAAGAATTTTTAATTGCCAAACAAATTAAAGTATCAAAATTTGTATAATCCCTATTTCATTTTTTTATAAATTCTACTAATAAAAAAAATTTCAACTCTGTAGCACATGCGGAAATACATAAACTATGAAAATTTGTTTAAACAATTGCGAATTTTTAGCGGCCATATTGTTGCACTTTTTCTAGATTTTCGTTTTTTCTAGTCGGTTTTGCACAAAATCCTACTTTAGAAAAACATTTCGAATCTCCAGCTTATCTGGAAGTGCCTAAACATTAGTATCCTACTATATCCTCCTCCTCTGTAAGAAACGTCTATATAGAATGATATATCGACGACTCTTACAGAGGAGGATATAACATCATATCATTCTATATAGACGTTCCTTACAGAAGAGGAGGAGGCTATAACATACTAGTAGTTCGCGCCAGCATACTGCAAGCATTTCATCTCACCTTGAAAAAACATTCATTTTTCAGAATGACATTTAATCATCACAAATATTCTTTTAATTCTAAATATTTCATTACCGCAGCGATTTTCGTTTTTCCCTTATGTAAAAATAATAGTTTAAAACAATCCCCAAAGGTTGCAATTTTAAAAATTTTACACTATCTTCATTATGGGGTACTAATGCTACATATTTTAGCCAATTTTTAAAGTTCTAGCACTTGTAGAACTAAATTAATATTTTTTAACTGTTTAAATTTAAATAATTTTTAACGGCCGTTGCAATTCATATATGGTAAAATTGAAATGTTTATTTGTGCAAATACACAACTTTGTAACAAATGTGAAAATTTCAGCTTCCTAGCTCATCCCGTAGTACCTAAACAGTTATCTATTTGTTTAAACTTTAAGAATTTTTAACTGCCAAAAAAATTAAAATATCGAAATTTGTATAATCCTCATTTCGTTATTTTAGGAATTCTACCTATAAAAAAAATTTCAACTCCGTAGCACATGCGGAAATACATAAACCTTGAAAATTTGTTTAAACAATGGCGAATTTTTATCGGCCGCATTGTTGCACTTTTTCAAGATTTTCGTTTTTTCTAGTGGGTTTTGCACAAAATTCTACCTATGAAAAAATTTCGAATCTCCAACTCATCTGGAAGTACCTAAACATTAGTATCCTCCTATATGTTATACAGGGTGTCCCAGAAGTCCGGCCTCATAGGACAACTTTGTTGTTTTGCAGATTATCTAAAAATAATAAGAGATCAAAGTTGTTCGCAATAGGCTATTTTTGGGGAGAATGTTATTTTTTTTTGTCTAAGGCCTTCCGTTCGATCGCTACTCTCTTGGCTCCTCAATGGTTAAGTGACTCAGCGGAAATTCCTACGTCCACATAAAGGAGCTAGGAGCCGGCTATGTGAATAGGAGTTGCAACAAAAATGAATAAAAACTCATGCAACAGTGTATATTGCACATTTACAATAAATTTTCAAAGTGATATCCATGCTGGCATACACTCATTCTGATCCGTTCTCTCAAGCTTCTCCGTACACGTAGAAATGTTTGCAGAGTAATTTCTGCGCATGCTGCACATCTGTTCTCCCGAAGTTCTTCAAGGGATTCTTATCCTGCTTAGACAAACAAAATCAACATTTCTCCCGAAAAACAGCCTATCGCAAACAACTTTGATCTCTTATTATTTTTAGATATTCTGCAAAATAACAAAGTTGTCCTATGAGGCCGGACTTCTGGGACACCCTGTATGCTATATAGAAAGTGCTTGCATACTGCAATCATTTCATCTCACCTTGAAAAAACAATTTTTCAGACAGACGTTTCATCATTACAATTATTCTTTTAATTCTAAAGATTTCACCTCCTCAGCGATTTCCGTTTTTCCCACATGTAAAAATAATAGATTAAAACAATCCCCAAATGTTCCAATTTTAAATATTTTACACTTTCTTCATTATAAGGTAATAATGCTACACATTTTAGCAAAATTTTAAAGTTGTAGCACTTCTAGAAGTAAAATAATATTTTTCTAATTGTTTAAATTTAAATAATTTTTAACGGCCGCCGCAATTCATGTATGGTGAAATTGAAATGTTTATTTGTGCAAATTCACTACTCTGTAAATAATTTGAAAATTTCAGCTTCCTAGCTCATATCGTAGTACCTAAACAGTTATCAATTTGTTTAAACTTTAAGAATTTTTAACTGCCAAACAAATTAAAATATCAAAATTTGTATAATCCCCATTTGGTTTTTTTAAGAATTCTACTTATATAAAAAATTTCAACTCCGTAGCAAATTTGGAAATACATAAACCTTGAAAATTTGTTTAACAATTGCGATTTTTTAGCGGTCGCATTGTTGCACTTTTTGTAGATTTTCGTTTTTTCTAGTCGGTTTTGCACAAAATCCTTACTATGAAAAAAATTTCTAATCTGCAGCACATCTGAAATTGCCTAAAAATTAGTATCCTCCTGTTATATGTTATATATATTGACGGATCTTACAGAGGAGGATATAACATACTAGTAGTTGGTGTTAGCATACTGCAAGCATTTCATATCACCTTAAAAAACATTCATTTTTCAGACAGACATTTCATCATTACAAATATTCTTTTAATTCTAAATATTTCACCTCTGCACCGATTTTCGTTTTCCCCAAATGTAAAAATAATAGTTTAAAACAATCCCCAAATTTTGCAATTTTAAAATTTTAACAATTTCTCCATTATGGGGTACTAATGCTACACAATTTATCCAAATTTTAAAGTTGTAGCAGTTCTAGAAGTCAAATAATATTTTCTAATTGTTTAAATTTAAATAATTTTTAACGGCCGCCAAAATTCATGTGTGTTAAAATTGAAAGGTTTTTTGTACTAGTTTACTACTTTGTACATAACTTGAAAATTTCAGCTTCATAGATCATCCCGTAATGTCTAAACAGTTACCTATTTGTTTAAAATTTAAGAATTTTTAACTTCCAAACACATTAAAATATCAAAATTTGTATGATCCCTATTTCGTTTTTTTATGAATTCTACTATTTAAAAAAATTCAACTCCGTAGCACATGCGAAAATACATAAACCATGAAAATTTGTTTAAAAAATTGCGAATTTTTAGCGGATGCAATGCTGCACTTTTTCAAGATTTTCGTTTTTTCTAGTCAGTTTTGCACAAAATCCTACCTAAGAAAAAAATTTCGAATCTCCAGGTCGTCTGGAAAACCTAAACATTAGTATCCTCCTATATGTTATATATCATTATATATAGACATTCCTTACAGAGGAGGAGGAGGAGGATATAACATACTAGTAGTTGGTGCTTGCATACTGCAAGCATTTCATCTCACCTTGAAAAAACATTCATTTTTCAAACAGACATTTTATCATTACAAATATTCTTTTAATTCTAAAGATTTCAACGTCACAGCGATTTTTGTTTTTCCACATGTAAAAATAATAGATTAAAAAATCCCCAAATGTTGCAATTTTAACAATTTTATACTTTCTCCATTATGGGGTACTAATCCTACATATTTTAGCCAAATTTTAAAGTTCCTAGAAGTATAATAATATTTTTATAATTGTTTAAATTTAAATAATTTTTAACGGCTTCCGAAATTCATATTTGGTAAAATTGAAATGTTTATTTGTGTAAATTCACTACTCTGTAAATAATTTGAAAATTTCAGCTTCCTAGCTCATCCCGTAGTACCTAAACAGTTATCCATTTGTTTAAACTTTAAGAATTTTTAATTGCCAAACAAATTAAAGTATCAAAATTTGTATAATCCCTATTTCATTTTTTTATAAATTCTACTAATAAAAAAAATTTCAACTCTGTAGCACATGCGGAAATACATAAACTATGAAAATTTGTTTAAACAATTGCGAATTTTTAGCGGCCATATTGTTGCACTTTTTCTAGATTTTCGTTTTTTCTAGTCGGTTTTGCACAAAATCCTACTTTAGAAAAACATTTCGAATCTCCAGCTTATCTGGAAGTGCCTAAACATTAGTATCCTACTATATCCTCCTCCTCTGTAAGAAACGTCTATATAGAATGATATATCGACGACTCTTACAGAGGAGGATATAACATCATATCATTCTATATAGACGTTCCTTACAGAAGAGGAGGAGGCTATAACATACTAGTAGTTCGCGCCAGCATACTGCAAGCATTTCATCTCACCTTGAAAAAACATTCATTTTTCAGAATGACATTTAATCATCACAAATATTCTTTTAATTCTAAATATTTCATTACCGCAGCGATTTTCGTTTTTCCCTTATGTAAAAATAATAGTTTAAAACAATCCCCAAAGGTTGCAATTTTAAAAATTTTACACTATCTTCATTATGGGGTACTAATGCTACATATTTTAGCCAATTTTTAAAGTTCTAGCACTTGTAGAACTAAATTAATATTTTTTAACTGTTTAAATTTAAATAATTTTTAACGGCCGTTGCAATTCATATATGGTAAAATTGAAATGTTTATTTGTGCAAATACACAACTTTGTAACAAATGTGAAAATTTCAGCTTCCTAGCTCATCCCGTAGTACCTAAACAGTTATCTATTTGTTTAAACTTTAAGAATTTTTAACTGCCAAAAAAATTAAAATATCGAAATTTGTATAATCCTCATTTCGTTATTTTAGGAATTCTACCTATAAAAAAAATTTCAACTCCGTAGCACATGCGGAAATACATAAACCTTGAAAATTTGTTTAAACAATGGCGAATTTTTATCGGCCGCATTGTTGCACTTTTTCAAGATTTTCGTTTTTTCTAGTGGGTTTTGCACAAAATTCTACCTATGAAAAAATTTCGAATCTCCAACTCATCTGGAAGTACCTAAACATTAGTATCCTCCTATATGTTATACAGGGTGTCCCAGAAGTCCGGCCTCATAGGACAACTTTGTTGTTTTGCAGATTATCTAAAAATAATAAGAGATCAAAGTTGTTCGCAATAGGCTATTTTTGGGGAGAATGTTATTTTTTTTTGTCTAAGGCCTTCCGTTCGATCGCTACTCTCTTGGCTCCTCAATGGTTAAGTGACTCAGCGGAAATTCCTACGTCCACATAAAGGAGCTAGGAGCCGGCTATGTGAATAGGAGTTGCAACAAAAATGAATAAAAACTCATGCAACAGTGTATATTGCACATTTACAATAAATTTTCAAAGTGATATCCATGCTGGCATACACTCATTCTGATCCGTTCTCTCAAGCTTCTCCGTACACGTAGAAATGTTTGCAGAGTAATTTCTGCGCATGCTGCACATCTGTTCTCCCGAAGTTCTTCAAGGGATTCTTATCCTGCTTAGACAAACAAAATCAACATTTCTCCCGAAAAACAGCCTATCGCAAACAACTTTGATCTCTTATTATTTTTAGATATTCTGCAAAATAACAAAGTTGTCCTATGAGGCCGGACTTCTGGGACACCCTGTATGCTATATAGAAAGTGCTTGCATACTGCAATCATTTCATCTCACCTTGAAAAAACAATTTTTCAGACAGACGTTTCATCATTACAATTATTCTTTTAATTCTAAAGATTTCACCTCCTCAGCGATTTCCGTTTTTCCCACATGTAAAAATAATAGATTAAAACAATCCCCAAATGTTCCAATTTTAAATATTTTACACTTTCTTCATTATAAGGTAATAATGCTACACATTTTAGCAAAATTTTAAAGTTGTAGCACTTCTAGAAGTAAAATAATATTTTTCTAATTGTTTAAATTTAAATAATTTTTAACGGCCGCCGCAATTCATGTATGGTGAAATTGAAATGTTTATTTGTGCAAATTCACTACTCTGTAAATAATTTGAAAATTTCAGCTTCCTAGCTCATATCGTAGTACCTAAACAGTTATCAATTTGTTTAAACTTTAAGAATTTTTAACTGCCAAACAAATTAAAATATCAAAATTTGTATAATCCCCATTTGGTTTTTTTAAGAATTCTACTTATATAAAAAATTTCAACTCCGTAGCAAATTTGGAAATACATAAACCTTGAAAATTTGTTTAACAATTGCGATTTTTTAGCGGTCGCATTGTTGCACTTTTTGTAGATTTTCGTTTTTTCTAGTCGGTTTTGCACAAAATCCTTACTATGAAAAAAATTTCTAATCTGCAGCACATCTGAAATTGCCTAAAAATTAGTATCCTCCTGTTATATGTTATATATATTGACGGATCTTACAGAGGAGGATATAACATACTAGTAGTTGGTGTTAGCATACTGCAAGCATTTCATATCACCTTAAAAAACATTCATTTTTCAGACAGACATTTCATCATTACAAATATTCTTTTAATTCTAAATATTTCACCTCTGCACCGATTTTCGTTTTCCCCAAATGTAAAAATAATAGTTTAAAACAATCCCCAAATTTTGCAATTTTAAAATTTTAACAATTTCTCCATTATGGGGTACTAATGCTACACAATTTATCCAAATTTTAAAGTTGTAGCAGTTCTAGAAGTCAAATAATATTTTCTAATTGTTTAAATTTAAATAATTTTTAACGGCCGCCAAAATTCATGTGTGTTAAAATTGAAAGGTTTTTTGTACTAGTTTACTACTTTGTACATAACTTGAAAATTTCAGCTTCATAGATCATCCCGTAATGTCTAAACAGTTACCTATTTGTTTAAAATTTAAGAATTTTTAACTTCCAAACACATTAAAATATCAAAATTTGTATGATCCCTATTTCGTTTTTTTTTATGAATTCTACTATTTAAAAAAATTCAACTCCGCAGCACATGCGAAAATACATAAACCATGAAAATTTGTTTAAAAAATTGCGAATTTTTAGCGGATGCAATGCTGCACTTTTTCAAGATTTTCGTTTTTTCTAGTCAGTTTTGCACAAAATCCTACCTAAGAAAAAAATTTCGAATCTCCAGGTCGTCTGGAAAACCTAAACATTAGTATCCTCCTATATGTTATATATCATTATATATAGACATTCCTTACAGAGGAGGAGGAGGAGGATATAACATACTAGTAGTTGGTGCTTGCATACTGCAAGCATTTCATCTCACCTTGAAAAAACATTCATTTTTCAAACAGACATTTTATCATTACAAATATTCTTTTAATTGTAAAGATTTCAACGTCACAGCGATTTTTGTTTTTCCACATGTAAAAATAATAGATTAAAAAATCCCCAAATGTTGCAATTTTAACAATTTTATACTTTCTCCATTATGGGGTACTAATCCTACATATTTTAGCCAAATTTTAAAGTTCCTAGAAGTATAATAATATTTTTATAATTGTTTAAATTTAAATAATTTTTAACGGCTTCCGAAATTCATATTTGGTAAAATTGAAATGTTTATTTGTGTAAATTCACTACTCTGTAAATAATTTGAAAATTTCAGCTTCCTAGCTCATCCCGTAGTACCTAAACAGTTATCCATTTGTTTAAACTTTAAGAATTTTTAACTGCCAAACAAATTAAAGTATCAAAATTTGTATAATCCCTATTTCATTTTTTTATAAATTCTACTAATAAAAAAAATTTCAACTCTGTAGCACATGCGGAAATACATAAACTATGAAAATTTGTTTAAACAATTGCGAATTTTTAGCGGCCATATTGTTGCACTTTTTCTAGATTTTCGTTTTTTCTAGTCGGTTTTGCACAAAATCCTACTTTAGAAAAACATTTCGAATCTCCAGCTTATCTGGAAGTGCCTAAACATTAGTATCCTACTATATCCTCCTCCTCTGTAAGAAACGTCTATATAGAATGATATATCGACGACTCTTACAGAGGAGGATATAACATCATATCATTCTATATAGACGTTCCTTACAGAAGAGGAGGAGGAGGAGGCTATAACATACTAGTAGTTCGCGCCAGCATACTGCAAGCATTTCATCTCACCTTGAAAAAACATTCATTTTTCAGAATGACATTTAATCATCACAAATATTCTTTTAATTCTAAATATTTCATTACCGCAGCGATTTTCGTTTTTCCCTTATGTAAAAATAATAGTTTAAAACAATCCCCAAAGGTTGCAATTTTAAAAATTTTACACTATCTTCATTATGGGGTACTAATGCTACATATTTTAGCCAATTTTTAAAGTTCTAGCACTTGTAGAACTAAATTAATATTTTTTAACTGTTTAAATTTAAATAATTTTTAACGGCCGTTGCAATTCATATATGGTAAAATTGAAATGTTTATTTGTGCAAATACACAACTTTGTAACAAATGTGAAAATTTCAGCTTCCTAGCTCATCCCGTAGTACCTAAACAGTTATCTATTTGTTTAAACTTTAAGAATTTTTAACTGCCAAAAAAATTAAAATATCGAAATTTGTATAATCCTCATTTCGTTATTTTAGGAATTCTACCTATAAAAAAAATTTCAACTCCGTAGCACATGCGGAAATACATAAACCTTGAAAATTTGTTTAAACAATGGCGAATTTTTATCGGCCGCATTGTTGCACTTTTTCAAGATTTTCGTTTTTTCTAGTGGGTTTTGCACAAAATTCTACCTATGAAAAAATTTCGAATCTCCAACTCATCTGGAAGTACCTAAACATTAGTATCCTCCTATATGTTATACAGGGTGTCCCAGAAGTCCGGCCTCATAGGACAACTTTGTTGTTTTGCAGATTATCTAAAAATAATAAGAGATCAAAGTTGTTCGCAATAGGCTATTTTTGGGGAGAATGTTATTTTTTTTTGTCTAAGGCCTTCCGTTCGATCGCTACTCTCTTGGCTCCTCAATGGTTAAGTGACTCAGCGGAAATTCCTACGTCCACATAAAGGAGCTAGGAGCCGGCTATGTGAATAGGAGTTGCAACAAAAATGAATAAAAACTCATGCAACAGTGTATATTGCACATTTACAATAAATTTTCAAAGTGATATCCATGCTGGCATACACTCATTCTGATTCGTTCTCTCAAGCTTCTCCGTACACGTAGAAATGTTTGCAGAGTAATTTCTGCGCATGCTGCACATCTGTTCTCCCGAAGTTCTTCAAGGGATTCTTATCCTGCTTAGACAAACAAAATCAACATTTCTCCCGAAAAACAGCCTATCGCAAACAACTTTGATCTCTTATTATTTTTAGATATTCTGCAAAATAACAAAGTTGTCCTATGAGGCCGGACATCTGGGACACCCTGTATGCTATATAGAAAGTGCTTGCATACTGCAATCATTTCATCTCACCTTGAAAAAACAATTTTTCAGACAGACGTTTCATCATTACAATTATTCTTTTAATTCTAAAGATTTCACCTCCTCAGCGATTTCCGTTTTTCCCACATGTAAAAATAATAGATTAAAACAATCCCCAAATGTTCCAATTTTAAATATTTTACACTTTCTTCATTATAAGGTAATAATGCTACACATTTTAGCAAAATTTTAAAGTTGTAGCACTTCTAGAAGTAAAATAATATTTTTCTAATTGTTTAAATTTAAATAATTTTTAACGGCCGCCGCAATTCATGTATGGTGAAATTGAAATGTTTATTTGTGCAAATTCACTACTCTGTAAATAATTTGAAAATTTCAGCTTCCTAGCTCATATCGTAGTACCTAAACAGTTATCAATTTGTTTAAACTTTAAGAATTTTTAACTGCCAAACAAATTAAAATATCAAAATTTGTATAATCCCCATTTGGTTTTTTTAAGAATTCTACTTATATAAAAAATTTCAACTCCGTAGCAAATTTGGAAATACATAAACCTTGAAAATTTGTTTAACAATTGCGATTTTTTAGCGGTCGCATTGTTGCACTTTTTGTAGATTTTCGTTTTTTCTAGTCGGTTTTGCACAAAATCCTTACTATGAAAAAAATTTCTAATCTGCAGCACATCTGAAATTGCCTAAAAATTAGTATCCTCCTGTTATATGTTATATATATTGACGGATCTTACAGAGGAGGATATAACATACTAGTAGTTGGTGTTAGCATACTGCAAGCATTTCATATCACCTTAAAAAACATTCATTTTTCAGACAGACATTTCATCATTACAAATATTCTTTTAATTCTAAATATTTCACCTCTGCACCGATTTTCGTTTTCCCCAAATGTAAAAATAATAGTTTAAAACAATCCCCAAATTTTGCAATTTTAAAATTTTAACAATTTCTCCATTATGGGGTACTAATGCTACACAATTTATCCAAATTTTAAAGTTGTAGCAGTTCTAGAA
Organism: Tanypteryx hageni; assembly: GCA_028673005.1. NCBI lineage: Eukaryota > Metazoa > Arthropoda > Insecta > Odonata > Petaluridae > Tanypteryx > Tanypteryx hageni. The sequence goes on from CM054113.1 coordinate 1,324,817, forward strand.
GTCAAATAATATTTTCTAATTGTTTAAATTTAAATAATTTTTAACGGCCGCCAAAATTCATGTGTGTTAAAATTGAAAGGTTTTTTGTACTAGTTTACTACTTTGTACATAACTTGAAAATTTCAGCTTCATAGATCATCCCGTAATGTCTAAACAGTTACCTATTTGTTTAAAATTTAAGAATTTTTAACTTCCAAACACATTAAAATATCAAAATTTGTATGATCCCTATTTCGTTTTTTTTTATGAATTCTACTATTTAAAAAAATTCAACTCCGCAGCACATGCGAAAATACATAAACCATGAAAATTTGTTTAAAAAATTGCGAATTTTTAGCGGATGCAATGCTGCACTTTTTCAAGATTTTCGTTTTTTCTAGTCAGTTTTGCACAAAATCCTACCTAAGAAAAAAATTTCGAATCTCCAGGTCGTCTGGAAAACCTAAACATTAGTATCCTCCTATATGTTATATATCATTATATATAGACATTCCTTACAGAGGAGGAGGAGGAGGATATAACATACTAGTAGTTGGTGCTTGCATACTGCAAGCATTTCATCTCACCTTGAAAAAACATTCATTTTTCAAACAGACATTTTATCATTACAAATATTCTTTTAATTGTAAAGATTTCAACGTCACAGCGATTTTTGTTTTTCCACATGTAAAAATAATAGATTAAAAAATCCCCAAATGTTGCAATTTTAACAATTTTATACTTTCTCCATTATGGGGTACTAATCCTACATATTTTAGCCAAATTTTAAAGTTCCTAGAAGTATAATAATATTTTTATAATTGTTTAAATTTAAATAATTTTTAACGGCTTCCGAAATTCATATTTGGTAAAATTGAAATGTTTATTTGTGTAAATTCACTACTCTGTAAATAATTTGAAAATTTCAGCTTCCTAGCTCATCCCGTAGTACCTAAACAGTTATCCATTTGTTTAAACTTTAAGAATTTTTAACTGCCAAACAAATTAAAGTATCAAAATTTGTATAATCCCTATTTCATTTTTTTATAAATTCTACTAATAAAAAAAATTTCAACTCTGTAGCACATGCGGAAATACATAAACTATGAAAATTTGTTTAAACAATTGCGAATTTTTAGCGGCCATATTGTTGCACTTTTTCTAGATTTTCGTTTTTTCTAGTCGGTTTTGCACAAAATCCTACTTTAGAAAAACATTTCGAATCTCCAGCTTATCTGGAAGTGCCTAAACATTAGTATCCTACTATATCCTCCTCCTCTGTAAGAAACGTCTATATAGAATGATATATCGACGACTCTTACAGAGGAGGATATAACATCATATCATTCTATATAGACGTTCCTTACAGAAGAGGAGGAGGAGGAGGCTATAACATACTAGTAGTTCGCGCCAGCATACTGCAAGCATTTCATCTCACCTTGAAAAAACATTCATTTTTCAGAATGACATTTAATCATCACAAATATTCTTTTAATTCTAAATATTTCATTACCGCAGCGATTTTCGTTTTTCCCTTATGTAAAAATAATAGTTTAAAACAATCCCCAAAGGTTGCAATTTTAAAAATTTTACACTATCTTCATTATGGGGTACTAATGCTACATATTTTAGCCAATTTTTAAAGTTCTAGCACTTGTAGAACTAAATTAATATTTTTTAACTGTTTAAATTTAAATAATTTTTAACGGCCGTTGCAATTCATATATGGTAAAATTGAAATGTTTATTTGTGCAAATACACAACTTTGTAACAAATGTGAAAATTTCAGCTTCCTAGCTCATCCCGTAGTACCTAAACAGTTATCTATTTGTTTAAACTTTAAGAATTTTTAACTGCCAAAAAAATTAAAATATCGAAATTTGTATAATCCTCATTTCGTTATTTTAGGAATTCTACCTATAAAAAAAATTTCAACTCCGTAGCACATGCGGAAATACATAAACCTTGAAAATTTGTTTAAACAATGGCGAATTTTTATCGGCCGCATTGTTGCACTTTTTCAAGATTTTCGTTTTTTCTAGTGGGTTTTGCACAAAATTCTACCTATGAAAAAATTTCGAATCTCCAACTCATCTGGAAGTACCTAAACATTAGTATCCTCCTATATGTTATACAGGGTGTCCCAGAAGTCCGGCCTCATAGGACAACTTTGTTGTTTTGCAGATTATCTAAAAATAATAAGAGATCAAAGTTGTTCGCAATAGGCTATTTTTGGGGAGAATGTTATTTTTTTTTGTCTAAGGCCTTCCGTTCGATCGCTACTCTCTTGGCTCCTCAATGGTTAAGTGACTCAGCGGAAATTCCTACGTCCACATAAAGGAGCTAGGAGCCGGCTATGTGAATAGGAGTTGCAACAAAAATGAATAAAAACTCATGCAACAGTGTATATTGCACATTTACAATAAATTTTCAAAGTGATATCCATGCTGGCATACACTCATTCTGATTCGTTCTCTCAAGCTTCTCCGTACACGTAGAAATGTTTGCAGAGTAATTTCTGCGCATGCTGCACATCTGTTCTCCCGAAGTTCTTCAAGGGATTCTTATCCTGCTTAGACAAACAAAATCAACATTTCTCCCGAAAAACAGCCTATCGCAAACAACTTTGATCTCTTATTATTTTTAGATATTCTGCAAAATAACAAAGTTGTCCTATGAGGCCGGACTTCTGGGACACCCTGTATGCTATATAGAAAGTGCTTGCATACTGCAATCATTTCATCTCACCTTGAAAAAACAATTTTTCAGACAGACGTTTCATCATTACAATTATTCTTTTAATTCTAAAGATTTCACCTCCTCAGCGATTTCCGTTTTTCCCACATGTAAAAATAATAGATTAAAACAATCCCCAAATGTTCCAATTTTAAATATTTTACACTTTCTTCATTATAAGGTAATAATGCTACACATTTTAGCAAAATTTTAAAGTTGTAGCACTTCTAGAAGTAAAATAATATTTTTCTAATTGTTTAAATTTAAATAATTTTTAACGGCCGCCGCAATTCATGTATGGTGAAATTGAAATGTTTATTTGTGCAAATTCACTACTCTGTAAATAATTTGAAAATTTCAGCTTCCTAGCTCATATCGTAGTACCTAAACAGTTATCAATTTGTTTAAACTTTAAGAATTTTTAACTGCCAAACAAATTAAAATATCAAAATTTGTATAATCCCCATTTGGTTTTTTTTAAGAATTCTACTTATATAAAAAATTTCAACTCCGTAGCAAATTTGGAAATACATAAACCTTGAAAATTTGTTTAACAATTGCGATTTTTTAGCGGTCGCATTGTTGCACTTTTTGTAGATTTTCGTTTTTTCTAGTCGGTTTTGCACAAAATCCTTACTATGAAAAAAATTTCTAATCAGCAGCACATCTGAAATTGCCTAAAAATTAGTATCCTCCTGTTATATGTTATATATATTGACGGATCTTACAGAGGAGGATATAACATACTAGTAGTTGGTGTTAGCATACTGCAAGCATTTCATATCACCTTAAAAAACATTCATTTTCCAGACAGACATTTCATCATTACAAATATTCTTTTAATTCTAAATATTTCACCTCTGCACCGATTTTCGTTTTCCCCAAATGTAAAAATAATAGTTTAAAACAATCCCCAAATTTTGCAATTTTAAAATTTTAACAATTTCTCCATTATGGGGTACTAATGCTACACAATTTATCCAAATTTTAAAGTTGTAGCAGTTCTAGAAGTCAAATAATATTTTCTAATTGTTTAAATTTAAATAATTTTTAACGGCCGCCAAAATTCATGTGTGTTAAAATTGAAAGGTTTTTTGTACTAGTTTACTACTTTGTACATAACTTGAAAATTTCAGCTTCATAGATCATCCCGTAATGTCTAAACAGTTACCTATTTGTTTAAAATTTAAGAATTTTTAACTGCCAAACACATTAAAATATCAAAATTTGTATGATCCCTATTTCGTTTTTTTATGAATTCTACTATTTAAAAAAATTCAACTCCGTAGCACATGCGAAAATACATAAACCATGAAAATTTGTTTAAAAAATTGCGAATTTTTAGCGGATGCAATGCTGCACTTTTTCAAGATTTTCGTTTTTTCTAGTCAGTTTTGCACAAAATCCTACCTAAGAAAAAAATTTCGAATCTCCAGGTCGTCTGGAAAACCTAAACATTAGTATCCTCCTATATGTTATATATCATTATATATAGACATTCCTTACAGAGGAGGAGGAGGAGGATATAACATACTAGTAGTTGGTGCTTGCATACTGCAAGCATTTCATCTCACCTTGAAAAAACATTCATTTTTCAAACAGACATTTTATCATTACAAATATTCTTTTAATTCTAAAGATTTCAACGTCACAGCGATTTTTGTTTTTCCACATGTAAAAATAATAGATTAAAAAATCCCCAAATGTTGCAATTTTAACAATTTTATACTTTCTCCATTATGGGGTACTAATCCTACATATTTTAGCCAAATTTTAAAGTTCCTAGAAGTATAATAATATTTTTATAATTGTTTAAATTTAAATAATTTTTAACGGCTTCCGAAATTCATATTTGGTAAAATTGAAATGTTTATTTGTGTAAATTCACTACTCTGTAAATAATTTGAAAATTTCAGCTTCCTAGCTCATCCCGTAGTACCTAAACAGTTATCCATTTGTTTAAACTTTAAGAATTTTTAACTGCCAAACAAATTAAAGTATCAAAATTTGTATAATCCCTATTTCATTTTTTTATAAATTCTACTAATAAAAAAAATTTCAACTCTGTAGCACATGCGGAAATACATAAACTATGAAAATTTGTTTAAACAATTGCGAATTTTTAGCGGCCATATTGTTGCACTTTTTCTAGATTTTCGTTTTTTCTAGTCGGTTTTGCACAAAATCCTACTTTAGAAAAACATTTCGAATCTCCAGCTTATCTGGAAGTGCCTAAACATTAGTATCCTACTATATCCTCCTCCTCTGTAAGAAACGTCTATATAGAATGATATATCGACGACTCTTACAGAGGAGGATATAACATCATATCATTCTATATAGACGTTCCTTACAGAAGAGGAGGAGGAGGAGGCTATAACATACTAGTAGTTCGCGCCAGCATACTGCAAGCATTTCATCTCACCTTGAAAAAACATTCATTTTTCAGAATGACATTTAATCATCACAAATATTCTTTTAATTCTAAATATTTCATTACCGCAGCGATTTTCGTTTTTCCCTTATGTAAAAATAATAGTTTAAAACAATCCCCAAAGGTTGCAATTTTAAAAATTTTACACTATCTTCATTATGGGGTACTAATGCTACATATTTTAGCCAATTTTTAAAGTTCTAGCACTTGTAGAACTAAATTAATATTTTTTAACTGTTTAAATTTAAATAATTTTTAACGGCCGTTGCAATTCATATATGGTAAAATTGAAATGTTTATTTGTGCAAATACACAACTTTGTAACAAATGTGAAAATTTCAGCTTCCTAGCTCATCCCGTAGTACCTAAACAGTTATCTATTTGTTTAAACTTTAAGAATTTTTAACTGCCAAAAAAATTAAAATATCGAAATTTGTATAATCCTCATTTCGTTATTTTAGGAATTCTACCTATAAAAAAAATTTCAACTCCGTAGCACATGCGGAAATACATAAACCTTGAAAATTTGTTTAAACAATGGCGAATTTTTATCGGCCGCATTGTTGCACTTTTTCAAGATTTTCGTTTTTTCTAGTGGGTTTTGCACAAAATTCTACCTATGAAAAAATTTCGAATCTCCAACTCATCTGGAAGTACCTAAACATTAGTATCCTCCTATATGTTATACAGGGTGTCCCAGAAGTCCGGCCTCATAGGACAACTTTGTTGTTTTGCAGATTATCTAAAAATAATAAGAGATCAAAGTTGTTCGCAATAGGCTATTTTTGGGGAGAATGTTATTTTTTTTTGTCTAAGGCCTTCCGTTCGATCGCTACTCTCTTGGCTCCTCAATGGTTAAGTGACTCAGCGGAAATTCCTACGTCCACATAAAGGAGCTAGGAGCCGGCTATGTGAATAGGAGTTGCAACAAAAATGAATAAAAACTCATGCAACAGTGTATATTGCACATTTACAATAAATTTTCAAAGTGATATCCATGCTGGCATACACTCATTCTGATTCGTTCTCTCAAGCTTCTCCGTACACGTAGAAATGTTTGCAGAGTAATTTCTGCGCATGCTGCACATCTGTTCTCCCGAAGTTCTTCAAGGGATTCTTATCCTGCTTAGACAAACAAAATCAACATTTCTCCCGAAAAACAGCCTATCGCAAACAACTTTGATCTCTTATTATTTTTAGATATTCTGCAAAATAACAAAGTTGTCCTATGAGGCCGGACTTCTGGGACACCCTGTATGCTATATAGAAAGTGCTTGCATACTGCAATCATTTCATCTCACCTTGAAAAAACAATTTTTCAGACAGACGTTTCATCATTACAATTATTCTTTTAATTCTAAAGATTTCACCTCCTCAGCGATTTCCGTTTTTCCCACATGTAAAAATAATAGATTAAAACAATCCCCAAATGTTCCAATTTTAAATATTTTACACTTTCTTCATTATAAGGTAATAATGCTACACATTTTAGCAAAATTTTAAAGTTGTAGCACTTCTAGAAGTAAAATAATATTTTTCTAATTGTTTAAATTTAAATAATTTTTAACGGCCGCCGCAATTCATGTATGGTGAAATTGAAATGTTTATTTGTGCAAATTCACTACTCTGTAAATAATTTGAAAATTTCAGCTTCCTAGCTCATATCGTAGTACCTAAACAGTTATCAATTTGTTTAAACTTTAAGAATTTTTAACTGCCAAACAAATTAAAATATCAAAATTTGTATAATCCCCATTTGGTTTTTTTTAAGAATTCTACTTATATAAAAAATTTCAACTCCGTAGCAAATTTGGAAATACATAAACCTTGAAAATTTGTTTAACAATTGCGATTTTTTAGCGGTCGCATTGTTGCACTTTTTGTAGATTTTCGTTTTTTCTAGTCGGTTTTGCACAAAATCCTTACTATGAAAAAAATTTCTAATCTGCAGCACATCTGAAATTGCCTAAAAATTAGTATCCTCCTGTTATATGTTATATATATTGACGGATCTTACAGAGGAGGATATAACATACTAGTAGTTGGTGTTAGCATACTGCAAGCATTTCATATCACCTTAAAAAACATTCATTTTTCAGACAGACATTTCATCATTACAAATATTCTTTTAATTCTAAATATTTCACCTCTGCACCGATTTTCGTTTTCCCCAAATGTAAAAATAATAGTTTAAAACAATCCCCAAATTTTGCAATTTTAAAATTTTAACAATTTCTCCATTATGGGGTACTAATGCTACACAATTTATCCAAATTTTAAAGTTGTAGCAGTTCTAGAAGTCAAATAATATTTTCTAATTGTTTAAATTTAAATAATTTTTAACGGCCGCCAAAATTCATGTGTGTTAAAATTGAAAGGTTTTTTGTACTAGTTTACTACTTTGTACATAACTTGAAAATTTCAGCTTCATAGATCATCCCGTAATGTCTAAACAGTTACCTATTTGTTTAAAATTTAAGAATTTTTAACTTCCAAACACATTAAAATATCAAAATTTGTATGATCCCTATTTCGTTTTTTTTTTATGAATTCTACTATTTAAAAAAATTCAACTCCGCAGCACATGCGAAAATACATAAACCATGAAAATTTGTTTAAAAAATTGCGAATTTTTAGCGGATGCAATGCTGCACTTTTTCAAGATTTTCGTTTTTTCTAGTCAGTTTTGCACAAAATCCTACCTAAGAAAAAAATTTCGAATCTCCAGGTCGTCTGGAAAACCTAAACATTAGTATCCTCCTATATGTTATATATCATTATATATAGACATTCCTTACAGAGGAGGAGGAGGAGGATATAACATACTAGTAGTTGGTGCTTGCATACTGCAAGCATTTCATCTCACCTTGAAAAAACATTCATTTTTCAAACAGACATTTTATCATTACAAATATTCTTTTAATTCTAAAGATTTCAACGTCACAGCGATTTTTGTTTTTCCACATGTAAAAATAATAGATTAAAAAATCCCCAAATGTTGCAATTTTAACAATTTTATACTTTCTCCATTATGGGGTACTAATCCTACATATTTTAGCCAAATTTTAAAGTTCCTAGAAGTATAATGATATTTTTATAACTGTTTAAATTTAAATAATTTTTAACGGCCGTTGCAATTCATATATGGTAAAATTGAAATGTTTATTTGTGCAAATACACAACTTTGTAACAAATGTGAAAATTTCAGCTTCCTAGCTCATCCCGTAGTACCTAAACAGTTATCTATTTGTTTAAACTTTAAGAATTTTTAACTGCCAAAAAAATTAAAATATCGAAATTTGTATAATCCTCATTTCGTTATTTTAGGAATTCTACCTATAAAAAAAATTTCAACTCCGTAGCACATGCGGAAATACATAAACCTTGAAAATTTGTTTAAACAATGGCGAATTTTTATCGGCCGCATTGTTGCACTTTTTCAAGATTTTCGTTTTTTCTAGTGGGTTTTGCACAAAATTCTACCTATGAAAAAATTTCGAATCTCCAACTCATCTGGAAGTACCTAAACATTAGTATCCTCCTATATGTTATACAGGGTGTCCCAGAAGTCCGGCCTCATAGGACAACTTTGTTGTTTTGCAGATTATCTAAAAATAATAAGAGATCAAAGTTGTTCGCAATAGGCTATTTTTGGGGAGAATGTTATTTTTTTTTGTCTAAGGCCTTCCGTTCGATCGCTACTCTCTTGGCTCCTCAATGGTTAAGTGACTCAGCGGAAATTCCTACGTCCACATAAAGGAGCTAGGAGCCGGCTATGTGAATAGGAGTTGCAACAAAAATGAATAAAAACTCATGCAACAGTGTATATTGCACATTTACAATAAATTTTCAAAGTGATATCCATGCTGGCATACACTCATTCTGATTCGTTCTCTCAAGCTTCTCCGTACACGTAGAAATGTTTGCAGAGTAATTTCTGCGCATGCTGCACATCTGTTCTCCCGAAGTTCTTCAAGGGATTCTTATCCTGCTTAGACAAACAAAATCAACATTTCTCCCGAAAAACAGCCTATCGCAAACAACTTTGATCTCTTATTATTTTTAGATATTCTGCAAAATAACAAAGTTGTCCTATGAGGCCGGACTTCTGGGACACCCTGTATGCTATATAGAAAGTGCTTGCATACTGCAATCATTTCATCTCACCTTGAAAAAACAATTTTTCAGACAGACGTTTCATCATTACAATTATTCTTTTAATTCTAAAGATTTCACCTCCTCAGCGATTTCCGTTTTTCCCACATGTAAAAATAATAGATTAAAACAATCCCCAAATGTTCCAATTTTAAATATTTTACACTTTCTTCATTATAAGGTAATAATGCTACACATTTTAGCAAAATTTTAAAGTTGTAGCACTTCTAGAAGTAAAATAATATTTTTCTAATTGTTTAAATTTAAATAATTTTTAACGGCCGCCGCAATTCATGTATGGTGAAATTGAAATGTTTATTTGTGCAAATTCACTACTCTGTAAATAATTTGAAAATTTCAGCTTCCTAGCTCATATCGTAGTACCTAAACAGTTATCAATTTGTTTAAACTTTAAGAATTTTTAACTGCCAAACAAATTAAAATATCAAAATTTGTATAATCCCCATTTGGTTTTTTTAAGAATTCTACTTATATAAAAAATTTCAACTCTGTAGCAAATTTGGAAATACATAAACCTTGAAAATTTGTTTAACAATTGCGATTTTTTAGCGGTCGCATTGTTGCACTTTTTGTAGATTTTCGTTTTTTCTAGTCGGTTTTGCACAAAATCCTTACTATGAAAAAAATTTCTAATCTGCAGCACATCTGAAATTGCCTAAAAATTAGTATCCTCCTGTTATATGTTATATATATTGACGGATCTTACAGAGGAGGATATAACATACTAGTAGTTGGTGTTAGCATACTGCAAGCATTTCATATCACCTTAAAAAACATTCATTTTCCAGACAGACATTTCATCATTACAAATATTCTTTTAATTCTAAATATTTCACCTCTGCACCGATTTTCGTTTTCCCCAAATGTAAAAATAATAGTTTAAAACAATCCCCAAATTTTGCAATTTTAAAATTTTAACAATTTCTCCATTATGGGGTACTAATGCTACACAATTTATCCAAATTTTAAAGTTGTAGCAGTTCTAGAAGTCAAATAATATTTTCTAATTGTTTAAATTTAAATAATTTTTAACGGCCGCCAAAATTCATGTGTGTTAAAATTGAAAGGTTTTTTGTACTAGTTTACTACTTTGTACATAACTTGAAAATTTCAGCTTCATAGATCATCCCGTAATGTCTAAACAGTTACCTATTTGTTTAAAATTTAAGAATTTTTAACTTCCAAACACATTAAAATATCAAAATTTGTATGATCCCTATTTCGTTTTTTTTATGAATTCTACTATTTAAAAAAATTCAACTCCGTAGCACATGCGAAAATACATAAACCATGAAAATTTGTTTAAAAAATTGCGAATTTTTAGCGGATGCAATGCTGCACTTTTTCAAGATTTTCGTTTTTTCTAGTCAGTTTTGCACAAAATCCTACCTAAGAAAAAAATTTCGAATCTCCAGGTCGTCTGGAAAACCTAAACATTAGTATCCTCCTATATGTTATATATCATTATATATAGACATTCCTTACAGAGGAGGAGGAGGAGGATATAACATACTAGTAGTTGGTGCTTGCATACTGCAAGCATTTCATCTCACCTTGAAAAAACATTCATTTTTCAAACAGACATTTTATCATTACAAATATTCTTTTAATTCTAAAGATTTCAACGTCACAGCGATTTTTGTTTTTCCACATGTAAAAATAATAGATTAAAAAATCCCCAAATGTTGCAATTTTAACAATTTTATACTTTCTCCATTATGGGGTACTAATCCTACATATTTTAGCCAAATTTTAAAGTTCCTAGAAGTATAATAATATTTTTATAATTGTTTAAATTTAAATAATTTTTAACGGCTTCCGAAATTCATATTTGGTAAAATTGAAATGTTTATTTGTGTAAATTCACTACTCTGTAAATAATTTGAAAATTTCAGCTTCCTAGCTCATCCCGTAGTACCTAAACAGTTATCCATTTGTTTAAACTTTAAGAATTTTTAACTGCCAAACAAATTAAAGTATCAAAATTTGTATAATCCCTATTTCATTTTTTTATAAATTCTACTAATAAAAAAAATTTCAACTCCGTAGCACATGCGGAAATACATAAACTATGAAAATTTGTTTAAACAATTGCGAATTTTTAGCGGCCATATTGTTGCACTTTTTCTAGATTTTCGTTTTTTCTAGTCGGTTTTGCACAAAATCCTACTTTAGAAAAACATTTCGAATCTCCAGCTTATCTGGAAGTGCCTAAACATTAGTATCCTACTATATCCTCCTCCTCTGTAAGAAACGTCTATATAGAATGATATATCGACGACTCTTACAGAGGAGGATATAACATCATATCATTCTATATAGACGTTCCTTACAGAAGAGGAGGAGGAGGAGGCTATAACATACTAGTAGTTCGCGCCAGCATACTGCAAGCATTTCATCTCACCTTGAAAAAACATTCATTTTTCAGAATGACATTTAATCATCACAAATATTCTTTTAATTCTAAATATTTCATTACCGCAGCGATTTTCGTTTTTCCCTTATGTAAAAATAATAGTTTAAAACAATCCCCAAAGGTTGCAATTTTAAAAATTTTACACTATCTTCATTATGGGGTACTAATGCTACATATTTTAGCCAATTTTTAAAGTTCTAGCACTTGTAGAACTAAATTAATATTTTTTAACTGTTTAAATTTAAATAATTTTTAACGGCCGTTGCAATTCATATATGGTAAAATTGAAATGTTTATTTGTGCAAATACACAACTTTGTAACAAATGTGAAAATTTCAGCTTCCTAGCTCATCCCGTAGTACCTAAACAGTTATCTATTTGTTTAAACTTTAAGAATTTTTAACTGCCAAAAAAATTAAAATATCGAAATTTGTATAATCCTCATTTCGTTATTTTAGGAATTCTACCTATAAAAAAAATTTCAACTCCGTAGCACATGCGGAAATACATAAACCTTGAAAATTTGTTTAAACAATGGCGAATTTTTATCGGCCGCATTGTTGCACTTTTTCAAGATTTTCGTTTTTTCTAGTGGGTTTTGCACAAAATTCTACCTATGAAAAAATTTCGAATCTCCAACTCATCTGGAAGTACCTAAACATTAGTATCCTCCTATATGTTATACAGGGTGTCCCAGAAGTCCGGCCTCATAGGACAACTTTGTTGTTTTGCAGATTATCTAAAAATAATAAGAGATCAAAGTTGTTCGCAATAGGCTATTTTTGGGGAGAATGTTTTTTTTTTTTGTCTAAGGCCTTCCGTTCGATCGCTACTCTCTTGGCTCCTCAATGGTTAAGTGACTCAGCGGAAATTCCTACGTCCACATAAAGGAGCTAGGAGCCGGCTATGTGAATAGGAGTTGCAACAAAAATGAATAAAAACTCATGCAACAGCGTATATTGCACATTTACAATAAATTTTCAAAGTGATATCCATGCTGGCATACACTCATTCTGATCCGTTCTCTCAAGCTTCTCCGTACACGTAGAAATGTTTGCAGAGTAATTTCTGCGCATGCTGCACATCTGTTCTCCCGAAGTTCTTCAAGGGATTCTTATCCTGCTTAGACAAACAAAATCAACATTTCTCCCGAAAAACAGCATATCGCAAACAACTTTGATCTCTTATTATTTTTAGATATTCTGCAAAATAACAAAGTTGTCCTATGAGGCCGGACTTCTGGGACACCCTGTATGCTATATAGAAAGTGCTTGCATACTGCAATCATTTCATCTCACCTTGAAAAAACAATTTTTCAGACAGACGTTTCATCATTACAATTATTCTTTTAATTCTAAAGATTTCACCTCCTCAGCGATTTCCGTTTTTCCCACATGTAAAAATAATAGATTAAAACAATCCCCAAATGTTCCAATTTTAAATATTTTACACTTTCTTCATTATAAGGTAATAATGCTACACATTTTAGCAAAATTTTAAAGTTGTAGCACTTCTAGAAGTAAAATAATATTTTTCTAATTGTTTAAATTTAAATAATTTTTAACGGCCGCCGCAATTCATGTATGGTGAAATTGAAATGTTTATTTGTGCAAATTCACTACTCTGTAAATAATTTGAAAATTTCAGCTTCCTAGCTCATATCGTAGTACCTAAACAGTTATCAATTTGTTTAAACTTTAAGAATTTTTAACTGCCAAACAAATTAAAATATCAAAATTTGTATAATCCCCATTTGGTTTTTTTAAGAATTCTACTTATATAAAAAATTTCAACTCCGTAGCAAATTTGGAAATACATAAACCTTGAAAATTTGTTTAACAATTGCGATTTTTTAGCGGTCGCATTGTTGCACTTTTTGTAGATTTTCGTTTTTTCTAGTCGGTTTTGCACAAAATCCTTACTATGAAAAAAATTTCTAATCTGCAGCACATCTGAAATTGCCTAAAAATTAGTATCCTCCTGTTATATGTTATATATATTGACGGATCTTACAGAGGAGGATATAACATACTAGTAGTTGGTGTTAGCATACTGCAAGCATTTCATATCACCTTAAAAAACATTCATTTTCCAGACAGACATTTCATCATTACAAATATTCTTTTAATTCTAAATATTTCACCTCTGCACCGATTTTCGTTTTCCCCAAATGTAAAAATAATAGTTTAAAACAATCCCCAAATTTTGCAATTTTAAAATTTTAACAATTTCTCCATTATGGGGTACTAATGCTACACAATTTATCCAAATTTTAAAGTTGTAGCAGTTCTAGAAGTCAAATAATATTTTCTAATTGTTTAAATTTAAATAATTTTTAACGGCCGCCAAAATTCATGTGTGTTAAAATTGAAAGGTTTTTTGTACTAGTTTACTACTTTGTACATAACTTGAAAATTTCAGCTTCATAGATCATCCCGTAATGTCTAAACAGTTACCTATTTGTTTAAAATTTAAGAATTTTTAACTTCCAAACACATTAAAATATCAAAATTTGTATGATCCCTATTTCGTTTTTTTTATGAATTCTACTATTTAAAAAAATTCAACTCCGTAGCACATGCGAAAATACATAAACCATGAAAATTTGTTTAAAAAATTGCGAATTTTTAGCGGATGCAATGCTGCACTTTTTCAAGATTTTCGTTTTTTCTAGTCAGTTTTGCACAAAATCCTACCTAAGAAAAAAATTTCGAATCTCCAGGTCGTCTGGAAAACCTAAACATTAGTATCCTCCTATATGTTATATATCATTATATATAGACATTCCTTACAGAGGAGGAGGAGGAGGATATAACATACTAGTAGTTGGTGCTTGCATACTGCAAGCATTTCATCTCACCTTGAAAAAACATTCATTTTTCAAACAGACATTTTATCATTACAAATATTCTTTTAATTCTAAAGATTTCAACGTCACAGCGATTTTTGTTTTTCCACATGTAAAAATAATAGATTAAAAAATCCCCAAATGTTGCAATTTTAACAATTTTATACTTTCTCCATTATGGGGTACTAATCCTACATATTTTAGCCAAATTTTAAAGTTCCTAGAAGTATAATAATATTTTTATAATTGTTTAAATTTAAATAATTTTTAACGGCTTCCGAAATTCATATTTGGTAAAATTGAAATGTTTATTTGTGTAAATTCACTACTCTGTAAATAATTTGAAAATTTCAGCTTCCTAGCTCATCCCGTAGTACCTAAACAGTTATCCATTTGTTTAAACTTTAAGAATTTTTAACTGCCAAACAAATTAAAGTATCAAAATTTGTATAATCCCTATTTCATTTTTTTATAAATTCTACTAATAAAAAAAATTTCAACTCCGTAGCACATGCGGAAATACATAAACTATGAAAATTTGTTTAAACAATTGCGAATTTTTAGCGGCCATATTGTTGCACTTTTTCTAGATTTTCGTTTTTTCTAGTCGGTTTTGCACAAAATCCTACTTTAGAAAAACATTTCGAATCTCCAGCTTATCTGGAAGTGCCTAAACATTAGTATCCTACTATATCCTCCTCCTCTGTAAGAAACGTCTATATAGAATGATATATCGACGACTCTTACAGAGGAGGATATAACATCATATCATTCTATATAGACGTTCCTTACAGAAGAGGAGGAGGAGGAGGCTATAACATACTAGTAGTTCGCGCCAGCATACTGCAAGCATTTCATCTCACCTTGAAAAAACATTCATTTTTCAGAATGACATTTAATCATCACAAATATTCTTTTAATTCTAAATATTTCATTACCGCAGCGATTTTCGTTTTTCCCTTATGTAAAAATAATAGTTTAAAACAATCCCCAAAGGTTGCAATTTTAAAAATTTTACACTATCTTCATTATGGGGTACTAATGCTACATATTTTAGCCAATTTTTAAAGTTCTAGCACTTGTAGAACTAAATTAATATTTTTTAACTGTTTAAATTTAAATAATTTTTAACGGCCGTTGCAATTCATATATGGTAAAATTGAAATGTTTATTTGTGCAAATACACAACTTTGTAACAAATGTGAAAATTTCAGCTTCCTAGCTCATCCCGTAGTACCTAAACAGTTATCTATTTGTTTAAACTTTAAGAATTTTTAACTGCCAAAAAAATTAAAATATCGAAATTTGTATAATCCTCATTTCGTTATTTTAGGAATTCTACCTATAAAAAAAATTTCAACTCCGTAGCACATGCGGAAATACATAAACCTTGAAAATTTGTTTAAACAATGGCGAATTTTTATCGGCCGCATTGTTGCACTTTTTCAAGATTTTCGTTTTTTCTAGTGGGTTTTGCACAAAATTCTACCTATGAAAAAATTTCGAATCTCCAACTCATCTGGAAGTACCTAAACATTAGTATCCTCCTATATGTTATACAGGGTGTCCCAGAAGTCCGGCCTCATAGGACAACTTTGTTGTTTTGCAGATTATCTAAAAATAATAAGAGATCAAAGTTGTTCGCAATAGGCTATTTTTGGGGAGAATGTTATTTTTTTTTGTCTAAGGCCTTCCGTTCGATCGCTACTCTCTTGGCTCCTCAATGGTTAAGTGACTCAGCGGAAATTCCTACGTCCACATAAAGGAGCTAGGAGCCGGCTATGTGAATAGGAGTTGCAACAAAAATGAATAAAAACTCATGCAACAGTGTATATTGCACATTTACAATAAATTTTCAAAGTGATATCCATGCTGGCATACACTCATTCTGATTCGTTCTCTCAAGCTTCTCCGTACACGTAGAAATGTTTGCAGAGTAATTTCTGCGCATGCTGCACATCTGTTCTCCCGAAGTTCTTCAAGGGATTCTTATCCTGCTTAGACAAACAAAATCAACATTTCTCCCGAAAAACAGCCTATCGCAAACAACTTTGATCTCTTATTATTTTTAGATATTCTGCAAAATAACAAAGTTGTCCTATGAGGCCGGACTTCTGGGACACCCTGTATGCTATATAGAAAGTGCTTGCATACTGCAATCATTTCATCTCACCTTGAAAAAACAATTTTTCAGACAGACGTTTCATCATTACAATTATTCTTTTAATTCTAAAGATTTCACCTCCTCAGCGATTTCCGTTTTTCCCACATGTAAAAATAATAGATTAAAACAATCCCCAAATGTTCCAATTTTAAATATTTTACACTTTCTTCATTATAAGGTAATAATGCTACACATTTTAGCAAAATTTTAAAGTTGTAGCACTTCTAGAAGTAAAATAATATTTTTCTAATTGTTTAAATTTAAATAATTTTTAACGGCCGCCGCAATTCATGTATGGTGAAATTGAAATGTTTATTTGTGCAAATTCACTACTCTGTAAATAATTTGAAAATTTCAGCTTCCTAGCTCATATCGTAGTACCTAAACAGTTATCAATTTGTTTAAACTTTAAGAATTTTTAACTGCCAAACAAATTAAAATATCAAAATTTGTATAATCCCCATTTGGTTTTTTTAAGAATTCTACTTATATAAAAAATTTCAACTCCGTAGCAAATTTGGAAATACATAAACCTTGAAAATTTGTTTAACAATTGCGATTTTTTAGCGGTCGCATTGTTGCACTTTTTGTAGATTTTCGTTTTTTCTAGTCGGTTTTGCACAAAATCCTTACTATGAAAAAAATTTCTAATCTGCAGCACATCTGAAATTGCCTAAAAGTTAGTATCCTCCTGTTATATGTTATATATATTGACGGATCTTACAGAGGAGGATATAACATACTAGTAGTTGGTGTTAGCATACTGCAAGCATTTCATATCACCTTAAAAAACATTCATTTTCCAGACAGACATTTCATCATTACAAATATTCTTTTAATTCTAAATATTTCACCTCTGCACCGATTTTCGTTTTCCCCAAATGTAAAAATAATAGTTTAAAACAATCCCCAAATTTTGCAATTTTAAAATTTTAACAATTTCTCCATTATGGGGTACTAATGCTACACAATTTATCCAAATTTTAAAGTTGTAGCAGTTCTAGAAGTCAAATAATATTTTCTAATTGTTTAAATTTAAATAATTTTTAACGGCCGCCAAAATTCATGTGTGTTAAAATTGAAAGGTTTTTTGTACTAGTTTACTACTTTGTACATAACTTGAAAATTTCAGCTTCATAGATCATCCCGTAATGTCTAAACAGTTACCTATTTGTTTAAAATTTAAGAATTTTTAACTGCCAAACACATTAAAATATCAAAATTTGTATGATCCCTATTTCGTTTTTTTATGAATTCTACTATTTAAAAAAATTCAACTCCGTAGCACATGCGAAAATACATAAACCATGAAAATTTGTTTAAAAAATTGCGAATTTTTAGCGGATGCAATGCTGCACTTTTTCAAGATTTTCGTTTTTTCTAGTCAGTTTTGCACAAAATCCTACCTAAGAAAAAAATTTCGAATCTCCAGGTCGTCTGGAAAACCTAAACATTAGTATCCTCCTATATGTTATATATCATTATATATAGACATTCCTTACAGAGGAGGAGGAGGAGGATATAACATACTAGTAGTTGGTGCTTGCATACTGCAAGCATTTCATCTCACCTTGAAAAAACATTCATTTTTCAAACAGACATTTTATCATTACAAATATTCTTTTAATTCTAAAGATTTCAACGTCACAGCGATTTTTGTTTTTCCACATGTAAAAATAATAGATTAAAAAATCCCCAAATGTTGCAATTTTAACAATTTTATACTTTCTCCATTATGGGGTACTAATCCTACATATTTTAGCCAAATTTTAAAGTTCCTAGAAGTATAATAATATTTTTATAATTGTTTAAATTTAAATAATTTTTAACGGCTTCCGAAATTCATATTTGGTAAAATTGAAATGTTTATTTGTGTAAATTCACTACTCTGTAAATAATTTGAAAATTTCAGCTTCCTAGCTCATCCCGTAGTACCTAAACAGTTATCCATTTGTTTAAACTTTAAGAATTTTTAACTGCCAAACAAATTAAAGTATCAAAATTTGTATAATCCCTATTTCATTTTTTTATAAATTCTACTAATAAAAAAAATTTCAACTCCGTAGCACATGCGGAAATACATAAACTATGAAAATTTGTTTAAACAATTGCGAATTTTTAGCGGCCATATTGTTGCACTTTTTCTAGATTTTCGTTTTTTCTAGTCGGTTTTGCACAAAATCCTACTTTAGAAAAACATTTCGAATCTCCAGCTTATCTGGAAGTGCCTAAACATTAGTATCCTACTATATCCTCCTCCTCTGTAAGAAACGTCTATATAGAATGATATATCGACGACTCTTACAGAGGAGGATATAACATCATATCATTCTATATAGACGTTCCTTACAGAAGAGGAGGAGGAGGAGGCTATAACATACTAGTAGTTCGCGCCAGCATACTGCAAGCATTTCATCTCACCTTGAAAAAACATTCATTTTTCAGAATGACATTTAATCATCACAAATATTCTTTTAATTCTAAATATTTCATTACCGCAGCGATTTTCGTTTTTCCCTTATGTAAAAATAATAGTTTAAAACAATCCCCAAAGGTTGCAATTTTAAAAATTTTACACTATCTTCATTATGGGGTACTAATGCTACATATTTTAGCCAATTTTTAAAGTTCTAGCACTTGTAGAACTAAATTAATATTTTTTAACTGTTTAAATTTAAATAATTTTTAACGGCCGTTGCAATTCATATATGGTAAAATTGAAATGTTTATTTGTGCAAATACACAACTTTGTAACAAATGTGAAAATTTCAGCTTCCTAGCTCATCCCGTAGTACCTAAACAGTTATCTATTTGTTTAAACTTTAAGAATTTTTAACTGCCAAAAAAATTAAAATATCGAAATTTGTATAATCCTCATTTCGTTATTTTAGGAATTCTACCTATAAAAAAAATTTCAACTCCGTAGCACATGCGGAAATACATAAACCTTGAAAATTTGTTTAAACAATGGCGAATTTTTATCGGCCGCATTGTTGCACTTTTTCAAGATTTTCGTTTTTTCTAGTGGGTTTTGCACAAAATTCTACCTATGAAAAAATTTCGAATCTCCAACTCATCTGGAAGTACCTAAACATTAGTATCCTCCTATATGTTATACAGGGTGTCCCAGAAGTCCGGCCTCATAGGACAACTTTGTTGTTTTGCAGATTATCTAAAAATAATAAGAGATCAAAGTTGTTCGCAATAGGCTATTTTTGGGGAGAATGTTATTTTTTTTTGTCTAAGGCCTTCCGTTCGATCGCTACTCTCTTGGCTCCTCAATGGTTAAGTGACTCAGCGGAAATTCCTACGTCCACATAAAGGAGCTAGGAGCCGGCTATGTGAATAGGAGTTGCAACAAAAATGAATAAAAACTCATGCAACAGTGTATATTGCACATTTACAATAAATTTTCAAAGTGATATCCATGCTGGCATACACTCATTCTGATTCGTTCTCTCAAGCTTCTCCGTACACGTAGAAATGTTTGCAGAGTAATTTCTGCGCATGCTGCACATCTGTTCTCCCGAAGTTCTTCAAGGGATTCTTATCCTGCTTAGACAAACAAAATCAACATTTCTCCCGAAAAACAGCCTATCGCAAACAACTTTGATCTCTTATTATTTTTAGATATTCTGCAAAATAACAAAGTTGTCCTATGAGGCCGGACTTCTGGGACACCCTGTATGCTATATAGAAAGTGCTTGCATACTGCAATCATTTCATCTCACCTTGAAAAAACAATTTTTCAGACAGACGTTTCATCATTACAATTATTCTTTTAATTCTAAAGATTTCACCTCCTCAGCGATTTCCGTTTTTCCCACATGTAAAAATAATAGATTAAAACAATCCCCAAATGTTCCAATTTTAAATATTTTACACTTTCTTCATTATAAGGTAATAATGCTACACATTTTAGCAAAATTTTAAAGTTGTAGCACTTCTAGAAGTAAAATAATATTTTTCTAATTGTTTAAATTTAAATAATTTTTAACGGCCGCCGCAATTCATGTATGGTGAAATTGAAATGTTTATTTGTGCAAATTCACTACTCTGTAAATAATTTGAAAATTTCAGCTTCCTAGCTCATCCCGTAGTACCTAAACAGTTATCCATTTGTTTAAACTTTAAGAATTTTTAACTGCCAAACAAATTAAAGTATCAAAATTTGTATAATCCCTATTTCATTTTTTTATAAATTCTACTAATAAAAAAAATTTCAACTCTGTAGCACATGCGGAAATACATAAACTATGAAAATTTGTTTAAACAATTGCGAATTTTTAGCGGCCATATTGTTGCACTTTTTCTAGATTTTCGTTTTTTCTAGTCGGTTTTGCACAAAATCCTACTTTAGAAAAACATTTCGAATCTCCAGCTTATCTGGAAGTGCCTAAACATTAGTATCCTACTATATCCTCCTCCTCTGTAAGAAACGTCTATATAGAATGATATATCGACGACTCTTACAGAGGAGGATATAACATCATATCATTCTATATAGACGTTCCTTACAGAAGAGGAGGAGGAGGAGGCTATAACATACTAGTAGTTCGCGCCAGCATACTGCAAGCATTTCATCTCACCTTGAAAAAACATTCATTTTTCAGAATGACATTTAATCATCACAAATATTCTTTTAATTCTAAATATTTCATTACCGCAGCGATTTTCGTTTTTCCCTTATGTAAAAATAATAGTTTAAAACAATCCCCAAAGGTTGCAATTTTAAAAATTTTACACTATCTTCATTATGGGGTACTAATGCTACATATTTTAGCCAATTTTTAAAGTTCTAGCACTTGTAGAACTAAATTAATATTTTTTAACTGTTTAAATTTAAATAATTTTTAACGGCCGTTGCAATTCATATATGGTAAAATTGAAATGTTTATTTGTGCAAATACACAACTTTGTAACAAATGTGAAAATTTCAGCTTCCTAGCTCATCCCGTAGTACCTAAACAGTTATCTATTTGTTTAAACTTTAAGAATTTTTAACTGCCAAAAAAATTAAAATATCGAAATTTGTATAATCCTCATTTCGTTATTTTAGGAATTCTACCTATAAAAAAAATTTCAACTCCGTAGCACATGCGGAAATACATAAACCTTGAAAATTTGTTTAAACAATGGCGAATTTTTATCGGCCGCATTGTTGCACTTTTTCAAGATTTTCGTTTTTTCTAGTGGGTTTTGCACAAAATTCTACCTATGAAAAAATTTCGAATCTCCAACTCATCTGGAAGTACCTAAACATTAGTATCCTCCTATATGTTATACAGGGTGTCCCAGAAGTCCGGCCTCATAGGACAACTTTGTTGTTTTGCAGATTATCTAAAAATAATAAGAGATCAAAGTTGTTCGCAATAGGCTATTTTTGGGGAGAATGTTATTTTTTTTTGTCTAAGGCCTTCCGTTCGATCGCTACTCTCTTGGCTCCTCAATGGTTAAGTGACTCAGCGGAAATTCCTACGTCCACATAAAGGAGCTAGGAGCCGGCTATGTGAATAGGAGTTGCAACAAAAATGAATAAAAACTCATGCAACAGTGTATATTGCACATTTACAATAAATTTTCAAAGTGATATCCATGCTGGCATACACTCATTCTGATTCGTTCTCTCAAGCTTCTCCGTACACGTAGAAATGTTTGCAGAGTAATTTCTGCGCATGCTGCACATCTGTTCTCCCGAAGTTCTTCAAGGGATTCTTATCCTGCTTAGACAAACAAAATCAACATTTCTCCCGAAAAACAGCCTATCGCAAACAACTTTGATCTCTTATTATTTTTAGATATTCTGCAAAATAACAAAGTTGTCCTATGAGGCCGGACTTCTGGGACACCCTGTATGCTATATAGAAAGTGCTTGCATACTGCAATCATTTCATCTCACCTTGAAAAAACAATTTTTCAGACAGACGTTTCATCATTACAATTATTCTTTTAATTCTAAAGATTTCACCTCCTCAGCGATTTCCGTTTTTCCCACATGTAAAAATAATAGATTAAAACAATCCCCAAATGTTCCAATTTTAAATATTTTACACTTTCTTCATTATAAGGTAATAATGCTACACATTTTAGCAAAATTTTAAAGTTGTAGCACTTCTAGAAGTAAAATAATATTTTTCTAATTGTTTAAATTTAAATAATTTTTAACGGCCGCCGCAATTCATGTATGGTGAAATTGAAATGTTTATTTGTGCAAATTCACTACTCTGTAAATAATTTGAAAATTTCAGCTTCCTAGCTCATATCGTAGTACCTAAACAGTTATCAATTTGTTTAAACTTTAAGAATTTTTAACTGCCAAACAAATTAAAATATCAAAATTTGTATAATCCCCATTTGGTTTTTTTTAAGAATTCTACTTATATAAAAAATTTCAACTCCGTAGCACATTCAGAAATACATAAACCTAGAAATTTTGTTTAAACAATTGCGAATTTTTAGCGTCCGCATTGTTGCACTTTTTAAGATTTTTGTTTTTTCTAGTGGGTTTTGCACAAAATTCTACCTATGAAAAAATTTCGAATCTAGAACTCATCTGGAAGTACCTAAACATTAGTAAGTTTAGGAAGCTGAAATTTTGCAAGATTATAGAACTTTTCTCATAATCAACTATAAAAATCGAAAATTTTAAAATTGTAAATTTTAGGGGCTGTTTTAACCCCATTTGAACATTAAAGTTTAATAATTTTTTAGGTACTACGGGATGAGCTAGGAAGCTGCAATTTTCAAATTATTTACAGAACAGTGCATTTGCACAAATAAACATTTCAATCTCTCCATATATATATTGCGGCAACTGTTAAAAATGTTTAAATTTTAAACAATTAGTATGTTATATCCTCCTCCTCTGTAAGGAACGTCTATATATAATGATAACAGGAGGATACTAATGTTTAGGCACTTCCAAATGAGCTGGATATTCGAAATTTTTCTCATAGGTAGGATTTTGTGCAAAACCGACTAGAAAAAACGAAAATCATGAAAAAGTGCAACAATGCGGCCGCTAAAAATTCGCAATTGTTTAAACAATTTTTCAGGGTTTAGGCATTCTCGAATGTGCTACGGAGGTGAAATTTTTTATAAGTACAATTCTTAAAAAATCGAAATAGGGATTTTACAAATTTTGATATTTTAATTTGTTTGGCAGTTAAAAATTCTTAAAGTTTAAACAAATAGATAACTGTTTAGGTACTACGGGATGAGCTAGGAAGCTGAAATTATCAAGTTATTTACAGAGAATTGAAAGAATATTTGTAATGATGAAATGTCTGTCTGAAAAATGAATGTTTTTTCAAGATGATATAAAATGCTTGCAGTATGCAATCACCAACTACTAGTAATGATATATAACATATAGGAGAATACTAATGTTTAGGGACTTCCAGATGAGCTGGAGATTCAAAAGTTATTTCATAAGTAGGATTTTGTGCAAAACCGACTAGAAAAAACAAATTTCTTGAAAAAGTGCTACAATGCGGACACTAAAAATTCGCAATTGTTTAAACATTTTTTAAGGTTTATGTATTTCCGCATGTGTTACAGAGTTGAAATCTTTTTTATAAGTAGAATTCGTAAAAAAACGAAATAGGGATTATACTATTTTAGATATTTTAATTTGTTTGGCAGTTAAAAATTCTTAAAGTTTAAACAAATTATAACTGTTTAGACATCACGGGATGAGCTAGGAAGCTGAAATTTTCAAGTTATGTACGGAGTAGTGCATTTCCACAAATAAACCTTTCGATCTCTCTATAAACATATTACGGCGGCCGTAAAAAATGTTTAAACAATTGGAAAAATATTATTTCACTTATAGAAGTACTACAACTTTAAAAATTGGCATAAATGTGTAGCATTAGTACCCTACAATGGAGAAAGTATAAAATTCTTAAAATTGCAAAGTTGTGGGATTGTTTTAATCTATTATTTTTACATAAGGCAAAAACGAAAATCGCTCCGGAGGTGAAATATTTAGAATTAAAAAAATATTTGTAAGGATGAAATATGAAAAATTAAAGTTTTTTTATGTTGAGATGATATGCTTGCAGAATGCAAGCACCAACTACTAGTATGTTATATCCACCTCCTCCTCTGTAACTATATAGAATGATAACAGGAGGATACTAATGTCCAGCCCAAACTACAAGAGTTAGAGAGCTCAAAGTTTAAGGTTTTGTAGATATGATGGAGAAACCTTCAGATAAAATGAGACTTCTTTCCTAAGTGACATGGGTTCGACTCCAGAAATTCCGAAAGTTGCGTTTTTTCCCATAAGAAAAGCATTGCGCCATTTTTGTAAATTAATTATGGGCACTTGCCGGTAAGCTAGAAAGATGAAATTTTCAGTGTTGCTAGATGGCCGCAATATCTATTAGGAATTATTGTCACTTTTGCTTACAGTGTCTTGCATTCGACTCCAGAGACCCCGGAATATCTCCCATAAGTTAGCATGGGAAAATGCAATCCAGTGTGTAGACCAATCTAATAAGTTTAGGAAGCTGAAATTTTGCAAGATTATAGAACTTTTCTCATAACCAACTATAAAAATCAAAATTTTTAAAATTGTTAATTTTTAGGGGATGTTTTAACCCCGTTTGAACATTAAAGTTTAATAATTTTTATCTTGAAAACTATATTACATTACATTGGATTGAATTCATAAATTTGCAAAGTTTTGGGATTGTTTTAATCTATTATTTTTACATAAGGGAAGACGAAAATCGCTCCGGAGGTGAATTATTTAGAATTAAAAAATATTTGCAATGATGAAATATGAAAAATGAAAGTTTTTTTATGTTGAGATGATACGTCCAGAGGAGAAATCTTTCGAATTAAAGAAATATTTCTCATGATGAAATATCTCTCTGAAAAATGAATGTTTTTTCAAAGTGAGATGAAATGCTTGCAGTATGCAAGCACCTTCTACTAGTATGTTATATCCTCCTCCTCTGTAAGGAACGTCTATATATAATGATAATCAAATGTACGCCGATACCAATTATAAGCCAACCTCCACTTTTCACAAGGGCACACAAGGAATATTTTTTGTAGGCTGTACAGATGTTTTGGATTTCATGGATCTTTTGCGTACAAAATCCTAAAATGTATAAATGCTTCTCTTTTTCTCTACTCCAGCATTCCACATTCGACTCAAAAATCCCATAGCACTGTTGTGCAGCAAGATTAGACATTTCTTCTGCAAATGCGATTACTTTCCCCTTAAATTTTGCAGAATGTGTTCGTTTCATAATGGGATTATTGTAAAAAACTAAAAATCTCGTAAGACTTTAGGACTGAAATTTACTCTTGCAAAGGAATGAGGAAGTGACGGTTGGTTCGGAGAATCTCAATATGCACATACTAGACACACTGAATCAACATAGTAAACAATATAAATGTTTCAAAAAAGTAAAATGGAACATTGTGTACATATCTAGAATATACAGTTTATTACGCATACGAGTGCTAGGTATTGCCGCAATATCAACGACTTTGACACATCACGTTTTACATAATTTATTTTTTGTATTCAGTCATTATGACTCTGTTTTCATACATTTTAAGTAGATTGTTTACTTCCACTTTAGTACACTTACCTACTGAGTTATAATGTAACTACGGGCATTTTGCCGCCTTTCTGTGCACGGTAAGCAAGATGTTTGCTGCACGAAGAAGGAAAAAAATTATAGAAGATATCCCAAAGCACATCGAATATATCAGAACATAATATAATAGGGTACATATGCATCTACGTCGAAATGGTTTTTAAAATTGCTTTCGAAGGTGCTCAATGCTCATCCATATTCATTTGTTCTCCTGTGTGTTCTTCTGCATTAGAACAGCATAGGACTCTTGTGGCGCCAACATTCTGCATGTTCCATGTTACCATTCTTATGAATATGCCCATTAATGCATTGATTTCTTTCTTTTTCGTTCACTGATTTTTAAGACACCGATTCTAAGCAGAATAGCAATTTCTAAGAAGGCCAAAAGGTAAAAAAAGGTTGGCTAACAATATATGGTACTTCTCACTCATTTGTTATTTTTTACAAATAAATTTCTAAATCTTTCGTGTAAATTTAAAAGTTAGTACCTGAAGACAAATTATGTCTGGGTTATATTCCAATATTTCCTCCAACATTTGAAATCTTCTAGTCTGCCATTCAAGAGCTTCTTCTGGACAACACATGAAGTTGTCATTTTCTTGTCCTAATGCTGCAGAGGAAACAAAGTAAAAATTAGAGTCAAATACAATAAATGTAAATATTTTAAAATATATAAACTTTGCGATCATTTACCCTTTACTTTCACAGCATGGTGTGATTACAATTACAGTTTGCAGAATTAAAAAAACATTTTCAAACAAGGCAAATTTGGATTAGAAAAAAATCAAAATTTGTTGGATTAACACACAAAATATTACTGAAAGCTATTGAGAAAAATAAAAACTGAAAAATAAATGATGTAGTTTTAAAAATTTCATGCCAAATGCATTAATGACATCACAACAGGGAATGGTGCATTTGTCATGATTTTATTGGGCAGATATGTGTTTATGATCATTTACATAAAATTGAGTGTATTCAGCAAATGGATATAACTTTTAACTTCATTTGCTTGTAGTAATTGTGAAAAAGACAATTTTATCCACAATATTGTTATGTATCTCTCGAAGAGCATAGGCTTCCTTCAGACAAAGAATCACCTTGCAACTCCCAACTTTCAATCAAGAGGCTCACAGAAACGTGTCCATTAACTCGCCTCTCAAGCACTGACTTATCACTCATATGCTGTGACTCCAAGTGTCCCAAAATGAACCACTCATCTGCTTATAAGGGCCTTTACCCGGATTTTGGAACATTCTCGGCGACTCAGGAAAATTCCATCGTGGAGAAAAGGGAACCTTATCGAGTCCGTCTCTTGCATAATCTGCACCTCCAAGCCGGTCTCCAGACGCCACATTTGACAATATTTTAAAATGATGATAAAAAGTGAATTGTATTCCTGGATATTTCCTAAGGGGAATAGAGATTCAAATCTGAAGTCGAACCCAGAATGCTTAGAAGAAATGTTTTACCCATCCATCAGTGCTAGATTTTCTACATCAACACAACAAATTTCAAGGATACTGAATGAATAATTTAGGATCTTCACACACTTGCTCACGTATATTTGTCATCATCACGATAGGTACGGAAAAACTTTTTAGCAAATAGAGGTGCAGCATTTTGCCCCCATCAGTTTCCCATCTCCTCCGTCAGTTACCCGAACTCCAGCATTCACTCAAACTCCAGCATTCAGGCGAACGCCAGCATTCATGTGTTATTTACTGTGTTGTTCCTTATATATGCCTCAGACATTAGCCCAGAAGGGAATGCTGGAATCATGCTAATTAGCCAATCAACTTTCCAAGAAAGGAAGAAACCAGAGAAGATTGAAGCTGACAAAATATAATTTTCGGTGCAAAAACATCCACTGATGTGCTAAATGCTAATGACAAACTATAAATAGAACATAGAAATATAGACATATAACAATCCAACAGTTGAATTTGAATAGATTTAAGTAATACCACAAAACACAATACACCTCGTAGGTGAAGGCGATTCGAAACGAAATTTAGTTAAAGTCAGTTAAATCACATCCAATAGTTACTATCCTCTTCCGGCTCCCGGTAGGTCAATGTCCACTCCACACAATGTTTTCCTGCCGGTTAGGATGGGACTCTAGAGTGGGACACCTGCGTCGACTTCACTCGTTGCTCTCCTGTGCGTCTCGTCGCTCGGAAGGCCACTATCGGAATGGACTGTCACGTGACGCCGGTGGTGAAGGAGGGAGGTAATGACGTCAGGCGGGTAATTCAAAATGGTTGAATTATTCCCGGTAATTGGTCGATTTCCACTGTTCTTGCATAACCAGGGGAAAGAGGGAAGGTTAAAGAGGCGAGGGGTAATTAGGGTATATAAAGCAGAGAGGCACCACGGGAGGGCGTGTCGACCGTGGCGTGGCGTCCGTGGGCGTGGTGTTCAGTCCGGCGATATCACGAATATCGGCGATATACGATAGCGGCGATATTCGAACTAGCGATATTCGTACTTGCATGTTCGTACATGCGATTCGTTAAGTGCTATCGTATAAGTGCGGGAGTAAAGGGGGGGGGGAGGAAAAACTCGCCACATCCTCCCTGGGAAAAATGATGAAAACGGGACCAATAAAAGTTTCAATTGGTTGGGGAGGGTAGGTTTCTAAGTCACCTTCTTCCCTGCACTGTTCCCGGATCATGAATGAAGCACAGAACACACTCCTTCGTTGTCTCTTTCAAGATAGTTTATTATTATTATTGAACACTTATTTATCAAGACACTTAAAATTGGAATATTACACGTGGTGGATTGCATGCTCTGGCAATCAGGGTTCGAGCTACTGTCATGGCTAAAGTTCTCTGAAGAAGTCCACTGGTTCGCCGTGATGAAGCTAGTCGGGAAAGCACTGGTCCATTGGAATGTAGTTTTTTTTCCAGGATAATCACTTTGGGGGTACATAGGGATGATTCACTTGGCATATCATGTCGGCATCTTGCCAAGCCGAAAACTCAATAACATGTAGGAATATCTCCCTCAAAATAATAAATAATCATAATTACAATATGCCAACTATCGTGGCTTAAGGAAACAAAATTGATACCCATCCTTGCCTCAGGGATAGAGTGAGAATAGATTGTATGTCATTGATAACATAACAGAAATAGAATTTCATGACATAACAAAAGCAAACTTTCCTGAGCATTTCCTACTTGGAAATATTATACATCATAGCATAAACATTAATTCTTAGGCAAGGGCAACTAGTAATCATACTGTTATTAAGCATTTGAAAAAATGATTATTAGGCAGGGCATTGCTTAATCCAGACATAATATCTCTATTAATTAACAGTGTAATATTTCAATTGATTTGGCCATGTGAGTCCCTTCATCATATCATATTTAAGCACATTAACAAGGTAATATTCAAATCATTAACAATATTATATTCAAATTAACTTGACTGTGGTATATTATTAAATTGGCCCCAATAGTTAAGTTCCTTCACAGTATGCATAATATTATCACTGATATTAAATTCATTAACGACATAATATTCAAATTAACCTGTAGTGTGGTATCTTAATAGGGTAGACATAGTACATAAATCCCTTCATAATATGATATTTAAATTCTTAACCTAAACATGGTTTCAATTAAACTAACTCATAATATGGTATTACAATAAATTGTGGTATACTTCCTAATACATAAGGTACATATAGACATTTTAAATGTATCCTTAGCCCAATTGGGGTTAGTGTACAAAACTGGTAATTATTACCCAAAAAAAAAGAAACATGGCTAGGTTAGGTTGTGTTTTTTTTGAACCATGTTGACCTTCATAGATGTCCAGAATACCATCTATGATGCCTGGTATATTGTACGCTAAACAGCGATTTTCTTGGCACATGGCCGAATAAGTTTTTTCAATATGTTTTACCAGATTTGCATCTGGGGGCTGGTTGCGATGATCAGAATCACCGGGCGATGAGTTCGCTACCTCTACGCCAAGACAAGTTTTTCAATACATTTTACCAGATTTGCATCTGGGGGCTGGTTGCGATGATCAGAATCACCGGGCGATGAGTTCGCTACCTCTACGCCAAGACAAGTTTTTCAATATATTTTACAACAAATTAAGTACAATAAAGTTTAAGTTGAGAGATATTTACAATTCTCTCCTTATTTGGGGATAGCTGAAGAACAGCTGTTACGGGAGATATGAACCTTTTGATAGGTGAAGGGCCGGCCCACTGAGGGGTTAACTTAGCAGTTCTATGGAGCATCTTGGAACTAGTAGGAAACCTTCTATATAACACTAAATCACCGATTTTAAATGGGTTCCCAGTATGGCTTTTATCAAAAGCAAGTGCCTGCCTACGTCTGGTCGCCTTGAGATTATTGAGCACTTGTTGCCACAAGGAATGCCTCTCAGAGGGAGTTAGGTCCTCAGCCAGAGCCTGAGGAGGAATTCTCCAGAAATTTGTCAAGGGATGAGGAAGCTCTCTGCCCATAAATATCCTTGCTGGAGTATAGCCCGTACTGCTATGTTTAGCAGAATTAAAAGCAAAGGTTAAACTGGGTAAGAATTCATCCCATTTCCGGTGGTCATTCTGTGACAAGATAGTTAAGGCAATATGCAATAGGTTACGGTGGACCCGTTCAGCTTGATACTTGATACTTGGATATAAATATTCAGAAAAATGTTATTCTTGAATTATATCTTTTTATATTTCCTGTTAAATGTAACATTTTCTTATTTTGTTCAAAAGTGAAATTATTACTTTTATCATCATATAATTTGAGGGCACTGTTTTTGGTCTTGTCCCTGGTGCCAAACTTCTTCACTACAGCACTGTACGTACATATTTAATGATTTTCTATGTAATAATAAGCTTATTCTAAATTTAAAATGCCCATAATAAGTAAATATAAGCATGTTTATCAATAGAATAAATCTGATCAAGAACATAATCAACCCTTATTCCATTGGTTTAAATGAGAAAATTATTTTTGGTATTCACATTGCGTGACAATATCCTGGAATGCAACTCACACAAAGATACCCGAATTCCAACATTCTAATGGCTTGTTCTTCTTATGATGCTGCTAAGTGCCAAAACCTAGATTGAATCATTTAAGTTTTTTTTAACCTTAGATTACTAACCATTCATCTGGCAGATAGAGACCAAAACAAATATACTCCCCCTACTCCATATTTTTGAGTTCTAGGTGTGGCTTTGTTATAGCTTCATTTCAGCTTGTGTTCTTCTAGTGTGACTGTTTACACAAGGTATTATTTACTTTGATTTTGTGCTATGCAACTGAGGTCGCCTCACAGACGAATGGTTAGTCTTAACGTTACTTGGTGATCCCAAAATTAAGTCGTACTCTTAAGTCGACGATCGCCAATGTCCTGCTGATAGAGCTGCCTCAGGAGAGCCAGAATAAGGGTGAACTGAGTAAACGTTCGATATGTACATTTGGTCCTTTTAAGAAGAGGAGAATAACAAGATTTCACTGAAGTCCATGTTCATGTGCCATTTGTGGAGAACATAGTGGAAACAGGTGTTTGGAATGCTGCGATAAAATTTAATACAGTATTGTATGTTTAAATGTACCAGAGAGTGTTGAAGTATTGTTATGTATTTAAAAAATTTAAGTGTATCTCTTTTTTCTTTTATGAAAAAATATTAGTATGAGGTAGTCTGTTAGACCAGCGGTTCTCAACATTTTGGTGCTCGCGGCACACTGTGGATATTCATTTTTTTCATGGCACACTGGAATTAGATTTGAATAAAAAACTTGGATTTATTATAAAAATACATATATTTATTATATTATGCCATATATATAATCAACCAAATTATGTTATATCATAAAACAACAAATGATGAAGTTTTGTTAAAAAATCTATTTTAAAATCTTGCCTAATGTGACACTTGAGCTTGGCATTTTTTAATGATTGCACTGATATTAGGACTTATCCGTGACTGACTTGAAACTCTTCAGCATTTTTCATAATCACTCGATTCTTCGTTCATTATAGCAAGAACGGCCTCCTCCAGTCCATTAAGTTTTTTTCTCGAGAAAAAACCCTTTTATCCATGGTAAATTGTATATAGTTTATTCCGATATTGTACTTATATTGCAAAATCAATTACATGTTTATGTGCCTAACGTCCTCATATGAGGACGGCATAAAATAACTTGAAAAATAACAGAAATTATACAAATAAATATAATACGATTTTTACTTACGGTAAATTAGAGTATTTATAACCAAATGCAATTTACACACGTTATAAAATACTGTTATTTTAATTCCTCACACATTTCTTTGTAGCTATACGGACAATTTTTTTCGTGCTTTTTGTTTGGTGGTCAACTAAAGACTAAACATTTTCAATGAAGTAGTATGCGTGTAAATAGTCTCCGAGACTTCCCCCATTTGTACAAAAATATAAACAGAAAGACATTGTAATACATTTCGGCACAATAGGAGTTCAACTAGCCATCCTCAAACAAGGGTGGGCGGTGCTAATGGGTTAAGTCAACTCCTTAATTGGGAACCTAGTTATTGTAGTTGGATTCTGTTGTTTTGCAAGAGAGATGAAGCCTTTGGCAGATCCCAACATGGATGGAGCACCAGCAGTACAAATTCCTGCACATAACTTCCATGAAATTTCCAAACATTCTAAGTAAGAAGTCCAAGTATCAAATATATCTTGACCTCTTGTGTTCTGGGAGTTCTCTGTAGCAAAAAAATTGACTAATTATTTCATTTTCATGAATGAAGAGAACAAATGCTAATAGTTGTACTTTGCCACTAATATCGGTTGACTAGTCAACTTGCAAAGCAAAGTCTGACATTTTAAGCTTATTAGAAACACTTTCCTCTATGTTAAATGACATTTTCTAACTTCCAAATTGTATCATTAGAAAGGGACTTTTGGTAATTTCTTGTCCCGCTTTATCACTGAGCATTGTCTTATCACATGGCATGCAGGCAAAATAAGTGACTCAGCTATAGTGTGGGGCTTCATTTTTTGAGCTATGATTTCTGCTACCTTATAGGAAGCAACTTGAACTCTATCAGACACTTAAATGTCATTTTTTCGAAGTAACTCGCTTGTTTACAATGCAATTCCATCAACCTTTTGAAATATTTCAAGTCTTTTCCTTCATGGTGTGCATGTTTTGTGGTGAAATGTCACTTCAATTTGATGGAAACCATGGCTTCGTTTGATAGTTTCTCAATTCACACAACACACATTGGAACAGGACAATCTTTATCTCCAAACCACAAAAAGCCCAGACTCAAATAACTGTCAATATATATGCGAGAAACTTTAGAAATCTTACTTGGCTTGGTCCTACTGGTACTGGGTTTTTCCTTAATATGATCTTCATATTTTTCACCGTTACATTTTCTTGTAATAAATCTGTTCATTTTTAGAGGTGCAAGTTTTATAATTTTTGGAAATGATAATTGAACGAAACCTCAAATATCACACAGCTTCCTACCAACGGTATTACACAAAAAAATTAAATAAAAAATTATTTTATACAGAATAAACTCATGAAACATACATTCACAGACACCAAATTGTAGTATAGGCCAGTCACAAATTAACGCTAGTACTGATTTGATAAAGGAATGCGCCCGAGTCTCAGACAGTCAGGAAGGTTACTGTAGTCAGAGCATGCTACATACGTCATCGTAGAGACTTAAAGAGCAATGAGAACCAATCAGTTGTCTGTGATTCGGTTACTATGACAATGCTGACATTGTTGTCAGGCTTACTGTTTACGTGCCTTCCAAAGCTGTGATACTTTTGAACTGGATTCAACTAGTCTTAATACTGTGTATTAGTTTCTTTGTTAAAACTGTGTATATAATCGGTGGAAAACACGCAAATTAGCTATTTCTCTTCAAAGTATCACAGCACTCTTGGGAAATGTTCGCATCACACCAGTGTGCTGAACCACTGTGTTAGACGAATGTTTAGTAGTCCCGTTTGTCAAATGAAGGTTAGTAATCTAGGGTTAAGAGGGATTAAACCAAGTTATTCTGAAACAAATTTTGGTTTCCTTCCTATTTATTCTGTGACCAAAAAATGGATTCCCCCTGCATAAAGGTTCCAAAGTATCAGACACAAAGCATTTATATCTCAAGTTATTTTGGTTGGTGCTTTCCAATGAATAAACATAAAATTCTCAGAGAAATTCATGCTAAATACCTTGAGAAAGAACGTTCCACTGAAGTACCCTCAAATTGTTTGGGCCGGTCATGTTGCTGCTGCACACTGTATGTTTCAAGGAATATAGAATTGAGGAGAAAAGGTGAATCAAAATGACAGATATTTGGATCAAATAAATTTTAAATAAAGTTTTTATGTTTATCAAAGTTTAATTTCGTTAATTAGTTAGAAAAGGCATTACATGTTGAAAATTCAATAGCTCCAAAATTGAGCTTATGCTGTTGGCCTAAGTTAGTGGTATCCCACTGTGAAGAATAATCTGAACCAAATAAATTATACAAACAACAGCTTTATTCACCTCTCACATACCAGTTTACAATGCTTAGCATCATCGTAAGGTTGTAAGTTAATGTTGTAGAAAACTGTGTAAATTATTTGGTCCTTATTATTCTTCAGCTCCAAAATAATTTTTGGTGGAAAGAGAAATATGTTTTGTAAACAGAACTTTGAGATTTCCAATGTACTCCACGTCATAAAGATTAATCCCAAAAGATTTCCATACTGCTTTTACATGGGCACTCACTAGAGTTGCCATTTACAGCTAACCATCATAAATTATTAAGAACCTTTCACTCACCTCTGGAGAAAATATTCCAACCCACCAAGCGCACCCCAGAAGGAAGACTCCAATCATCTTCATTAGTTGTGGACTCTTTTGTGGGAGCTACGCGCCTGAAATTCCTTCTTATAAGGGCCGGGAGACGTGAGTGCTCCCGTCTACATCTCTTCAACAATGCTTCTCGCGACATCTGGGGTGGCAATGATACATCTGGATCTTCAGCATCTTCGTTTGGAACTTTTTGTGCTGATGTAAAGCTTCCCATTCTGTCATAAGAATAAGATGACGTGCGTGTCAGTTATATTTATAAATTGCAAATAAATTTAGGATATATTCTTTATTCCCATGAATCTCATGAATGCACGCATTGTCGTTCAGGACACTATATGGACGTAATTCTTAAATAAGAATCGTAAAATTTTTATGCCATAAATGAACGAAAATAGAATGACACTAATTACCCTGCCTTGCATTTTATTTCAATAACTAATGCTTTCCTTATGTAATTAATTTTTACTAGTAGGCTCATCTTTAAAAAGACCTTAACTTACACTAATTCAGTGAATCGAGCGTCAACGGCCACTGAAGTCCACGGCTGTCGTATGCTGTGCTTCATTCATTACATGACTGTGTATTCGTCAACAAATGACGTTTTAAATCCCTACAAAGCGCTCAAATGTTGCGGTTATGGATTAAATACTCGACAGATTTATCACGTACCAAATACAGAATATAGGTCTTCATAAGGCTTTAATGTGTGAAAACCGATCATGAAACACAATAATATATAATTTTTCAAAATCCATACAAAATTGTCCTGTTCTTTGACTTAATAGTTTAAACGTCTAGGTAATACGTATTAATTTTTGTTAATACGATAAACATCACGGGAAATTTAAAATATGAATTATGTACGTACCCACACCTTTACAAGTAGACGAATTATAAAAAATATGCATCACAGGCCTTTTCGTATTTTTCAAGGAGTTTCTCATTGCTCTATTCAACTCCAGTGATAAGGCGCGTCAATATATCACCGACTGAATGTCAACACGTTCAAAATAAATACTATTAATTTAAATATGACCAAAAAGTAACAGATATTTAAATTAATTCTCTGGAAGATGATTTCCTAAAACGAACAAAACCCTCCTATGCAAACTGTGAAGATCTTGTACACAAAAACAAAAGACGCACGAAATTCAAGAGGAACCTCTCCTCTATTGGCTGATTCGTTCGCGGTAGGTTGAAGATTGATCACCAGCATAGGGATCATAAGATCCATTCATTCCATTTATTTATAATTAGACAATCTCACCAATTGAGAGGGTAGGGGTTTTCTTTGATGTATCTCATTGAGGACATCCGTTGGGACTGGTTGATACCAGGGCATCGAACCGAAATTTTTTTCGCTCCGGTTTTCGTTCCGGTTCATACAAAACAAAATTTCGGTTCGGTTCCGGTTTCGCTCCATTAACCACCACTGAACCGGTTCGAACCGGTTTTTTCACTCTGACTTTGAATTTTTTGGGATAATTTCAAGAGGATTCCGAAATAATCTATATTAATTAATGTTATTTTTTATTTAAACCAAATACGTCTTTACTATCGCAAGTCAAGAAGATAAAAATAGATATCCACACGTAACATCGCGCAAGCGCCCCCTCCCACCATATAACGAACAGTAAAACATTGTATGAATTCCCTTCTTACATTTTTCGTTAATTTGTAAGCGGTTCCTTTTATACGATCCCGTCTAATATTGCTATATGGGAATTTAAAATTTATTTTATATTTTTAACGCCTATAAAATCAATTAAAAATGCTATTTACATTTTAGTCTTTGATTTAATGTGCAACCGATGTTATTCATTCAAAAGTCAACATTTATATGATTTTACAATTCCAATATAAGCAGATACTCTCATTATCATATTCCATTTACTCCAACAATACTTATGCACGTACTTGAACAGGAACAATAATATTAATTTACATTTGAATGTAGAATGTAATTCAAAGAATGTGAAAGTTTATTTATATATTGTTTATGTTATTATTACATCCTAATTCAAATATCTGATAAAAAAACTCTTCCTTCGCTCCCACTTTATGCGAACCGAAAAAATGGAACGAAATAAATAATGGTTTTCTGTTTCGGTCCGGGTTCAGAAAAGTATTTTTTAATGTTCGGTTCGGTTTTGCTCCAGCTAAAATAACTGTTTTTTCCGGTTTTCGGTTCGATGCCCTGGTTGATACTAGGATGGCTAGCCGGTCCTAACCTAAGAAAACATTCCCGTTCTGAAAGAAGAAAATCAACCTGCTATCAATGGCAGAATATACGCTCGCCATGTTAAAGACCCGAGTTCGATTCCCAGTCATAGTCGATATTTTTCCCTGGTACCCAAATTTCTTATATTCGCATTAAATAAGAGTTAAAATTCGAAGAAAAATGAGAATATCATTATACTAGTAGTTGGTGCTTGCATACTGCAAGCATTTCAATATCACCTTGAAAAAACATTCATTTTTCAGACAGAAATTTCATTATTACAAATATTCTTTCAATTCTCCGCAGCGATTTCCGTTTTTCCCACATGTAAACATAATATTTTAAATCAATCCCCAAATGTTGCAATTTTAAAAATTTTACACTTTTTTATTATAAGGTACTAATGCTACACATTTTAGCGAAATTTTAAAGTTGTAGCACTTTTAGAAGTAAAAAAATATTTTTCTCATTGTTTAAAATATAAACATTTTTAACGGGTGCAGCAATATATATATGGAGAGATTGAAATGTTTACTTGTGCAAATGCACTGTTCTGTAAATAATTTGAAAATTGCAGCTTCCTAGCTCATCTCGTAGTACCTAAAAAATTATTAAACTTTAAGGTTCAAATAGGGTCAAAACAACCCCTAAAATTTACAATTTTAAAATTTTCGATTTTTATAGTTGGTTATGAGAAAAGTTCTATAATCATGCAAAATTTCAGCTTCCTAAACTAATTAGATTGGTCTACACACTGGATTGCATTTTCCCATGCTAACTTATGGGAGATATTCCGAGGTCTCTGGAGTCGAACCCAAGACACTTTAAACAAAAGTGACAATAATTCCTAACAGATATTGCGGCCATCTAGCAACACAGAAAATTTCATCTTTCTAGCTTACCGGAAAAAGCCCATAATTAATTTACAAAAATGGCGCAATGCTTTTCTTATGGGAAAAACGCAATTTTCGGAATTTCTGGAGTCGAACTCATGTCACTTAGGTAAGAAGTTTCATTTTATCTGAAGGTTTCTCCATCATATCTACAAAAACTGAAACTTTGAGCTCTCTAGCTCTTGTAGTTTGGGCTGGACATTAGTATCCTCCTGTTATATCCTCCTCTGTAAGAGTCGTCGATATATAATGATATATAACATACTAGTAGTTGGTGCTTGCATACTGGAAGCATTTCATCTCAACATAAAAAACATTCATTTTTCATATTTCATCATTACACATATATTTTTAATTCTAAATATTTCACCTCCGCAGCGATTTTCGTTTTTCCCACATGTAAAAATAATAGTTTAAAACAATCCCCAAATATTGCAATTTTAAAAATTTTACACTTTCTCCATTATGAAGTACTAATGCTACACATTTTAGCCAAATTTTAAAGTTGTAGCACTTCTAGAAGTAAAATAATATTTTTCTAATTGTTTAAATTTAAATAATTTTTAACGGACGCCGCAATTCATATATGGTAAAATTGAAATGTTTATTTCTGCAAATTTACTACTCTGTAAATAATTTGAAAATTTCAGCTTCCTAGCTCATCCCGTAGTATTTTACCATATATGAATTGTGGCGGCCGTTAAAAATTATTTAAATTTAAACAATTAGAAAAATATTATTTTATTTCTAGAAGTGCTACAACTTTAAAATTTGGCTAAAATGTGTAGCATTAGAACCTTATAATGAAGAAAGTGTAAAAATTTT
The DNA here is from genome assembly GCA_028673005.1 of Tanypteryx hageni. Classification (NCBI taxonomy): domain Eukaryota; kingdom Metazoa; phylum Arthropoda; class Insecta; order Odonata; family Petaluridae; genus Tanypteryx; species Tanypteryx hageni. The sequence goes on from CM054113.1 coordinate 1,363,987, forward strand.
AAAATTGCGACATTTGGAGATTGTTTTAAACTATTATTCTTATATGTGGGAAAAACGAAAATCACTGCAGAAATGAAATTTTTAGAATTAAAAGACTATTTGTAATGTTGAAATTTCTGTCTGAAAAATGAATGTTCTTTTAATGTGAGATGAAATGCTTGCAGTATGCAAGCACCAACTACTAGCATGGTATATCCTCCTCTGTAAGAGTCGTCGATATATAATGATATATACACGTTCCTTACAGAGGAGGGTTTTATATATATATATATATATATATATATATATATATATATATATATATATATATATATATATATATATCTGTAGCTGAAGAAGGAGTAGTTCCGAAAGCTTTACGTTTGTGATGTTTCTGTGTTTTTGTGTTATTTTACGTGTGTCGCTTCGACATCCCCGGGGCCTCGCCAACCTGAAGTCGTCTGATTGGTGAGAGCTCACTGGGTTTCCTCATCCCAACACCTTGTTGACATCCATATATATATATATATATATATATATATATATATGATACTAGTACAAGGTGCTGCACGCATTTCATCTCACCTTGTAAAACACAAACATTTCCGAGAGATATTTCCGTATTGGAAATTTTTTTAAAATTCAAATGATTTCATCTCTGCGCCGATTTACGGTTTTTCCTTATGGAAAAATAATGTAGAAAATCGATCCCTAAAATTTGCAATTTTAAGAATATTATACTTATTTTAGTGGGGTAATAAAGCCACACATTTCCGCCAAATTTTAAAGTTGTAGTAAATTTTGAAGTGAAATAATAATTATCTGATTGTATAAATTTTAAACCATTTTAACGGCCGCAATAACAACTTCATGGAGAAATTCAAATATTTATTTGAGCATATGCACTAAGCTCTAAATAATCTTAAAATTTCAGTTCCCTAGCTCGTCCCGTAGTACCTAAACATTTATCTATTTGTTAAAAATTTAATACTAATATTTAGGCACTTCCAAATGATCAGGAGACTAAATTTTTTTCGTAGGTAGGATTATGTGCAAAACCGACTAAAAAAGATAACGAAAAAAGTCAAAAATTTGCAATTGTTTAAAGAAATTTTCAAGGTTTATGTATTTTCAAATGACCTACGGAGATGAAATTTTTTTAAGATAGAATTTGTCAAAAAACGAAATAGGGATTATAGAAATTTTGATATTTTAATTTGTTTGGCTGTTAAAACGTCTTAAAGTTTAAACAAATTGATAAATGTTTAGGTACTACAGGGCGAGCTAGGACGCTGAAACTTTAGAGTTATTTAGAGCATAGTGTTTATGAACAAATAAACATTGGAATATTTCTATGAAGTTGTTATTTCGGCCGTTAAAAAAGTTTAAAATTTAAACAATTATATAAATATTATTTCACTTCTATATCTGCTATAACTTTATAATTTGGCAGAAATGTGTGGCTCTAGTACTCTAAAATGGAAAAGTACATTATTCTTAAAATTGCAACTTTTAGGGATTACTAGCAGAAATGCCCGGCTACGCTCGGGAAAGTTATCTATTAAGTTGCAAACGATTTTTATTATTTATTAATTGTGGTAGCTCTGCTCTTAAGCTCCGCTTTAAAAATCTTGATTTCATTATGGTATTTTGTAAAAACCATATATATAAAATTTAGTTCACATCCGTTGAGAAAATTCCTTCCAAATCCATATTTATCGAAAGAGTTTAATTTGTAATTGTGGCACCCCTGTTTAGTTGATCCGGTCCAAATATGCTATTATGGTTTTATATATATTTGTACAGAATAAATATAATTTGGTTAAAATCGATTCGAATAGTTGAACACAAACACTTATAAAAAGAAAATTTTTATTACTTTAATTTTGGTAGCTCTTCTTTGTATATCTATCCTAAAAATATTATTATTGTTTTTTTATCTTGCAGAACTCCTTCATTCAAAATTTCGTTGAAATCGGTTTTGCCAATTCCTTCCAAATTCATAATTACCGCATAGTTTAACTTTGCAATTGTGGCACCCCTACCTAGCTAATCGGGTCGAAGTACGGCATTTTGGACATGAATTTCTGTGAAAATTCTACGTACCAAATTTGGCTGAATTCGTTAGGACATTTCTTTCCAAAAGCATAACTACACAAAATTTTATTTTGCAATTTTGGCACCCCTGCTTGGTCTACCCGGTCCAAATATGTCATTTTGGTAACGTATTTATGTGAAGATGCTAATTTGGTTTAAATCGGTTGAGCCAGATCTTCCTTGATATATACGTACAGGCAGACGGACATTGCCGAAATTTGGACCGACCGTTCCATGGGGACCCCTCGAACTCGTGAAATTTGGATCGACCTCGTAGACAGATTTTATCCATTTTAAGCTCGGAAATGTATCTCATCGAAACATTGACATTATTGGATAATTCATCAAAATCGGTCAATTGGTTGCTGATATATCTTATAAAACAGGCATTTGGACCAACAATGGAGACCCTTGGGCCCCCATGGGCCTATTTGAATTATTTGCACTGCAACTCTCAGGATCAACCTAAAGCTACTTGCTCTTGTGGTAAACATTCTTGCCTGTTTACTAACACATCCTCAACTGCTACGGTCGAACAAAATGCGACGTGAAGGCAGAAATACAAGGAGGCGCGCTCCTTAACCAGAGTGTCAATGCGTAATGCGCTTAACAATTACAAAAAGAAGGTTTTACAGGATAAATTGAAAGAGAATCCGAAAGCATTTTGGTCTTACGTCAGAGAAGTCCAAGGTAGAGGCCCAACTATTGCGTCACTGAGATCGGAAACGGGAAATGTAGTTCATGATAATGCGGAGAAAGCAAAGCTTTTAAATAAACACTTTCAGAAAGCTTTTATTCCTAATGACGATGAATGTGAAACCACTATTCCTATGCATCAGGACGACTCGATGGAAGATTTGATATTTTCCGAAAATGGTATCGCGCTCCAACTTCATTCAGTTAAACCAAATAAATCTCCTGGGTGGGAGGAAATACCCGCGCGAGTATTGAATGAGTGAGCTTATGAAATTGCGCCGGATTTAAAAATTATATTCGAAAAATCCATTGCGGAATGTGTAGTTCCTAAAGATTGGAAGACGGCACACGTTACGCCCATTCATATGGGCGGCGATAAAGAGAACCCTGAAAATTACAGGCCAATTTCCCTAACTTCGTTATCGTGCAAGATACTTGAGCACATAATCTTTAGTTTTGTAATGCGCTATTTAGATAGTAACTCATTGCTTAGCGAATACCAGCACGGATTCCGGAGAGGTAGATCATGCGAAACGCAGCTCGGCCTCTTCGTGGATGATTTGTTGCGATGCGGAGAGAAAAATACTCAGGTCGATGCAATATTCATTGACTTCAGGGAGGCGTTCGATAAAGTATCTCATAAGAAATTAAGTGCAAAGTTAGGACAATATGGTATCAATTCGAAAGTTGTCAGTTGGGTGAGAAATTTCCTCTCGAATAGAGAACAGATAGCTGTCATCGATGGGAAATACTCGTCCCCCGTTAAAGTAGCGTCAGGTGTTCCTCAGGGAAGTGTATCGGGCCCTCTACTTTTCTTAATCTATGTGAATGATATCTGCTCGGTAGTTCGTAGTAAAATTAGACTTTTTGCCGATGATACCGTTCCATATAAAGAAATAAAAAACCAGGAGGACCATTAGTCGCTGCGTGAAGACTTAAGAGCCATTTCAGCGTGGTGCAAAGAATCGCAAATTGAAGTTAATTACACTAAATGTGCCGCAGTTACGTTCTGGAAAAGTAAAAATATAGAAGTAGGTTTCGAGTATAAAATAGATTGAATAAATATTCAAGCAGCCGAGTATGTTAAATATTTAGGAGTAACCATTTGTCGAGACCTTTCTTGGGGCATGCACATTCGTCGAGTTATAGGGCCGGCCAACAAGAAACTGGCTTTCATAGGTAAAATAGTACGGAACACTACAGAAAAAGTACGTGAAACATGTTACTTATCACTGGTTAGAACGCATGTGGAATACGCCTCATGCATATGGGATCCGTACGAGAAGGGACATATAATTCAATTAGAGAGAGTGCAGCGCAGAGCAGCCAGATTCGTAAAACAAAAGTACGAACATAAGGAAAGCGTCACCTAATTATTGAGGGATTTGACCTGGGTACCACTGGAGGATAGTAGATTGAACTCAAGGTTGCGGCTTCTGGAGAAATATAGATCGGAATGTCTAAAAGATAAGGTTGTATGAGTAATTGAGGCACCAACGTATGTAGATAGAAAGGACCGTGACGATAAGATACGTGAGATCGATTGTAGGACGGAGCGTTATCTAGGCTCGTTCTTTCCGAGGACAATACGAGATAACAATAGAAAATTTCAACCTGCGATAGAATATCTTTAGGTAGGTTTTGGTGCATTTCACCCCCTGCCACCCACCAATTAGGTAAATTGCAGGGTAACAGGTAGATGTAGATGTTGTTTGCGTAGTGAATCACTCTATCCCTTTCACTTTTTACCTGCGTTCGACCCTAGATTTTAACCTTGAGGCCAGTCAACGAAGTAGCTAACCGCGTATTTACGTTAGGTTAAATATAATTTATAGATAGTACAGATTAGTTAAGAGGATAGGATGGCTGCTCCGAGGACTCCTGTTTCCTTCTTGCGCAACGCTGGTTGCGAGGCCTGAGGTCTCAGATCACGGAGATGGAGAGGGTGGTTGCGGACCTCCATCCGAGGGTGGAAAGGTCGGAGGCAGCCTTGGCGCGTGGGAGGGGTGCGGGTTCTTCCCTGAGAGCAAACCGCGCCAAAATGGCGGCTCGGATTCGTCCGGGTGCGGAAGCCAGCAGAGCGATAGGAGAGTCTCCTGGCTCCTCTTCGCGGGTTGAGGGTCCTCTGGTCCGGAAGCCCGATGAGTGGTATGTGGTGTCCACTCGGGGGGATCGTGTGGCGGTGCTGCGGAGGCAGGGAGTTGGGAACGCTTCGGTGAACCGTCTTCCTGTTAGTAATTGGTTTGCGGTGTTATCGGAGGACGACTTCACTGCCATTATGCCCGCACCCGCTCCCGTCTCCTCGGTGAGGACCGAGCCCAAGGGGAGTTAGGGCGGAAAGAGGGGGCTTTTAGTGACAGGCAGCCCCAACGTCTGGCGTGTGGTAGGGTCTTTACTGTCAAGGGCCCGCCGGGAGGGAGTTCATGAGCGGGTGTTCTGCAAGTGTATACCAGGAAGTTCGGTGCCCCAGGTGACGAAGGAGTTCAAGGCGTCGTCGGTATTGGGCACGAGTTGCTTCTCGCTGCGGGTGGTGGCCCAAGTTGGGACTAACGACGCTTCGAAGCGCGGGTCCGAAGAGGTTTTAAGTTTATTTAAGGTCTTGGCCACTGAGGTTGCTCGTGTCCGAGAGGAGTCGGGTTCTGATGTGCGGCTTACTATCTGTAGCATTGTTCCTCGGACGGACTGCGGTGCTATGGTTTGGAGCCGAGTGGTCGGGCTAAACCGTAGGCTGTGTGACTTCTGTAGGGGCAATGGAGTGGACTTAGTTGACTTGAGGCCGGTCCTGGACTCATGTAGGGCATCTCTAAACGGTTCTGGTATGCACTACACTGCCGAGCCTGCGGAGGCGGCAGCGCATAGGGTGATCGAGCATGCTAGGGCTTTTTAGGTGAGATTTAAGGAATGGTAATTATTCACCAAGCATTGAGAGGCACGTCAATAGTAGTAATACGCCCGACCGTCATTCCATTATAAACGCGATGTTAATTAACAGTAAAATACATTCTAAGCGTAGAAATAGTCTACATCTACATGTTACCTTGCAATTCACCTAATTGGTGGGTGGCAGGGAGTGAAATGCACCAAAACCTACCTAAAGATATTCTATCGCAGGTTGAAATTTTCTATTGTGATCTCGTATTGTGCTCGAAAAGAACGAGCATAGATAACGCTCCGTCTTACAATCGATCTCACGTATCTTATCTTCACGGTCGTTTCTACCTATATACGTTGGTGCCTCAATTACTCCTACAACCTCGTCTTTTAGACATTTCAATCTATAGTTCTCCAGAAGCCGCAGCCTTGAGTTCAATCTACGATCCTCCAGTGGTACCCAGGTCAAATCCCTCAATAATTAGGTGACGCTTTCCTTATGTTCGTACTTTTGTTTTACGAATCTGACTGCTTTGCGCTGCACTCTTTCTAATTGAATTATATGTCCCTTCTCGTACCGATCCCATATGCATGAGGCGTATTCCACATGTGGTCTAACCAGTGATAAGTAACATCTTTCGCGTACTTTTTCTGTAGTGTTCCGTACTATTCTACCTATGAAAGCTAGTTTCTTGTTGGCCGCGCCTATAACTCGACGAATGTGCATGTCCCACGAAAGATATCGACAAATGGTTACTCCTAAATATTTTTACATACTCGGCTGCTTGAATATTTATTTCATCTATTTTATACTCGAAACCTACTTCTATGTTCTTACTTTTCCAGAACGTAACTGCCTCATTATATTTCCCATGATAGGCTGAAAAGCTGCAAATACCTCTATGGATCTCTCTTGGGTAAAATATTCCGGAGGTAAAATCGTATCTCCGGGTGGGGCTACCCTAGGGGATGCACAAAGGAAATGTAACATTAATAAGGAGAATGCAAGTTTTGAGAAATTAAGAATAGGCACATGGAATGTTAGGACTATAAATTCAGGGGGGAACTAGAGATCTTAAAAAGGGAAATAAGAAGGAATAATGTAGGTAGGTTTTAGGGAAGTTTGGTGGGAAGGTGAAGGCAAAATAAATTCAGACGAATTTAAGATTATTTACTGGAGTGGAAAGAAAAAGGAAAGGGGAGTGGGGATTATGATGAGAATAGCGATAGCTGAAAGAATTAGCAAGGTAGTGACAGTTAATGATAGGTTAATAGCCATAAAACTTCAGATGGAGCAAGTGGAAATTCTTATAATTCAAGTGTATATGACAACAACTAATGCTGGTGAAGACGAAGTAGATGAAATGTATGAACAGATTACGGAGATTTTGGAGGAGAAGGGAAAAGAAAGGATCACCACCATCGTAATGGGATATTGGAACAGTGTAGTCGGAGAGGGACAGGAAGATAACATAGTGGCAAAATATGGACTAGGGAAGAGAAATGAAAGAGGGGAGAAACTTGTGGAATTCTGCCATAGAAATAGATTGATTGTAACTAATCCATGATTTAAGCACCACCAGCGGAGACTTTACGCATGGAGAAGCCTAGGAGACCAGAGACGATAACTGATAGATTACATACTAGTAAATGAAAGATTTAGAAATAGCACTAAAATGTGAAAACACTACCAGGGGCAGATATTGATTCCGACCACAACCTTTTGGTGGCAAATACACAATGTAGACTGAAGAGTGTTAAGAGAAACATAAGCTCGGTAAATTATTAATAACGTATGGAAATTTATGAAAGAGGAAGCAGCGGACCGAATTTGTATTCCTCTTACAAGTGTCCGTGAAAGAGTGGCAGCAGCTTGTGGAATCTCGATCCGTACTCTGGACCGTATTTCTAGGGAAGGAGGAGATATTGAAATAGGAAGCAGCGCCTCATTTTCTTGTCCCGGAAGGAAGAGGACACGAAGTAGTACAAAGACTTCGGTGGACGATTTCGATGTCAACGTTATAAGGAGAACAGTTCATCAGTTCCACGCTGTGGAAAGAAAATTACGAACCCTATGGGCTCTTTTACCCAAAATAAGAGAAAATACAGGGTTTACAGGAGGAATTACTTCTCTTCGCATACTTCTGAACAACATTGGATTCAGGTATGAATTTGGTAGTAAATAATAAAATAGTAAATAAAAAAATTCACCGTAAACAGGAAGAGAATACATTCACGCTGCAAGTTGCTGGTCAACACCATCGCAAGCTAAATCAAAAGGAGACACATGCACGTAAAAAACATACCGTCATCTTCAGTATTGAGAAGATGACAGCTTAACTGTCGAAACATCAGTGTCTAGTTTAAGTTTTGGTTAGAGTATACTGCGTGAGTGCCTTTCGAAGGATTTGTATATTTCTGCGTGCGCGTTTCTCCTTTTGACTTAGGTCCTGCGACGCTGTTGACCAGTAACCTGCAGCGTGAATGCGAGTATTCTCTTCCTATTTACGTTGAAGGAGTTTTTGTTTATTTACTATCGTATTGTTTCACCGTGTCTCGCAACCCTCCCTTTCATATATTTAAATAATATGCTTAGCATTAATTTTGGTAATTATATTTAAAAATTCAATGTTTCGTTTGTTGTCAAATAACAGGTGGAAAAGGCCCAACAACAGGCAATTACTTCTTGAGAGAACAGATTTTTGTTTGCTAAGGATGCAGTTCTTGAGAGCTATCAAAAAATTCAGGGAAGTACGTCCAATCATTTATACGGACGAAACGTATATCCATTCATCTCGCACAAAAAATGTTGAATGGTCAGAAGGAGAATGTGGATTGAAGACACATATTTCGAAGGGAAAACGGTTAATCATAGTTCATGCAGGTAAGTGTAATTTCATATTTAATAAATAACAAAGTAAAAATTTCATTGAACCGCATTGTTATTTTCTCTATTTAATGAGGAGACTAGGGATTTGTTCCTAATGCCGCACTAATTTACAAGTCTGGCTTGAAACCAGGGGAATACCACGGGGAAATGAACGGAGACAACTATTCAAAACAGCTGGAAAGAACGTTAATCCCTAATCTTCCCCAAATTCCTTAGTTGTTATGGACAATGCTGCCTATCATAACACCCAAATGGATCGTTCTCCATGTTGTAGCTTGAAGAAAGAGGCGATGAAGACTTGGTTAGGTACGTACAGAATAATTTATTCTTTGAACGATAAGACGATCGAACTCTACGAGATAATAAAAAGGAATAAACCAAACAGGAAGATATTTTCCATTTATTGTATGCTAGCCCAACATGGATATTCTACTACTAGATTGCCACCGTATCATCCCGAGCTGAATCCAATAGAAAAAATTTGGTGCATAATGAAAAACTGGGTGGCCTCACGCAATGTTACCTTCAAAATGAATAATGTTAAGGCGCTCGTAGAGGACAAATTTGGATTAACAGGACAGAGTGAATGGGAAAATGTTTGTGAAAAGGCGAAAAGAATAGAAAACGAGTATATTGAAAGGGATGGATGAAATAGATGATATAATTATAAACATAAATTCTTCAGAGTGCGAAGAAAGTGAAACCAGTGAGGATAGCAACTGATAAAATAAAATTATTGTATGTATAACTAACCAATAAATTTTTCTATAAAAATACTAATTCAGTAGTAATTTATTAACCCTAAATTGGAGCCATTGTGCTAAAAGTAACTTTTGGTGTACTAAATTCGTTATTTTAATTCAAGTAAGTATATATAAAATGAAAAGATCTTTATAAATATCCAAAAAATATTTTTTGTAACTTCCTTCTAAGTCATCTTTAAATTTAAGACAACGTAAGCTAAAATCCCTATCTATATAAAACTCATCCTGCTTGTCTGGCTGGCTGGGAGTCTGCCGTTTCCTTCAAATATTTCTCGCTAAATATCTTCTGATCTACTAAGCCTAACGAGCTGAAATTTTCATAACCATTAAACCCCCATGAGGTGGTCTTTATAAAAATCAAACATCTCGGAAAAAGTCCCGGATTCGACTCCGGGAGACATTTATATTTTCCCATAAGTTTACACGGGATTTTCGATTTTTCAAGGTGCAAGATTTTTTCTTTCATTCATCAAAATACGTAAATATCGACCATTTTCCTACATTTTTACTTTATTCGACGGCTAAAACTATAAAATATCTTATTCTTGCAATTTTTGATGTTATACGGAGGAGTTTGTCATAAATACGCATATCTTTTCTAAATTCTATCGCTTTTTCGCTCTTTCCGGGTGATGCCAAGGCGTCCCGCATTGTTGCCTCCGATTGAATCAGCGTCTATTAAACCTTCAAATATACGAAAGAATTACGTTATTCGCTTCACACTTTTTTGAAGCACCGAAATTCTTGTTGTAGCAACGTCAAACATAATAGATTTTAACTTAATTAATTGCAGATAAGTTTGATTAAATGCTTCACCCGTGTGTATTGCAGGCAGAGAATTTTGGAATTTTTTTAAAAGTAGTAACTCCCAGAATGCACCAGTCCTTTTGAGTGTTACATTTGTGCCAAAGTTGAGGAATAAATCCAGGTTAGATTTCTATTTTAGATTTTAGTTCACGTAACTTAACCATCCTAGCACCTGGAGGAAAAACAAGGAACAGGTCTGTTATTAGTCGTCCAAGGCAAAAATACATAGTTGCTATTAGAACCGTGTTTATATTTAACGAGATTAAAAGAGTAATAAAGAGGGGTAAAGAAACATAAAAATGAAACCAATAACAGAAGTTATAGAGGAATATAAACTGGTAATAAAAGGACTAATACCAATACCTGCGTGTTTTGATCTTGGATGACTAAAAACAGACCTGTAAATATATTTTGGCTAACATAAGCTCTCGAATTACCCATCAAGCTTCTCCGATGCGGTTCCCGATCACAACGTTTGAGACGCTAAAGTAGTAATAAAAAATTAAACCATCTCCTAACCCAACCTTTTTTACCCAATCCGATATTGAGGTCCGTATAATTGAGGAATTCAGAAGGTTATATTATTTAATTGTTTCTTTAAATAATTTTGGACATAATACGGTAGGTTTACTACGAAAACGGGAACAGGTCTGTTATTAGTCGTCGCCGGTAGAGGCGCATGTTTTGATCTTGGTCGACTAATAACAGACCTAAGCCAACAAAAAATATTGTTTACAAGGAAGTATTATAAACGAAAGGTAAAGTATAATCATATATTACTATTTTAGATTATTTTCAGACAGCCTCCGGTATCTGTGTTTGATTTCGTTCTCGGACTTCTTTTTCAGTTATGTTATTTTAACCTTCAACAAAATAAATACTGTTCTGCTTTAATATCCCGAGCGTCTGCTAGTTATTCTCTAAAATAAAAAATGTCTGATTACATATATATTTCTAGTTCCACGATGTAATAAAGTAATTTCCAGTGCGAACATTCTAAAGAAGAAGTTATGTATGCCCATTACTTTGAGCGTTAGGCGGGAAAATACCGAAACTGTTGTGACGTCTAATTCCCCCTTAGTGTACCTCCCTCCCTTTCCTTCTCCCCTCCAGATTTTATGCTCGCGCAGCCAATGCTCACACCTAAACACTATCTCCCCTAAAAGTAGGACGGAGTCGTCCTACCGAAAAGGTGCCTACAGCGCACTGCCAAGATATAACGTTTGTAGTATACTTTTGTTTTATAGATTGGGAGAAAGCTTTTGACCGAGTAAAGTGGGATAAAAATTTGGGTATTTTAAATAAAATAGGGATAGATAGGAAAGATAAAAAGATTGCTTAAAAACCTTTACTTAGATCAAAAGATTAGAGTCAAAAGAAACAGACAGTACTTCAATAGGGAGAGGAGTGAGGCAGGTATGTCCTATTTCACCAGCGATATTTAATATTTATGCAAAAACAATAACAGAAAAAGCCTTCATGGAAGAGAAAGGATTTAAGATAGGAGGTAAAAGTATTACCGCCATTAAGTACGCGGATGATCAGGGATTAATTGCAGAAGACGAGAAAGAACTTCAGAGGATGACAGACAGGCTAGTGGAGGCTGGCCAACAATATGGAATGGAGATCAATACCGGAAAAACGAAAGTCATGGTGGTTTTAAAGGAACATAAAGAATTAAATACAATAATAAATGGCCAAAAATTAGAACAATGAAGTAGTTTCAAATCTTGGCAGTATCTTAGCGTAGGATTGAAGTAGTACACAGGACATAAATAGTAGGATTGCAAAGGGAAAAGCAGCATTTACCGAGGAGAAGAAGCTTCTCACAAGCAAGAAAATAAATTTAGAAATGAGGAAGAAATTAGCGAATCGAGAACTATTTATTATTGACTGTAATGCTATTTTTAACAAACATTCCGAGTAGGAAGAAGATTGAAATTTGGTAGGAATGTTTGATTCTTATAGTAAACTAGCTGAAATTACCCGACGTTGCCCGGGTATTTAAGTCAGGACAAAAATATTGAGTGAGATTTGAGAATAACACCAAGTAATGAAACCAAATTAATTTTTATTGTAGCGCTTAATGGTATACAATATTTCTTCTCTTCCCATCTTTTGCCCAAATAAATAAAATTTTCCCGCATACTTTATCGACAAATTTGATGATTGAATTTTCATATCAAATAATCACAAACAATCGATGGAATCATTTTTTAAATTGATTTATAGTGGAAGAAACTGCATCATATTATGTGGTCACGAATACAAAAAACATTAAAAACTTAGGCATGAATTGCAAACCCTAAGGATGCAACTGGTGGAAACGCTTTCGAAGATATATTCAAATTTAGCTATAAATATATATATATATATATATATATATATATATATATATATATATATATATATATATATATATATATGTGGATGTCAACAAGGTGTTGGGATGAGGAAAGTTCTCTCTCTGTAGCTGAAGAAGGAGTAGTTCCGAAAGCTTTACGTTTGTGATGTTTCTGTGTTTTTGTGTTATTTTACGTGTGTCGCTTCGACATCCCCGGGGCCTCGCCAACCTGAAGTCGTCTGATTGGTGAGTGCTCACTGGGTTTCCTCATCCCAACACCTTGTTGACATCCATATATTCATTTTACCTTTCCTTTTCCGTAAGTTGTTATATATATATATAAGCATTTCATGTCACCTTGAAAAAAACATTCATTTTTCAGCCAGACATTTCATCATTACAAATATTCTTTTAATTCTAAAGATTTCATCTCCGCAGCGATTTTCGTTTTTCCCACATGTAAAAATAATAGTTTGAAACAATCCCCAAATGTTGCAATTTTACACATTTTACACTTTCTACATCATGGGGTAGTAATGCTACACATTTTAGCCAAATTTTAAAGTTGTAGCATTTCTAGAAATAAAATAATATTTATCTAATTGTTTAAATTTAAAAAAATTTTAACGGCCGCCATAATTTATGTGTGGTAAAATTGAAATGTTTATTTGTGTAAATTCACTACTCTGTAAATAATTTGAAAATTTCAGCTTCTTAGCTGATCCCGTAATACCTAAAAATTATCCATTTGTTTAAAGTTTAAGAATTTTTAACTGCCAAACAAAATAAAATATCAAAATTTGTATAATCACTATTTCTTTTTTTTTTAATTCTACTCACAAAAAAAATTCAACTCCGTAGCACATGCGGAAATACATAAACCATGAAAATTTGTTTAAACAATTCCGAATTTTTAGCGGCCGCATCACTTTTTCATGATTTTATATTTTTTTGACGGTTTTGCACAAACTCCTATCTAAGAAAAAAATTTCGAATCTCCAGCTCATCTGGAAGTGCCTAAACATTTGTATCCTCCTATATATATATGTTATCATTATATATCGACGACACTTACAGAGGAGGATATAACATACTAGTAGAAGGTGCTTGCATATTGCAAGCATTTCATATCACCTTGAAAAAAGAATAATTTTTCAGACAGACGTGTCATCATTACAAATATTCTTTTAATTATAAAGATTTCCCCTACTCAGCGATTTTCGTTTTTATATAACATATAGGAGGATACTAATGTATAGGCACTTCCAGATGAGATGGAGATTCAAAATTTTTTCTCAGGTAAGACTTTGTGCAAAACCGACTAAAAAAACGAAAATCTTGAAAAAGTGCAACAATGCGGCCGCTAAAAATTCGCAATTGTTTAAACATATTTTCAAGGTTTATGTATTTCTGAATGTGCTACGGCGCTGAAATTTTTTTTAGAGGTAGGATTGGTAAAAAAAAGAAATGGTGATTATACAAATTTTGATATTTTAATTTGTTTGGCAGTTAAAAATTCTTAAAGTTTAAACAAATAGATACCTGTTTAGGTACTACGGAATGAGCTAGACAGCTCAAATTTTCAATTTATTTACAGAGTAGTGAATTTACACAAATAAATATTTCAATTTTACCATATATGAATTGCGGCGGCCGTTAAAAATTATTTAATTATAAACAATTGGAAATATATTATTTTACTTATAGAAGTGCTACAACTTTAAAATTTGGCTAAAATATGTAGCATAAGTACCTTATAATGAAGAAATTGTAAAAATTTTAAAATTGCAACATTTGGGGATTGTTTTAAACTAAAATGTTCACATGTGAGAAAAACTCAAATCGCTGCGGAGGTGAAATCTTTAGAATTAAATGAATGTTTGTAATGATGAAATGCCTGTCTGAAAAATGAATGTTTTTCAAGTTGATATGAAATGCTTGCAGTATGCAAGCACCAACTACTAGTATGTTATATCCTCCTCCTCCTCCTCTGTAAGGAACGTCTATATATAATGATAGTAAATGTAATTGTTTGAATAATTAATAAATTCCTGACAATTATTTTAATTTTCCTAGAAAATGAAGCGCTTGAAATTTATTACATTCTGGCATCAATATACGAATTAATTTGCCGCTCTTTGGCTCCGTTATTCTTGCTCTTCGTATGTTTAATGAATAATAATATTCTTCTATTATCAACGTTGCAATCTATTAAGTTTGACATTGCGCGAAGCGAATAGAACAATTCTTTCGTCTATTTGAAGAATTAATAGACGCTAATTCAATCGGAGGCAACAATGAGGTTTGACTTGGCAACACCCGGATAGGGTACGAAAAAGCCATAAAATTACGAAAAGAAATGCGTGTATCTGACAAATTCTTCCGTGTAACATCGCAAGAATAGGATATATTATAGTTTTAGCTGTCGAATAAAGCAAAAATGGAGAAATTCGGTCCATATTTACATATTTCATGATTGAAGGAAATAAACATTGCACCTTGAAAAATCGAAAATCCCGTATAAACGAATGGAAAAATGTAATTGTCTCCCGGAGTCGAATCCGGGACTTTTTCCGGGATGTTTGATTTTTTATAGACCACCTCATGGAGGTTTATTAACGACTGTGAATTTTTCAGCTCTTAATTCGATTGGGAAATGTCAAAAAATACCGGGACATAAAGACGGACAGACAGACGGTCACTTGAGAATTATTATATAAGGATGCCATTTACGAAAAGAAATCTCCAAAAAGACCCGTGTGCAACTCCAGAAGATAATTATTATTTCCCATATCACGTAAAAATCAATTTCGCCACGTGCGAGCTTTCATTCGTTTGCTCATAAAAATCAGAAATATTGGCCCTCGATCTTCAAACGGGGATTGTTTTAAAGGATTGTCAATCTTAGTCCGGACACGCTCAAAGTTAACATTTAAATGACTTATTTTGGCAACATTTATAGATTTCGTGAGAATTTGCCTTGACAACTATGCCATTGTCAAAATCGAGACCCCATTATTGTCTCAATTCTCATATGAGTAATACAAACGTATTAGTTTTTATACTACTAGTTTTTATAGAGGGTGTACAGAAATTCGCGGGAAATAATCCCTGGACGGGAATCCCTGACGAAAATATTCTTTACAAAAATTTCCCCCGACGCATAATAACCGCGGAAAGTGCAATTAAAGTTGAACATGGTATTGAAACACTGTATGGGGAAAGGTAAGTAGGTATGTACATACCATTCATGTCCCTTGAGCCGCAACCATCTATTGCGTGGCACACTTTGGACCAGTGGTACAGCGCTAATAATTATACGGCTGCCTCGTGTTCAACACCCACTATGGTCAACTTTTTAAGCTGGTTTCCAAAGGAAACAGCCTTATGAAATGGTCCTGTCTTTGTGTATGTGTGTCCCCTACTAACAGCTTTCGCATATATGGACCGATTTTCATGAAACTTGGTATGAGGCTCGTGCTGCCAGGGTCCACCTCAGGGCATTATTTTATTTGGCCGGGGGCATGAATAGTACTTACTGTTCTACATAGCGTTGCAATATCGTGTTCAACTTTAATAGCGTTTTCCTCGGTTATTATGCGTCGGGGAAAATTTTGTAAAGAATATTTTCGTCTTAATTTTCGTCAGAGATCCCTGTCCTGGGATTATTTTCCGCGAATTTCTGGACATCCTGTATATTTAAGGGAGTTCGCATTTGGCGCGCTTCAGGGACTCCACGAAGTAAGGGACCTCGAAAAAATGTTTTATGTATAGTCTAAGAAATACTAAATTTATACATTTTAAAATCACGAAGAAAAATTCATTTAATTTAAGTCTTCTGGTTTGCTATCGGCTGCCATGTCTGTCATATACGCGCAAATTATGCGCACGTATACATTTATACTAGGGAGATGCCCGTTGGAATTCAACGGGAAAATTTTAAAATATAATTTCGTGAGTAGATGCGAGTCAATAGTATGCAATTACATGATACCGGCAACGATATAATCACTAAGAATACGTCAAAGTTTTGGGTTAAAACTGATCGATTCGACTAGTATTAAAAATCGATGTCAGGAAAACAAACTTTCATTCTTTTATGCGTTCGTTGTTTCAAGTCTCGAACTCCTACGATGATTCTAAGTAATTTTAATATCCGAATGATTATTTTTTTACATTAAAATGTATTCCTTCTCGTAAATAACGCAACGAATGTTGTTTACATTGGTTGCTATGAAGATCATTTCCCTTTCCTTTCTTCTCTCTCTCTCGTGTTAAAAGCATTCAATGCACGCTTTCGCCCATAAGGATTGAAATAACAATAGGACTGTTAAGTGTTAACAATGCAATTGGCAATATTCCGTTAAAATGGCAAGATTTCCCCAAAATATGTGAATAAGCGTTTAACATGATGGATTTCGAACTACAGGCGGGAATATATGAAAGAAACTTTATAATTTTTTCTTTAAAATATTTTAGATCCTAAGGCCGTAGGTTAATTCTTTCTAATTTATATCTCAAAAATAAGAAAAGCCTGCACGTCGAAAAGTCGATGTTTACGTGTTGTTTTATAGGAAACGGAAATGTCTTCTTGAAGTCAAACCCAGGACTTTTCGAAATATTTTTTGGCTATCGCCTTAAAGTAAGCGACTAGAGCGTTCCTGCTATATTTCAAAAATGTATCTCTATCCTCTGTCGAGTTATTCGAATTTTTATAGCGTGACAGAGGGAGCCACAATAGGACAGAAGAAGGATTTATAGATCTTTGACTGCCGGGCTTCCAACTGGTTAGCGCCAGAGGATCACAGAATACACTAAATCCGCCACTGTTCCTATCGTGTCGAAAGGGTCCGGGAAACGACGCCACCGGCGAACAGGAAGGCGCGAACTGACGCCCTGCAGACAGACAAACAGCGTGTCCTGTCCTCGAGGCTCACTTGGCCGCCTGACTCACCGCTGTAATATGAACCTCCTCAGGTGGAGTGGACCCCTTTCCTTCTCCGCGTCCACCTCCGCCTCCCATCCGACGGACGCTTCAGCCTCCATGGCTCTCCAGAAGCCCCGTTGCACACTAATTGTAAGATGGAGACAGTGACACAATATACGTACTCGTAGTAGAGAGGCCACGCGAGGAAAGTGCGGACGACAGAGAACGACTCCTCGCCAGAGCCACGGTCTGCTTTAATATTTCTCCTCGAAACCTACACTTCCGAAAGGGCTGAGAGGGAGGGAGGAAGGAGGGAGGAGGATGGAGGAAGGAGGGATGGAGGGGGGAGGAAGAGACTCCTGTCGAAAAGGTCTCCAAGTGACATCGAAGAGACAAAAGAAAGCTGAAAAGTGTTTCGCGGCTGGAGATGCAAATGCGCGAGGCTTTCTTCGCCGGCACCCTTGCGAGGGCGCGGTGGCGAGACGAGTCCTCGACCTCGCGCGCACACGCTATCTTTGAAGCCATGCCGCGTCCCCAGTCGACCCTCAGAAGACCTTTCCTCCATTGTGTGTGCTTTGTGTCGCGGAGGAGGAAGCTGGGTCGTTTCTGTGAGTCATGTCCTTGCCATCTTTCCCCGATTGAATGCGGTGCCCTTGCAAGGGCTAAGCTCGACTTTTTCACCGCTACGTCACAACCATTGTTCCTCTAATTTTGCATGGCGTGCGTGAGGAGGAAATTTGCCACGTGCAACTTTTTCAGAATTTTCAGAATTGTCCGCCCTTTTTCTGCGGCGCCATTTTTTTCCGCGACAGTCACGACTAGTCTATAACGTCGCACACTAACGTACGCTTTTTTTCACAATAAATTATCTATGATTCTACACATATTTGTAAGCACAAATTTTGCCCGAGTGGGCTGGCCTGGCAGACCGTGTGGGCGCGCACAGCTTAGAGGGAACATTGGTCACGACCAAGAGAAAATCGAGATTTGCGACTGCAAAACATTGTTAATGTAACATTGAATACCAACCATGTAATTAGCTACATGTCGAGTTATTTTACCGATGTTGTACAGTGAGACTGGCTTAATCGTCGAAGCGAGTGATTCACCGTATGTTCTGCGAAAATTCACAAGGAAATCTTGGCTCTGGTAAAGTATCCACCTACACTAGAGAGGTCGATTAACTCGAGTATGAATGTAATTAATCGTGTCGATATTTTTGTGCATATTTCTGAATTGACCTTCATGGCAAAAAAAGATGGATATGTCCCTATTAAGATGTGCTGGGACGGAATTAATGCGGCAAATTTTTTCTTAATCGTGATATACAGTTGTGAACAAACCATGATTCTTTAATCGCAACAATCATAAATCTTATAAATCATAACTTACGGAAGAGAAATTTATCTAGAATGAGGATGAATACCAGGTTGGTTCATTGGATCAGGAAGTTCATTTCAGATCGTAAACTCAAGGTTAAGCAGGAGATAAATTCTCTAAAGATTAGCTGATAACGACGGCATCGCCACTACAAAGTGTATTAGGCCTTTTTATTTCCCAATTATCATGGTAAAAATCTCTTAAATCCGAGGTTTGGCAGAGGTGGATAAACCTACCGCACCTCGGAGGAGCATGCAAAAATCTCCAGCAATTTTAGAGCCTTTCGCCACCTTCGCAAGTAAATTTATGTGCAGCGAAGACAGCCAATATTCAAAGTCGGATTAAGCAGCTAAGGGTCCAAGGCGCGAAATTTTTAGCAGATCCCTTTCTCCACCCCATGCACAGGATCTGGGGCCTCCGTGGGGCCCCTTTTATCACGGGACCCCGGCACAACTGCGCCCCAGTTGATCCGGCATTGCCCATATTCGAAGCAAACCAAAGGAAATACGCGTCTGCTGGGCCCAAGTAGAACTAAGTCGATCTGTTCGATAGTGAACAGTTTGGCCGCATTCCTAGAATGGAACGAGTTTATTTTTCTGGAAGAGTAAAAGAATCCCTTTTTAAGATAAATAGCCGCACAAGGCTCGCGAGCCTCGGTTTGGCCAAACCTTGTATAATCTATAGGCAAGTTGATGGTGAAACCGATTACAGTATATTGCAGAAGGGTTTGGATAAGAGAGAACAACAGAAAGTTAAAAAAATGGCCAAAAACAGCGGCTTACCTAGGAGAGGAAGGGCCAGCGGCAAAATATTATCAGGAGCCCCTCAACCCTTTCAACCAACAAATGCAAATGCTGAATTAAAACCGAAACCCATTGAAAAGCCTATAAAGTCGTAATTATTAACCAATAGTCAGTTTAGGAGTCAGGTAGGACGGATTGCAAAGCCTGGGGTGATACAAAGAAAAACAGCGAAATGTTTTATGGGTTTTGGAGACACTAAAATCTTGAAGAAGAATAGCTAAGCCCATCTGGAATATATAATATCTAAGTATACAAACCCCAATTGGAGGTCATTATTGGATGGAAGGGCCAGCTTACTCAGGTCGTTGGGTTCATAAATATAAACGACGCAATATACTTTGCAAAAACTTTCTCATATACGTATATACGTTTGGTCTCACTACACTCTTTGCTCTCTGTGCTTGGAAATTCACTGCCAATTATGTAAATAATACGTAGCAACCAGTGCTGGCAAACGAAAAAAGCGATTCCTTACATTTTTCGTTACAGGCAAAAAAGCGATTTTGTTTTTCGTTACGTTTTTCGTAACGCTAAAATCTACATTTCGTTTTCCGTTATGTTTAACGTTTTAACTAAATAATTCAGTAAAAAATAATGGAGTGTAGTTACTTTTTTTAGAGGTGATGTATCCACCTTAAATACGTGCTTCTCATTTAGAATACTAATTTATTGATACTTCTAAATATATGCCGCAGATCAGGAACGTTTTTAAGATTTCAAAGTATTCGGCACATTTTTCGTTTTTGATGATTATGTATGAAAATTCCAATTTTCATATTCAAAAATCTATATTCAAGTTAATAAACTTAAGACATATTTAAGACTAATTTATAATTGTTGTAACGGTTATGCACTATATTAGAATTTTTTATAGATAACATTAAAAGTACACTGAGAACCCAGGAACCCATAATTAAAGATAATAAAAGGTACACGTCGGTCGGTTGCACCGATTGTAACTCGGAGAGTTAGCTTATGAAATCGCACCGTATTTGAAAATTATATTCGAGAAATCCATTACGGAAGGTGTCGTTCCTAAATATTGCAAGGTAGCACACGTTACGCCCATCCATAAGGGCAGCGACAAAGGGAACCCCGAAAATTATAGGCCAATTTCCCTAACTTCATTATCGTGCAAGATACTTGAGCACATAATCTTTAGTTTTGTAATGCGCTATTTAGATAGTAACTCATTGCTTAGCGAATGCCAGCACGGATTCCGGAGAGGTAGATCATGCGAAACGCAGCTCGGCCTCTTCGTGGATAATTTGTTTCGATGCGGAGAGAAAAATACTCAGTTCGATGCAATATTCATTGACTTCAGGAAGGCGTTCGATAAAGTATCTCATAAGAAATTAATTGCGAAGTTAGGACAATATGGTATCAATCCGAAAATGTCAGTTGGGTGAGAGACTTCCTCTCGAATAGAGAACAGATAGTTGTCATCGATGGGAAATACTCGTCCCCCGTTAAAGTAGCGTCAGGTGTTCCTCAGGGAAGTGTATCGGGCCCTCTACTTTTCTTAATTTATGTAAATGATATCTGCTCGGTAGTTAACGATCCTCTATATCGCTCCGTTCTAGAATCAATCACGAGAAAATTATCCTCGCTGTCCTGCTTTCCGAGATACGTCGGGCTTCTGATAAGAAGTACTAACTCATTCGCTAGTCCCTCCGACATAAATTTTTCCAGCAGTTTAAATCTAGCTTGCAGCCTACGTTCCTCTAACGATGACTATTTCAGATTTTCTATTAATGATGCTACGCTTTGTTTACTATCTTTATTTCTCTGTCCTTTCTCATCCTCCACGCTCCTTATCTCGTGCTTCGTGGAGAAGGATTAACACCATGGAACCATTCCTTTCACAAATGGAAGGAAAACCCAAAGGACAATCGGTAGTGGTCAGGTTAACGTTTCTTTCTCGACAAGGCGGCAAAACCGGCCCAGCGGGGGACAAGCAAGAGCGGGGAAAGGGATGTTAGACGACTTTCCCTTGCTCAAGACACCGCCTGGGACGATTGCCATTAGAACATAACCGTCTGTTAACGAAATAACGAAATTTTTTTATCGTTTTCGTTACGTTTTCCGTTCCAGCTATTTGAAAAATTTCGTTAACGTTTTTTGTTACGTTAATTCAAACTAATTCCGTTATTTCGTTACGTTACGCGTAACTTTTTCCAGCACTGTTTAAAATGCAAAAGAAAAACTCTACACCACGAATTTTAGATTGACCACGTAAATCAAATGAGGAAGAACTCACCTGGAATCGAACTCTGGACTTGTAAATTCGGAATATAAGTCATGGCCTGGAGATAGACTCCGAGAGCACTGGGCTTACACCAAGTTTCATGGAACTGTCCATTCATGAAGAAGTTATTAGTGGCGATCTCCATAAGACTATTTTCCATTTTTTGGAAAAACACATTATAATCAGGTAAGACTGTTGATCGAACGCTGAATCATTAAGTCTAATTTTTCTCTCTTTAAGGGTGTTTCACGACCGGTCTGCCATACTTCGGGAAGTTCAAGTAAAAAAGTTAATACAACACTGCTCCTATTTCTAACCGTTTAGGAGATACGGATGATTGTGGGTGCACGCAGGGAAAAATACGAGGGTATTAATCAGATTAATTTATTGTTACGTTTCGTTTACTTTACGTTAGCTGTTCAAAATGTCCACCATGGTTTTTAATGCACAATATTGCTCGTTCCAAATACGAGTGTACTGCTCGTTGGATCATTTCAGGATGGTGACGTACGCATGCAGCAGCATCCATAATGCGACACAATAGTTCCGCTCTCGTCTGTAATTTGGTCTTGTAGACCATCTCTTTCATAAGACCTAACACAAAGAAATCAAGCGGGGTTAGGTCCGAGATCTTGGCGGCTAAGATATTGGACCATCAAGACCAATCCTCCGATTCCCCTAATGCTGATTCATGTAATCCGTAACTTGACGACCAAAATGTGGAGGCGCCCCATTCTGCTGAAAGAACATCCTGCGCCTTGTCTCCAGAGGTACGTCCTTCATTAAAAGCAGCAATTCGTTCGTCAGGAAGTTTAGGTAATTAGCAGCATTTAAACGTTCCAAAAAATGGTACAATCAACAAATCTCCAATCAGAGCACACCAAACAGTAACTGAGAATCGATACTGAAAGTTGTTTTAAACGGTCCCGTGAGGATTATCGGTGGACCAAAAGTGGGAATTTCGTGTATTGTTAATTCCATCCAGATTAAATTGTGCTTCATCACTGAACAGTACGCGATTAAGACTACGGCGATGCAACAGCATCCACTGGCAAAAGCGAACGATCGTAGTCAACCGGTTGAAGAGCCTGCACACGTTGCAAATGATAAGGAGGCAAACCTTCATCATGCAATGGTTCGCCATACCCGCGATGTGGATTGACCAATTCAATTAGAAATCCTTCGAACACTGGCCATTGGGCTACGTTGTACTACAAGGTCAAGTATGCGCTCTTCCACAGCAATAGGGCGTCATGCTACACGTTCAAGGTTACGTGGAGCAACTGCACCTGTTTCCCTTATTTTCTGGTGTGTATCACTAAAAACTTGCTTGATCTGGATTTGGCGGTTCGGAAAACGTCTACGATATTCTTCAACTGCAGCCCTGCTGTTACCATAACAGAATCCATAAATGTAATGGATATCAGCATAATCACTGGGAGTGAACTGTTGATTCATTTTGTGATAAAACGCAAGGTGAAATTACGATTTGGAACTTATCGCAACAGTGTCACGTGTAACTCTGAGCATGAATCAGAAGCAAGTGAGGCAAGAAACAATATCAATCAGTGGTGATTACAATGTAACTCAAACCATCACCAGTGTTGCCATGACAGCGTTGCACATCTTAAAACGTCTGTAGCTCCTCAACGGTTGGAAATAGAACCAATGTTGTATTAACTTTTTTTACTCAAACTTATCTCCTGAATCACCTCCTGAAGTATGGCAGAATGGCTGTGAAACACCCTGTATATTTTATGCTAAATAAAGAGAATATTTACTACAGTAATGAATTATATCTAATGACACAAATGAAAGTATTAGATAGTTTTTTTACGCCTAAAATATTATTGCGATAATTATATTCCTTAATTAGTCCTTAATTGGCATCAACGAATGTCTAAAAGCCTTTAAGCTGAAATGGCAGTCTTTTTTATAGAATGTTTCTCGGCATAAGCAACAGCATTTTGTTCGGATTTCAAGAGGTAAAGCAGAATTTACTGTGCACAGTCGAGAAATAATATATCTTTCAATTACGCGATTGGAAGAATTACTGTAGGAAATCAAAAATATCTAGATTTAAAAATATCAGCTTAAGATATTTGAGATTAAATATATACTAAGTTTCAGTGTGGTCAAACAACAATAATATTCTCGTGAACGATATGCAAAGTCCTAATTTGGTTTAATTATCAAGATTCAGTTAGCAAAACTAACTAACTTGATAACTAACTAACTAACAAAGCTATTAATATACTAGCGTAATTTCCTGTCAATTGGGGTGTCTGTGGTGTAGTAGTAGTAGTAGTAGCTGGCTGCTACTCGCCTGCTGCTTGAAAAGGCAGCAGGCACGAATCCTGCGCATGTAGGATTTTTCCAATGTCGCCCGGCCCCCTGTTTGTGTGGTTTGAGGAGACCGTGCAAATTCAGCTGTTCCGTTTTTCGGAAGGGACGTTAAACTGTTGGCTCCCCTGGTGTTCTTCGTAAGAGCAGGCAAATGCCGGCACCGGGTTTCCCTCCTCCCTTCGCCGGTTATTTATTGCACTACCTCTGATTTGTGCTGTATGAGAGGCGAATCGACTGGGCACTCAAACAAACAATTTCCCGTCAGATATGACGAGTATGCGTGGATTAAGTATTAAATTTAAGGAACTTCCCATTCATCCTCCTTTTCTCTCTTCTTCTATCCCATCCTCCCTCCCTCCCTTCCTTCCTCCCTCTCCTTTCTCTCTCCTTCTTTGGAAAAAGAAACTAATTCTATACCTCCCTTACTCTCTATGTATGTACCCTCCATTCTATATCCCTTCCTTCCTATCTCCCTCCCCACATCGCCCTCTCTATTATTCTACATCTATATACTCGTTTAGATAAGCAAAAGAATACAAACCAAATCCCAGTCCAATTAGAATTACATAATTTCGCGGAAACTCCTACGATAATTTAAGGCAATCTTTGCATTCGTATATATTAGACGTATGCGGGTTGAGGCAACAATTGATTCTCGAAGTTTAACAGTGACGTGGTTGGCAAGACAGCATCCTGTTTAAAAGCCGATATTTTTCCTGAATATGTGATTTAAATTTTTAATATGAAATTTCGAACGGTAGGCGGATAAAGATGAATAGAATATAAAACATCATTAATATTCCTAAAACACAGTTTAAATTCGAAGATCGTACGTCAATTCTTTCTTATTTTAATTTCAAAAGAATAAAAGCCTCCACTTTAAAAAGTCGCTTTTTACGTGTTATCTTACGAGAAATAGAAATCGCCCCCCCTGGAGTCGAACCCGGGTCTTTTTTCGTGTTTTTTGGTCATTTAATTTTTTTATCTGAACCAAGCATTCCTGCGAAATTTCAACCTTCCACCTAATCGGGAAGTTTGCTAAAAACGCGTTAAACGTGCCATTGATGACGTCAGCGTTACGTTTCGGACAACGGTTATTATATTAATTAATGTTTTCTCATATAGGTCGGTTGTCGAAATCATCACGTTTGGCAAAATTTGTAAAGAAAGAAGTGAAAATACAAGAACAAGAAATATCGTTTCATGTTCGCACAATGAACTTTTCCTGCGCTACCTATTTTTAAAGTCAAAATATTCTTATGTATATATGATATGTAAACTCAATACGTTGCGTACCGGATTTAGATTCCCGTACTACATTCAGTTCCTGGACATTTTCGCATAACTCCAAAAGAAAAAGCACGCGAAATCTCGTGGCCGGCTCAAAAGTGGTAATTTTCTCGGTTAAAAGTCACGATTTATTAAGTAAACAATTAAATTAACGATTTAAATATACTACTTTTGTATAGTATACTTTTTTACTGTAAGTAAAACAAAATTAAATTTTTCATAAATTCGTTATTTAGCGATTTCTTTAATATTAACATTTAAAAACTTAAGGATTTCGAAATAAAAAGTAAATTTAAATCATCGAATTGAAAGGCCGAAAACTGCCAGCCAGCGCCGTTATTCGATGAAAATATCTCGGGAAAATAAACGTCGGTTTTCAACAAAATAAACGTCGAATTTTATCAAGTAGTGATTTTAAGCGTCGACATTCGTCGAATATCTGTCGGGAAAATAAACGTCGATTTTAATCGTCGAGTTTCAAAAAAATAAATGTCGAATCCTACCGAGTCTAATTATAATCCTTTTGATTTCAGTCAATGGCGTATACATATGACGACGTAAGAATTTTATATTAATTCTTTTATCCAGATTCGTACTAAAAGGCACGGATGATGACGCCATAAACCTAACACACAAAATATTCTAACTTTCACATACATTTCAGTGTAACATATAAGCTATTGTCTTAATGATGAATATAACTATTGCTGAAACAGGGCGATCTGAGCCATGAAACTTGAAATTTGGACGCGAGCCGATTGCCAGAGAATTTAGAAATTTCGGATAGATGTCTTAATTTCTCGGAAAATGAAAATTCATGTATTTCATATTGTGCCATTGATTTTAAACTATTACGTAAATTTATGATGCCGTCATTATAGTGACACACGAAATTAAGTAAAACTTGAAAAGTATTTTAATGTTGCGTTCGGTAGTTTTTCGAGAAATTTTAACACTTTTCAATCGTTAAATATAATGGCGTCCTAATAATTTCGCTATTTTTTAAATCCAAATACGTGCTAAAGGCACGGATGATGCCATAATCTTAACACAAAATATCCTAATTTTCCATGATTTTTGTATATATGGTATTGTCTTAATGATGATTATTCTTATTGCTAATGCAGGGCGATATTCGTCATGAAATTTGAAATAAGAAACCTTGGACACGAGCCGATTGCCAGATAATTTGGAAATTAGGTATTGTGCCTTAATTTCGCGGAAATTTATAAATATTCTGCTAGAACTCGTGGAATTTATTATCTAATACGTATAGGCTCCACGTGGCTGAAGTGCGTTTGTCCAGGTGATCCCGTTGGCTTATTTACGAATTTAGATCTTGGTGTATGCTTTTTTAAGCGCATGCAGTACGCAAGCACCGACAACTCGTACGTCTAAATAAATAAATAGCTGTTTATTACATAGGATATAGAAGAATAAAAATGTACAATGGTTACAGATTTGAAATTAGCATGGTGAAAGGTTAGTGAATACTACTAACGGAAAATATCCGAAATCCAAAAAATCCTCTTTTTAGAGTTCTTTTTCCTACTGTTTCAGTTTCACCACCATAAGAAAACATGGGAATTGGGGAAAGGCATTATAAAATTCAACCTATAAATAACATAAAATTACTATACAAGCACAGTACAAAAACAGTTCTATAACTGTGAAAATGAGGTTTATAATTTTTAAAGACTAAATTCAAATCTGTAGAAATGTGTTTATAATCGAAAACAAGACGATCCAAACAGAATTCACGATGCCTACCTTCCATTTAATCATTTATTTAATACTTATATTGGCTTTAATGGCTTTAAAGTCATCGCGGATGTGCATCTCTTTGTGTTCCCAAATTTCATAATAGCGCTATAAAATACTACAAATACATTCGGACGGAATATTAAATTGACCACGCGTATTTGTGCGGCAAAAATAACGCGTTTACAAATTAGAATATACCGAACTTGAGTCCAACAATAATTGTTGCTATGACAACACTCGCTATGAGTGATGAAAACTGCAAAATCCCCAGTATTTACTCGAAATTCTGCGAAATACAATCGATAAAGCAAATTATACAATAAAAATTAGAATCTTCATTCCTTTACCGAGAGAATAGCACAAAACTCGCCCCGATATTATATTATATATTCATGGATATTTTAATGTGCACGGTGGATTTCAGATTTTCCATGTAAACCAAATGGGAAGGGTAATTCCTGGAATCGAACCCGGGACTTCAATCTTCGCAACAAAAACTATCCTAGGGAGCTCGGCCCATGTAGCAAGAGATTTACACTAAGTTTCATGAAAATTGGTATATTGGTTCAAAAGTTAATAGAAGGGGACGAACGGACGGACAGACAGACAGACAGACGCACAGCCAGACAGAAATAACGACAAAACTATAAGCCTATTTCCATTCTGGAAAGTAGGCTAAAAAGGAGATGTCAACAATTAAAAATTTCAACTAACATGGCAACGAGTACGATGCTTTTAAATGGGAATTCATAATCTGTATCTTAATTGCATCGATTTAATGTTATTTAGGCATTCTTTGCCAGCGGAACACCTTATACGTACGTCTCCTTCGCCAGTCCGCCCGTCCTTATGTTTAACTTCTGAAACTATTGGGCGGATTTTAGTTCAATATAATACGGATGATCCTTATTAAAATTTATCGCCCAATTGTGATTTTGAACTGCGTCCTTCAATTAAAACTTCCACTTTATATAAGAACTTAAATAAACTTGTACTCGTATCTCGTTAAATGGCATCCGTCAAGCAACATTTAATACCATATTTTTCTCTCCCAAGCTCTTATATGATCTGTAAGGTATCGATTAAGAATGTATTCGGATAGAGAACAATATTTACTTACAACAAGATAGTCCCCGAGGCCATATAATTAGGAATTATAGTTTCAGGGATAAAAATTTGAAAAAATCTCAAGCATAACATATTTTTTCAATAATTTTTATTTATTTATATATTTAAAAAACCTTGCAATTTGGCCAGCCGGCCAGGTGGTAAGAAAAATATAATATATAATTCTAAAATTCCAATTTTACAAATAAAGTGCTCATAAATTATATTAGAAAAATTAAAATATATTAAAAAATATTTAACAATATACAATTTCAAACTAATTACAATCAGTGCCTAGAGTGCGGATTTTCGTAAGTTCATGAAAGGCCTTCTCGGCTACCGTAGCGGTCACGGGGCCCACGAAGTCCCCACCGTACTTCACCCTTCCAAGCAATCCCCTACTTTTCCTGCAGTTAGGCACAGTTACATAGATATTGATGTTACTAATATTCCTCCTCACAGTTCGTCTTATTTTTACCATGCATATATGAACTAACTCTACGTTTAAAATGTTTCGCGTCCTTAGGTAAGGGCTTGAAGAGCACTTCAGGTAACTTGTTCCACTCGCTGATTCCCCTGTTTAGAAACGAATACTTTGCTGTATTTGTCTTCTGCGGCCTAAGTTTAATTTTAAATTCATGGCTATTTTTCCCTAAAAAATTCGGCACCTGCATTCTACTTCTTAAGTCTTCCCATGCTTCATTATTGCTGTATGTCTGGTACAGTCCCCCTAATCTGTTAATTTGCCTCCTATTTTCTAATGATCCCCAATCCAGAATTATCAACATTTCTGTGACGCTGTCTTCCTTTTTAAACCTACCTAGCACATATCTCGCAGCTTTCCTCTGGACATTCTCTATTTTCCTTTTTTGACCTATCCCATGCGGATCCCATACATTCGTCGCGTATTCTAATATTGGTCTGACGATAGTTTTGTACGACTTTTCCTTCGCAGCCCTACTACTTCCTTTAAGATTACGCATAACATAATGTAGGTTTTTATATGCTTTTCCTATAATACTGTCAATATGCCTACCCCATCCTAGATCTTTTGCTACGTGGACGCCTAAATACTTGCAGCAATCATATTTTGGTACCATTTCGCCGTGTAGGTTGTATCTGCGCTCACTTATTAGTCTTTTGTCCGAGAACGTAACGTGTTTGCTCTTGTTAATATTTACGCTCATTTTGTTTATCCTAATCCAAGCTTCTATCTTTTCAATATCCTCTTGTAAAATTTCCCGGTCTTCCTCACTTTTTATTTGCCTATATATAATACAATCATCCGCAAATAGACGAATCCTTGAATTAATGTTATTCGGAAGGTCGTTAACATAAATAAGAAATAGTAACGGACCTAAAACGCTTCCTTGGGGCACCCCTGATGTGATATTCACAAAATCTGACAAACTTGTACCTATTCTAACCCTATGAGCCCTACCAATAAGGAAATTTTTAACCCATGAGATCACTCTCATATCTATGCTTAACTTACATAATTTAGCTAGAAGAATGTCATGAGAGACAGTATCAAATGCTTTTGGAAAATCTATTACAATCCCATCAACCTCTTCCCCTTTATCAATTGTGTCTGCAATACCCTGAACTAGTCCTAGTAGCTGAGTATCACAAGAGTAGCCTTTTCAAAACCCATGCTGATTTTTACATAGCCAATTATTTACTTCCCAAAAGTTGCGCAAGTAGTCAGCTATTATTTTTTCCATCAGCTTGCAAACTACTGATGTTAGACTAACAGGTCTGTAACTTTCAACGTTGGTTTTGTTCCCTCCCTTATAAATAGGTATTACTATCACCTTCTTCCAGTCCGTCGGTATACTATCGTTATTTAAAGTGACAGTAAATAATAATCGCAGATACGGTACTATTTCCCTAGAACCCAACTTTAATGCCTCTACCGCAATATCATCTGGTCCGCTAGATTTGCGATCTTTTAACCTCGCCACTTTTTTAAAAATTTCCGCATCCCGAATCTTAATGTCTTTTGGCTCTTGCGTCAATCCAGTGTATTTATTTAACTCCGTTTCCGACGCTCTATCCTTTGTAACCCTCTGCACTAAAGTCTCAACATTGTCGGTTTTCCTAAACACGCTAGCATACCACCTATTGAACTAATTTGCTTTCTCTTCGTCTCCTACGATTATGTCACCGTTTGCATTTTTTATCGTAGCTGATTTCTCTATGTTTTCCCTACGTCTTCAAAGATATTTATAGAATTCACTACCGTTACTTTTATCTAAAATATTTATAAGATATTTTTCTTTCGCCCTTCTTTTTTCTTTGTTCAAGTCTTTCGTTAATTTAACATATTTACTAGAATATACATATCCTAAATGTTTTATTTTATGCGATTTTCTTACTTTTCTTTTCAGCACTCTAATAGTTTTGTTATAATACTCAGGATCAGGATTGTCCTTCAGAATCTTTACGGGCACGTACTTCTGTAGTCCTAACAACAATAATTTCTTAAACGCTACCCACATTTCTTCTACGCTTCCCCCTTCACTTGCCCACTTTGGAAAACTTTCCGTTAAATATTGTCGAAATCCAATTCTATCGCCTCTGCTATATTGCCATACCTTAGTTTTCTGCTTCTTCTTCATTGGATTCGTAACAGCCCAGTCCATTTCTAAATAAACAGCATCATGGTCACTAATACCTGCCATTGACTCCGAGCAAATAAGTGACTCATACGGCCTTAAAAGAAAGACATCGAGAATGTTACCCCCCCCCCCCTGGTTGGCCGTCTTACCACCTGCGTGAATCCCCCTTCATAGATAAGGCTGTTTGCCAATTCCTGAGCCCTCCCGCCCCCCGCTGATGACCCATCCCACTTAACCGAAGGTAAGTTTAGGTCTCCTTCAATTAATATGTCCTGCGTTAACGGATTTTCGATGAATAACTTTGCTAACATTTCTAAAAAATAATAATCCTCTCCCGGTTTCCTATACGCTGCTATAATATCGATTTGCTTTTTAAGAAAGGATTTCTTAATTTTATACACATTGCCTCGCAATCGTTTCTTACCCATTCAAGTGTGCATTCAAAGCAGTCTTTGACAAAAATGATAATCCCTCCTCCTCTAGATTCGCGATCTCTTCTATGTACCATGAAACCAGGTGGAAAAATCTCATTGGAGTTTATATCGCTTTTTAACCATGATTCTGTCCCTATAACTACATCGGAATTGCAAGCATCAACCAACGTTAGAAACTCTTCCCTCTTGTTATATACACTTCGACAGTTAACCTGAAGTACCCTCAAACCCTTACCTTTACTCGATTTCTCCGTCAGCTCAACAGCACCACCACCGCTTTTGCAATTGGACTGCAGGCGTCTAGGGTGACAACCACCACCTCTTTCGTGTTCTATTTCCCCTGCCTCTTCTTCGTCTTCCACTATACACATCTGCATAATAACATTGTCATTTATCTTCTTTTGATCAATGGTTGATAATGGCCCACCTCTGTTTTTCCCAGCTAGTTTCCCGCCCTCGCATGCCTCACTACATTCCTCAGCAATCTATCAAATTTTTCGCTGCCTTGTCTATTCAGATGCAGTCCATCACGTCCTAAGTCATTCTCTCCCAACCAACAATTCGGATCCACGAAACACAATTTTTGACTTTGACAAACCCAATCTATCCCTTCGTTGATATAGTCCACTCGTCTTCTAGCGACATCTCGTCTTCTTATAATTCCACTCACTACTATTTTTGCATTTCTAAATTTTTTCTTAGCCGATGTACACATGTCCCATACCAAACCCACCACGTGATCATCGGTCCTTGCACTTTTAATATCATTCGTTCCGACATGTATTACCAAAACTTCTTCTTTACTATCGTCACTCCTGCCCAAAATTTTCTTTTCCATTTGCTCGATCCTAATTCCGGTGAAACACTCCACCACATCACACTGCCTTCTGCATTCTTCCACTGCAAAATGAATCATGGAGTCTCCCAAGACACGAACACTTGGCTCCTTAGCACAGTTATCCTTCCTCACCTCTATTTTTCTCCTTCCTTTGACCTCCACCCATCCTTCACCACTTGGACCCTTCATCTTTTCACTCTTCAGTGCCCTATTCTCTTTCGTTAATACCTCTATCATCTCCTTAGCCCTCTGCAACTCCTGCCTAAGACTCACTATTATCTTCTCCTTCTCCTCTATATCAGAGCGATCCTCACTCTTCCTACACACAAAACACTTCCAATTGTCCTCCATGCACTCTTCTGAGCAGCTTCTCGAACATTTTATGTTCCACAAGTTGAGCATTGAACACCAATGCTAAGTTTTCTGTTGCACGCCTTGCACTTCGTCACCTCTGCTGCCGATTTACTTCCGTTCTTGGTCATTACGACTCTCTCCTTACGACGCCCTCAAACACCCTTTCACCCAGAGCTACCTGGCACACGACCGTCCCCTTCGGAGGCTAATAACATGTTTTGGTATAAGGTTAAAAATCTCCAAATGCCGTATTAAATCTAAAGCTGAAAAAAGTTTTTTAAAACTCCCTCAAAGAGAAGGAAGGGTGGGGAAATTTTTAAAAATTTTAAAACTATAAAGAAATTTTAAAAGGAAAAGGAAAAAATACCTCTTCCATTCAAACAAACACTTCACCTGCCGTTTATGGGTTTTTTAGGGCATGCGCCAGGGACAGCAGATCGACACCCAGGTTTACGAGAGACTTCTCCGCGCCAGTGACCACCAATCACAGACACACACACAACTCACGCAAATCGGGTATGGAAAGCAAAAGATGCAGAGACCCTTGTCGTAAATTAAAACAAAAAAGGAAGTCAGGAAGGAAAATAAAATAAAAAAGATATGTGGGGCCGATATAAGGAAGGCGAGAGGAAAGGGGTGGGACGCGTATTTCGGCTACCAAGTAGTAGTAATTTTGAATCAAAACCACCTTTTAAATTAGGATAGTGGCCCATCCCATCGCCGCTGTACGCACATTCTGACAGAAAAATTTAATCTTGGTTTTGTCGGTTTCACTTCCCTTAATTTGTTTCCATCGTGTCCTTGCTTAGTTGACCGACTTTTTCTATTTTATTTTCCTTCGTGACTTCCTATTGCTTGTTTTAATTTACGACAAGGGTCATTGCATCTTTTGCTTTCCATATCCGATTTGTGTGTGGGTGTGTGATTGTACGTAAGTCACTAACGAGGAGAAATCTCCCGTAAACCTGGGTGTCGATCTTCTGTCCGCAAAAACAATAGGAAAAAATAACGTAGGAAAACTATGAACCCTTGGTGCAATGCACCGCCTGCCATCCACCAAAAAAGGTGACTTGCAGGATATCATGTAGATGTAGATGTATAAAGCACCTAAACGGCAGATGGAATGCTTGTTTGAATGGGTGAGGTATTTTTTCCTTTTCCTTTTTTTAAATTTTGTATACATTTCCGTCCCTCTTTCCTTCTCTTTGAGGGAGTTTTTAAAAACTTTTTTTAACTTTAGATTTAATACGACATTTGAAGATTTTAACCTTTTACCATTTTAGTTGCGCCGTGAAGCTCATTTCCATATGTAACATATTTTCTTTACAACGATCGCTATAAAGATTCTATCGGAAAATAACAATTAAATATCCACATTTTTCTCTCCCATGCTTTTATATAATCCGTGAGGAATGTATTAAAAATATTATTAGAATAAAGGACATTTCCCACAAAAACGTCCGAGAGATCCTTATGAATTATAGTTTCGGAAATAAAAATTAGAGAATCATCTGCATCTACATCTACATGATACCCTGCAAGTCACCTATTTGGTGGATGGCAAGGGGTGCAGTGCACCAAGGGTCCATAGTTTTCCTACGTTATCGTTTCCTATTATGTTCTCTTATCGTCCTAGGGAAAAACGATCCTCTATATCGCTCCGTTCTACAATCGATCTCGCGAATCTTATTCTCGCTGTCCTGCCTTCCGAGATACGACGGGATTCTGATTAGTCCTACTACCCCATTCGCTAGTCTCTCCGATATAAATTTTACCAGTAGTTTAAATCTAGCCTGCAGCTTACGTTCCTCTAACGACGTCCATTTCAGATGTTCTATTAATGATGTAACGCTTTGTTTACTATCGTAATTTCTCTTTACTAATCGAGCTGCCCTGCGCTGAACCTTTTCTATCTCGTTAGTGAGTCCCTTTTCGTAGGAATCTCACACAGCTGACGCATATTCGATCTGCAGTCGAACATAATATATAACATAATTATTTCACTTTTTCGGGCTATTTGGATTCTCTATTCCGTCCAACGAATAATTAACATCCAACGAGATACTCTTGGTTCTCCAGAAATTGATGACGCAACTTTTGTTTTGGTTGATCTCTAACTGCTATTCATTACACTATGCAGAAATAGCTTCTAGAACATTTTGGAGATACTGGTGATCTTCCCATTTGCTTATTTCTCTATAGATGACGGTGTCGTCCGCGAAAAACCTAATTTTACTTCTGACTACTGAGCTGATATCGTTTATATAAATTAGATATAATAACGCACCAATTACACTACCCTGTGGAACGCCAGAGACAACCTCCACTAACTTCGAGGATTTCCTATCTATCACAACTTTCTGCTTCGTATTATTTAAAAATTCACGGATCCAACTAACGATTTTAGAATTAACGTCTAAGGTTGCTCATTTCGTTATTAACTTCCTGTGAGGTACCTTATCGAAGGCTTTCCTAAAATCTAAGAAGATGGCATCGACATGCCGTTTATTTTCTCCGCTTCTCGGGATACAATTCACAAAAAGACCGAGCTGACTAATACAAGACCTACCTTTCCTGAAACCGTGTTGACAATCATCTAACAATGAATTACTATCAAGAAATCGCATTATGTTGCTAACGAGTATATGCTCGAGAATCTTACACGATATCGAAGTTAAGGAAATCGACATGTAATTTTCTGGGTTCTCCTTGTCGCCGCCCTTATGAATTGGGCTAACGTCCGATAACTTCCAGTCGTCAGAGATCTCTCCGCGGGAAATGGATTTCTCGAATATTATCCGAAGAAAAGGTGCTATATCTTCAGCAAATTCTTTTAAAACGTGAGCAGGAATTTCTTCGGGGCCAGTGACTTTGTTATGTTTAGATTAGAGAGTAGGGTAGGGTGTAGGCGTAATAGGAGATTTCATAGGGAGATCGAGTGTAATACAGTTTCTGGTCGCGAAGTGAGAGAGTCCACCTGCAAAAACCGTAATAGAGCAGTTATTGCTTCAGGCGTTAAGGAGAAATTAAATATTGTAGTTTTAAACTGCCGCAGCATTCGTAGGAAGTCTGCCGAACTCGAACACGTAATTCGCACGTTGCATGCTGATGTAGTTATAGGTACG
The DNA here is from genome assembly GCA_028673005.1 of Tanypteryx hageni. Lineage (NCBI taxonomy): Eukaryota > Metazoa > Arthropoda > Insecta > Odonata > Petaluridae > Tanypteryx > Tanypteryx hageni. The sequence continues at coordinate 1,399,672 of CM054113.1, forward strand.
GAAAATTGGCTCACCGAAGATATCGCTAGCCAAGAAATGTTTCCGAAAAGCTATAGAGTGTACAGAAATGACCGTGCCAATAGAATAGGTGGCGGAGTATTTTTGGAAATTAGTGAAAAGTACGATAGTTGTCAGATCCCTATTATCGATGAAACGACTGAGAGCGTGTGGTGCCGCCTAGGTAAGGATAATTCGAAAAAGATATATTTATGCTCATTTTACAGACCACCTAATGCCAAAGTTGATTATATTTTAAGTTTAGAGAGGCAATTAGCCGAGCTTAGATCTATTATGAACGACGGTTATGTGATAATTGGAGGCGATTTTAACTTGACGTCAATCGATTGGGAAAACCTGTGTTTCGTTACGGGAGGAAAAGAACGCGAATCGTGTGAAGCCTTAATTGACACGTTTCACGAATATTCCTTAATCCAGATGGTACGAAAAGCCACGCGTTCGGGCAATGTTCTCGACTTGCTTGCTTCTAACATCCCGCATAGGATAACTAAGGTGTTCACAGAGGAGGGACTTAGCGACCATCGATCTGTGTATGCGGAGTGTGAATTAAAGCTGAAAAGACATCCTATGCCCCTTCGGAATGTATACGCTTTCGCCAAGGCCGACTTTAAAAGTTTCAGCTTACATCTCAAAAGTACCTTTGTCAGTTATCGTGAAAAGACAGAACGATTAGGTATGAAGCCATCATGGTTATTATTTAAGGATATACTAGGAAAAGGTATCAATAGATTTATCCCCAGTAAGTTAAAATCTGATAAGAAAGAACCTCGTTGGTTTAATAAGGAAGTCAGGATTGCGTTAAGACGGCAGAGGCGTAGCCACGCAAAATTGAAAATCATACCTACCACCGCTTCCGATGAGTATCGCACAGCTATAGTCCATGAGTATAACAGTGCCCGCGTATTAGCGAGAAAAACCATGCGTAACGCATTTAACACCTTCCGGAATGAGGTATTAAATACAAAATTGAAGGAGGATCCAAAAGCGTTCTGGTTCTATGTAAGAGAAGTCAAGGGAGGGGGTCCTTCAATACCCTCCCTGCGATGTGATTCCGGAGACACCCTTCACGATGGGGAGGATAAAGCTAATCTACTAAACGTTTACTTAGAGAAGGCGTTCACGGCAGGTGGAGATAGACTTGAAGATAATCTTATTCCCAATGGATGTACTCGGATGGATAATATTAAAATCTCTGAGGCAGGAATAGCGAAGCAACTGGGTGCGATAAAGCCCAACAAAAACCCAGGACCAGAAGGATATCCCGCACGTGTATTAAAAGAACTAGCAGAAGAAATAGCTCACTTCCTTCGGATAGTATTCGAGAAATCCCTTACCCTCTGTGAGGTTCCTGATGATTGGAGACTAGCACACGTCACACCCATTCATAAGGGAGGTGACAAAGAAAACCCCGAAAATTATAAGCCGATTTCTCTAACATCATTATCATGTAAGATTTTGGAGCACATTATTGTTAGCAACACAATGCGTTATCTCGAGAGTAGATCGCTCTTAGTCAGCTGTCAACATGGCTTCAGAAAAGGTAGATCCTGTGACACCCAACTCGGTCTGTTTGTGAATGATGTTTTATCATGTGGCTAAAATAATAAGCAGGTCGATGCAGTGTTCCTTGATTTTAGAAAAGCTTTTGACAAGGTTCCCCACCGTAAGTTGTTATTAAAATTGGGAAATCTTGGCGTTAATGTTAAAGTCATTAACTGGGTTCGCGCTTTCCTTTGGAATAGAAAACAAAAAGTAGTCATCGATGGTAAGTCCTCGAGTGTGGCAGATGTAGTCGCTGGAGTGCCGCAGGGTAGTGTGATCGGACCTATGCTTTTCTTGCTTTATATAAACGACATCAGCTCAGTTGTAAAAAGTAATATCAGGCTTTTTGCGGATGACACCGTAGTCTATAGAGAAATTAGTGGTCCTAGCGACCATCGTCAGCTTCAGGATGATCTGGATGCGTTATCTGTTTGGTGCAAGGAATGGCAGCTAGAAATCAATCAGAAAAAGAGTAACGTTCTAAACTTTTGGAAATCTAGAAGCCCATCGTCCGTGTTTACCTACTCGATAGATGGTGAGAGCATTCCTGTTTCAGAATCCGTGAAATACCTCGGAGTAACCTTGAATCGTGACCTGTCTTGGGACACCCACATAAGACGAGTGATAGGTGCGGCAAATAAGAAGTTGGCTTTTGTGCGTAGAATAGTCAGGAAAAGCACGGAAAAGGTGAGAGAATCCTGTTATTTATCCTTGGTTAGACCTCAAATGGAATACGCAGCAGCGGTTTGGGATCCATATCAGAGGGGACTCATAAAGGATTTAGAAAAAATACAGCGGCGAGAAGCTAGATTCGTGAAAAAGAATTACGATAAAAAACAGAGCGTTACGTTACTCATTGAAGAGTTGAGTTGGCCATCGTTGAAAGATCGTAGATTACAGGCGAGACTTAAACTTCTAGATAAATATAGGTCGGAGATATTCGTAAATGAAATGAAGGATATTATTCGACAACCAACGCATATCGGACGGAGGGATAATGAGGACAAGATTCGCGAAATAGATAGTAGGACGGAGAGGTATAAGGAGTCCTTTTTCCCTAGGACAATACGTGACCACAATAGATAAGTGAATAATAATTAGTAAGGAACTTGGTGCGCGGCACCCCCTGCCATCCACCGTCAAGGTGACTTGCAGGGTAATATGTAGATATGTAGATGTAGATGTATGTCTGATGGAACGTAATTGCTTTGATATTCCCACCTCAGAAAATACTATATCGTCCATCAGGTCCCTCCTTATTGCGGGTGCATAATGTACGCAATTGTCGCTGACGGCTGTAAATGCTTTTACAAAATGACCGTTGAACAGATTGGCTTTCTCTACGCTATCATGAATAACGGCACCCGAGTCATTACGCAGGGAAGGTATGGTAGGGCCTCTACCATGGGCCTCTCAAATAGGACCAAAACGCTTTAGGGTCCCCCTTCAAATAATACCTTATTCCTTAAGTTATTAAAAGCCTCGCGCATACCGTAAATAATCTATTGTAAGTCGACCCCTGACTTTTTCAAGGGCCCTCGAAGAAAAAAGTAAAAAACTTGCGCTACCGCTGCTCCCGCGGGGGGGAGTAGCCGTAGTTGAGGCGGTAGTAGCGGCGCGGTAGTTGCGATCTCTTGCGCCTCCAGGCAGTCGTACAGAAGTGGGGAAACGGCTTTTTCTATAATTCAGTGGTTAACAGATGAGAATGCATGTATGGATAATTAATCCCTGAATATGTATACGCACGGAGTAAATCGCCCTCATCCGGAGAGGGTTATAACTAATCACGGTAATTCGTAAAAACATTTAAGACACTTTCGTAAAAATACTTTTTTAACAAGTCAAGAGGTTAGGTTGTACCAGAGATTAAGAGGTACGATATTGTTTACCCTCTGCTCCCCACTACGCTCAGCTGGCATGCCTTAGAAACGGACAGCTGATCCAAGGCCACCGCCCTCGCCTTTCGCAAGTAGTCTCTTTTCCTTTTCATCGTCTGCAACCGGAACGTTATAATGCATTCAAGTCGTTCCCCTGTTAACCAGCGAATTGTTCGCCACTTGATGCACAATTATATTCATGGTGTCGTATGCATCGTGCAGCATTAGCTGCCACACGTGGTGTCTCCTAGATAGAGGAGCCATCGACGAGGCGCTCGACTTATTTTACGAATGTATCTCTGCGGTCGTGAAGGATTGTGTACATCATCGAAAAATCCGGTCGAGGATGTACCCCGAATGGATGAAAAAACAAACAATATTTGCACTAAAAAACAAACAGTGTGTGGTGTCTATATAAACGTTTCCCTAACGATCATACTCTGAAAACTTTCAAAGATACCCGTCGGCATGCAAAGTTTTTATTGGATTCTGACTACAAGGAGTATATATTTTCCATGTCTTGAGATTGTATTTCAAACCCAAAACGCTTCTGGTCCATGATAAATTGCCGACGCAACAACGCTAGCATTCCTTCGGAGCTTTCGCTTGATGAACAAGTTACGGAAGGAAACTCTCGAGCCGAACTATTTAGCAGTTATTTTCAGTCAACTTTCACATCCAATTCCTATGTTGACACCACCAATTTAGTTTGCAATAGCATCTGTACTCACTGTGTCCTCCATTTCCACTACAGCTGAGGAATGCCGGTTTTTTAAATTTTCTTTCAAATAATCGTGCAACTGGTTCCGACTCTCAGCGCAACATTTTTGAAGCACGCTGCACCTTCGCTCCCCATCCTATCTCCATGATTTTCAATAGATGTTGCACTGCTGGTTACTTCCCTACTTTATGGAAAGCGGCAAATGTGTTTCCTCCCTTTAAATCAGGCAAGAAATCTTCCGTTGATTCTTACCGCCCTATTTCTTTTCTCTCGGTGCTGTCAATATTTTTTGAGAGCATTATCCACCAGCGCCTTCTCTCTTTTACTTAACCTCTCATTTCCCCCAAACAGCATGGTTTTCTCCCCGGGTGTTCAACTCAAACCTACCTTGCTGTCATGCATTCCACATCAACAACACCCTTGAACGTTCCTCGAAATTAGATGTGTGCTACATTGACTTTGCCAAAGCGTTTATTTCGATTAACCACCAACTTTTGCTTTTTAAGCTGGAGAACCGGTAAAACATTCATGGGAACTTCTTGGCCATCTTGAAATATTTTCTTACCAATAGGCACCTCCGAGTAGTACTTGATGGAATTTCTTCCCCTAAAACTACTATTTCGTCTGGCGTCGCCCGAGGGAGTGTGCTTGGGCCTTTAATTTTTAATTTGTTAGTTGATGATCTGGTCGAATCCATAACACCAACTCACTGCAATATACTCTTTTATGAAGACAACTGTAAAGTTTTTAAGCAAATTTACTCTCCTCAAGACCCCATATCCATGCAAATAGCTCTTGATGCTCTATATCTACATGTTACCCTGCAATTCATCTAATTGGTGGGTGGCAGGGGGTGCAATGCACCAAAACCTACCTAAAGATTGTCTACCGCAGGTTGAAATTTTCTATTGTTATCTCGTATTTCCCTCGGAAAGAACGAGCCTAGATAACGCTCCGTCCTACAATCGATCTCACGTATCTTATCGTCACGGTCCTTTCTACCTACATACGTTGGTGCCTCAATTACTCATACAACCTCATCCTTTAGACATTCCAATCTATATTTCTCCAGAAGCTGCAACCTTGAGTTCAATCTACGATCCTTCAGTGATACCCAGGTCAAATCCCTCAATAATTAGGTGACGCTTTCCTTATGTTCGTACTTTTGTTTTACGAATTTGGCTGCTCTGCGCTGCACTCTCTCTAATTGAATTATATGTCCCTTCTCGTACCGATCCCATATGCATGAGGCGTATTCCACAAGCGTTCTAACCAGTTATAAGTAACATGTTTCACGTACTTTTTCTGTAGGGTTCCGTACTATTTTACCTATGAAAGCCAGTTTCTTGTTGGCCGGCCCTATAACTCGACGAATGTGCATGCCCCACGAAAGGTCTCGACAAATGGTTACTCCTAAATATTTAACATACTCGGCTGCTTGAATATTTATTCCATCTATTTTATACTCGAAACCTACTTCTATGTTCTTACTTTTCCAGGACGTAACTGCGGCACATTTAGTGTAATTAATTTCAATTTGCCATTCTTTGCATCATGCTGAAATGGCTCTTAAGTCTTCACGCAGCGACTGATGGCCCTCCTGTTTTTTTATTTCATTATATATAACGGTATCATCGGAAAAAAGTCAAATTTTACTACAAACTGCCGAGTGGATATAATTCACATAAATTAAGAAAAGTGGAGGGCCCAATAAACTTCCCTGAGGAACACCCGACGCTACTTTAACGGGGGACGAGTATTTCCCATCGATGACAACTATCTGTTCTCTATTCGAGAGGAAGTCTCTCACCCAACTGACAATTTTTGGATTGATACCATATTGTCCTAACTTCGCAATTAATTTCTTATGAGATACTTTATCGAACGCCTTCCTGAAGTCAATGAATATTGCATCGACCTGAGTATTTTTCTCTCCGCATCGAAACAAATTATCCACGAAGAGGCCGAGCTGCGTTTCGCATGATCTACCTCTCCGGAATCCGTGCTGGCATTCGCTAAGCAATGAGTTACTATCTAAATAGCGCATTACAAAACTAAAGATTATGTGCTCAAGTATCTTGCACGATAATGAAGTTAGGGAAATTGGCCTATAATTTTCGGGGTTCCCTTTGTCGCTGCCCTTATGGATGGGCGTAACGTGTGCTACCTTGCAATATTTAGGAACGACACCTTCCGTAATGGATTTCTCGAATATAATTTTCAAATACGGCGCTATTTCATAAGCTATATCATTCAATACTCGCGCGGGTATTTCCTCCCACCCAGGAGATTTATTTGGTTTAACTGAATGAAGTTGGAGCGCGATACCATTTTCGGAAAATATCAAATCTTCCATCGAGTCGTCCTGATGCATAGGAATAGTGGTTTCACATTCATCGTCATTAGGAATAAAAGCTTTCTGAGAGTGTTTATTTAAAAGCTTTGCTTTCTCCGCAATATCATGAACTACATTTCCCGTTTCCGATCTCAGTGACGCAATGTTTGGGCCTCTACCTTGGACTTCTCTGACGTAAGACCAAAATGCTTTCGGGTTCTCTTTCAATTTATCCTGTAAAACCTTCTTTTTGTAATTGTTAAACGCATTACTCATTGACACTCTGGTTAAGGAGCGCGCCTCCTTGTATAGCCTTAATGTTGCAATCTGTTCGACCGTAGCTGTTGAGGATGTGTCATTTACGCGAGAGTGGAGTTTTCTTTGCCGTCGAAGAGCGCTCCAAACTTCCTGGTTGTACCATCTAGGTTCTGCATTTTCACGCTTCAGTTTGCTTGGAATAAATTTATCTGTACACTCTCGCATCATATCTCTGAACATGTACCAGGATTCTTCCGCGCCTCCAATATCTGTTACCTCACAAAAATTAGTATATTTATTTCGCAGAAAATACCTAAATCTTGTGAAATCGGCTTTGGCGAATATATAAAGCTTTCTTTTAGCCTTAACCTTTTTCTCAATGTTTAGCTGAAACTCCACGTACACTGCCTTGTGATCGCTTATTCCCTCAGCATTCCCTCCCATTCATACGCTCAGGATGATTAGTACCCAATAAATAAATTCCTGCTTGGCAAGATAGGAAATGGATAGGAAATATTTTGATATGCCTGTAAATTATACTGTAGAGAAGAAAGGTAGCAAAGAAGTAAAAATATTAACAGCAGGCTGTGAAAAGCAGAGAATAACGGTGATGCCAGGTAGAGGGCCATAAACTTCCGCCTTATGTAGTATTTAAACGTAAGATGTATTTTAATTAATATTGATTGTGATTAGCGGACAAAATCAGAGTGATATACACGATCGTACTGAAATATTGTAGGTATTAACTGTTTATATTGCATTTCATCATAATATAAATCACTTTATAATGTTTTGTAACCTATTTTATTAAAAGATCACGGTAGTATTTTTCCGTAAACTACATTTACCTGAATGTCGGTAATATTTATTTATTTATTTATTATTAATAAAGTCCAAATACAGCCCGAGGCCAATTACTATGGATGCATAACAACTTTAATTAAATATTGACAAAATATTAACAAAATAACAGTGATGAGTGAAATTAAGCGACGCAAGACACTGGTATAACACAAAAAGTGGTTGTCCAAAACATGAATAAATGGTGATGAAAAGGTAATATGCAGTGATTCTAGCAAAGGTGTCTTGTGTTGGGGAAACGCTTGAGCAGGCTATTATAGGAACTGGGAAGGCGGAACAGAAAGGAGCGGTTAGTGAGGGAGAGGCGGGGGGTGGGGCAGTGGAACCGACCGTCGGGGCTGCAGACGAGTTTCATTGTGTTTGGCTGTATCACTGACTTTGTTATCACTACAATTTTCCATGTAACAATTGCAGGCGTTCGATTTTATCAATTATTAAAGTATTCACGAGTTAAATTGCATGCTTGGAATTCTTTTACCCTCACCAGCTACTAACGATCGCACCTCTACTTTGCGCTGAGCGAAGGGTGTGCTATATTGTGGTACATTGTAACGGCATCTCCACCACCAAGCTTGAGTGATGCGCTTTGTAATACATACATTGTAGTCTTCAGGTGTCGCGAGCATTCGAGAATTTTCCGCGTAAGTATATAAGGCACGGCTATGCCGGCGGAGGGTGTCAGTCAGCGCGATCCTCTGACAGACGACAATAAAGGTCCTATCTTATAAACTGTGTTGTTAATCCTGCACGGATAATTATCTGTTGATATTGTTAACAGTAGAACGGGGTCATTACGTTTCCGTCAATTTCGCCGTGTATCACATAATTTACGGTAGAAGTGTCTTCATATTCATACTTTTTCTATTAATACATACTATAATTCTTCTTTGCATACGTGTATCATAATTTTCGTATGCATATACGCTCGTATCTCTTGAGATTTAGTTTAACTGCGCGCCGGTGTCATGCGTGAAGTATAAATCGTTTATTTATTTAAGATATCGATTCTAAGCCGAGTGCTGAATTTTGGAAGGCCGTTTCGGCGAAAAAAGGTCGGCTTACAATCGATTATATACGGTAGTATTTCTCGCTTTAGCGCGGCATTTCTTATACGTCTGAACTTTAACTGCTCTATATATACTCTTCGGATGATGTAGATGGCATATTTCTTATTTTCGCGTGGCTTATTCTCTGACGCCTAAGCGCACTCCTAACTTGATTACTGTACCAACGTGGCTCTTTATTGTCGACCTTCAATTTTTATTGGAATTTACTTATCGATGCCCTCTAGGATTATATCCTTGAATAATGTCTATGACGACTCAGCACCTGACCGTTCGGTCATATCACGGAAGCCAGGTAGTATTTCTCGTAGGCGCGACCTGAAGCTTGGAAAGTCTTCCTTAGCAAATATATAAAACTTTCTTTGAGGCTTAGGGTGCCTATCGATTTTCAACTTACACTCTGCATATACGGCCAGATGATCACTTATTCCATCTTCAATGGCGACATTGCTTATTCTATCTGGGACGTTAGTTGCTAATAAACCTAATATGTAAGATCTCAGACTTTCCCGGCGAATAGATGTGAAGAACTTTTCTCGAGCTTCCAGCCGGGTCATGATACTATCGTATTCCGACGTTTCGACAACACACTCTGTTGTCATCTTCAGGTAGAACCTAAGGTGACCTAATATGTTTCCCTATCGCGTTGACTTTTTGACTAATTGAAGGATAGATTGATCGCAGAATGTTTCGATTAATGCCTCACAAGATTCGCGTTCTTTACCTCTAGATTCCAATCAATTGAGGGTGTCACCACCGACTATAATGGTCCCATCTTGATTTATTAGCCTAAGCTTTGATAGGCTTCTCGAGATTTAACACATTCAGTGCGGACGACTCACTCGTGTGAGTCACCCGGGATTCTACGGAGGGGCGGGCGACTCACGGTGTAAGCCCCGGTGGGCGGAAAAAACAAATTATCGATATATTCAACTAATTTCGGCGCTGTTTAAAGGCTTAAACAACACCTTGGTTGCGATGAATAATGCGACGGTAACGAAAATAAACAAATTACAGTAAACAAATTATCGATATATTCACCTAATTTCGACGCTGTTTTGAGGTTAAGCAATACATTGGTTGCGATGAATAATACGATGGTAGCGAATATAAACAAATTATAGACATTCACGAAATTTCGAAGCTGTTTTGAAGTTTAAACAATACCTTGGATGCGATGAATAACACCGTGGTAACGAAGATTAACAAATACTCATTTTTTCTTTGATATTGTTTTAATGAAGTCATCTACATCTACATCTACATTATACCCTGCAATTCACCTTTTTGGTGGATGGCAGGGGGTGCAGTGCACCAAGGGTCCATAGTTTTCCTACGTTATCTTTTTCTATTATGGTCTCTTATCGTCCTAGGGAAAAACGATCCTCTATATCGCTCCGTTCTACAGTCTATCTCGCGAATCTTATTCTCGCTGTCCTGTGACTTTCAAAGGTACATATTGAGGAAAAAAACATCGCACTATATTCGGGTCAATACGGTATTCCCACTACCTCCTCTTTTAGACATTCCGACCTATATTTCTCCAGTAGTTTCAACCTTGAGTCCAATCTACGGTCCTCCAGTGATACCCAGTTCAAATCGCTCAATAAAGAGGTGACGCTTTCCTTATGTTCGTACTTTTGTTTTACAAATCTGGCTGCTCTACGCTGTACTCTTTCTAGTTGAATTATGTGACCCTTCTCGTACGGATCCCATATGCTCGCTGCGAATTCCACTTGCGGTCTTACCAGTGATAAGTAGCATGTTTCACGTACTTTCTCTGTAGTGTTTCGTACTATTCTACCTATGAATGCCAGTTTCTTGTTGGCCGCGCCTATGATTCGACGAATGTGCATGTCCCACGAAAGATCTCGACAAATGGTTAACTGTTAACTGTGACCGTTATCTTCAAATGGTTCACATTTTTCTTGTACCCGAGCTTCGAAGACGACGCATCAATATTCGTCACATGTGGTTTCTACAAGATGGGGCAACTGCCCACACTTCAAGAGCAGCAATGGCTGAATTACGTAGCTTGTTTCCGGAACACCTCATTTCATTGCAGGGAGACATTTCCTGGCCACCTCGTTCACCTGACCTATCCCCATGTGATTACTTTCTCTGGGGATACTTGGAGGCGAAAGTTTACATAAGCAAACCGCGAACTTTGCCAGAACTGAAGGAGGCTATACGACGAGAAGTGTTGGCTATCCCACGACACATGGTTCAGCAGGTGATGTTGAACTTCGAGGAGAGTCTTCAAGAGTGCCTGCGCCGAAATGGTCGTCACTTGGAGGACACAATTTTCAAAACATAATGAGCTTACTTTCAGATTCTGGTTTTAACATTTCAAAATGGCATATTTTCATGTACAAATTTCATTAATAAAATTTCTTTAAAAAATTTTTGTTCTATTTTTTCTCTATGTTCAAAGTGTAAATAGAACTTGGAAACACCCTGTATTATCTTCTTTTACTTGCAGTATAAAAGTATACAATACGAAGTATACAAAGTAAGAAGTATACTTAAATCGTTCATTTGAACTTTTACTAATGAAATCGTGACTTTTAACCAAAAAAAATCACCTTGAGTCGACAAAGAGATTTCGCGTGCTTTTTTTGGATTTATGACAAAATGTCCAGGAACTGAGTAACGTACGGGAATCTAAATCCGGTACACAATGTGTTAATGCGACGTATGTACACCAAGCTTATCTCTTTAAGTAACAAAAATAGTTAAGCAACTACATCAATTTAAATAACCACAATGACCACCCTATACTTAAGATTTCGGCAGAGGTACATCACAATAAATCACATTTAGCCAAATCTTACATGGTAAATTATTAATAACTGTAAATATTTATTTTTAAATGAATATCATAATATAGATAATAGATACATAACAACCAAGTAGAACTACATCAGTTTCAATAAAAACAAATTATTTACCACTTTAGAAGTAATACATTATTACTTTTCCGTATTAATATCGCAACCAAATAAACAATATCTAATGTTTATTTACTCAATGTCTCAAGCAACGTGATAATCAGCTTCTGTATATCGCATTTAAATACAATATAAAGTTAAAACCTAAATTAGAAAGGATTCACCTATGATCTTCGAATCTAGCCCATTTTAAAGAAAAAAACTATGAAGTTTCTTAAACCGTTCATCCATTCCCGCCTACAGTTCGAAATACCTCAGGTTAAGCGTTTAATTCACATATTTTGGGGAAATCTTGCCATTTTAGCGGGTTGTTGCCATGCCAACCCATTACATTGTTGAACCTCGAAATCCTGTTGTTATTTCAATCCTTATGAGTGAAAGCGTGCTTACAATGCTCTTACAATTAGCATGAGAGAGAGGAGGAGAGAAATTCTTTTGATAGCAACCAATGTAGATAACATTTGTTGCGTTATTTATGAGAAAGAGTACATTTGAATGTAGAATATTAATCATTCGCATATTAAAAGTAGGCACTTAGAATGATCGTAGGAGTTCGAAACTTGAAACAACGGACGCCTAAAAGAAGAAAAGTTTGTTTTCTTGCCATTCAAAGAAAGTCAAGGCATATTTATGTTCATTTTTACTTTCTCCATATACGAAGCATAAAGTGTTCTTTTCATGAAAAAAATCGACGGAAATACATGTTTTAAGGTTTTCTGAACACGTTCTGACTAGTTTCGCGATGATGTTTGTGTGTCTGTCTGTCTGTCAGTGTCTCTGTCTGTCTGTATGTGATAGATGTTTGTGGGCGCTCTAACTCAAAAACTATTAATCAAGTAAACGCAAAATTTTATATTTAACATTTTTATAAAATGCCGCAAGAACTGATTAGTTTTTGGTAAAAATCGGTAGACCGAAAGTGGGTGTTTACTCTTGTCACTTATCAGTTATTTTGAAATATTTGCTTTAATATTTGATAAATGTATAAATGTACTGGAATAAAAGTTGTAAGAAATTTTATTTTCTACAACCTTTGTTTGATACATTTTTCCATATAATGCATTGTTTAAGAGATATATTATTTTAACTGCCACCACCATGCCACCTACCGACGACTATTGTTAACAATTGACGCTTAGTTACGTCTTACAATTAGTAACATTCCTTTTTCTTTTCTTAATTGTCAACCGGAAGTAAATATTGACAACAATCCCAGAACTAACAACATGTAATTTGCCATATAAATATGGAGAAAGTCATGTGTCAACGGGCATCTCCCTAGTATATTATATTTTATTAACTGGCTCTTGATGATTAAACCCAATTAACACCTTGCATATCGGTCGCGAGAATATTATTGTTCTACCACACTGAAACTTACAGTTAGTATATTTTTAATCTTAAATTTCGTAGCCTGATATTTCCAAAGCTACATATTTTGGTATCGTATAATACCTAATTATTCCAATCGCGTAGTTAACAAATATATTATATCGCAAATGTAGATAGTAAATTATGCTTTGTCTCTTGAAATTGTATGAAAATGAAATGAAAACTAGAATACGTTTAATTTATGAAATCCGAACAATATGCTGCTGCTTTTGCCTAGAAATGATCTTAAAAAAGAATTTGCGAGTTCAGCTTAAAGGCTGTTAAATATTCGTTGATGCCAATTAAGGACTAATTAAGGAAAAACATTAATGATATAATTATCACAATAATATTTTATCCATCAAAAAAGAGCTATCTAATACTTTACTTTGTATCACTGTTCTAAATATTCTCTTTATTTAACATAAAATATCTAGAGAGAACAATTAGACTTAATTATTCAGTTCTCGATCAACAGTCTTATCTCAAATCCAGATTAAAATGTTTTACAATCGAAAAAATATTTTACAACAATTAGCAAATAAATATTAATCCTTAGTCCCTCTTCAATTTTAAGTAACAATTGCTAATTTATGTGCACCTTTTTTAAACTATTATATATAAATTGAAATTTAGTAATCTGTAGCAAAGGATGACGGAGCCAAAAGCAAGAGAGCGGAACGATCCTTCCTGGATAACTTTAGAAAAGGTCTGCCAAAAGAGTGGGTTCAGTGCATTCGGAGAAGTGGTGAAAGTGCATACAACAACGTCCATCTATAGGAAAAACCCTAGCAAGCAATCGAGAATCATTTGTACCAGGAATATACTCCATGGGATAGATGCGTGGAAGGGGTGGCAAAACGGTACAAATGACCACTGAAATTCCTTTCTTCCGAAACTCGTTTAACAGGGATCGAAGAACTCTCAGCAGAACATATCCATGACCTTATCAGTATAGAGAGGCTCGTGAAATATCTCACCATTAGGTCGGCAAATATAATCTCAAAAACCTCAAAAGGGCCTTGCCTGATTGCCCAGAGTAGAAGCGTGAGCTTTTCAAGAAGACGCATATTTGAGTGTAAGGAAATACCCTTCTTTCAGTCCCACTGTTAATGCAAGCCCAGAAAAGGAACGAAATCGTATGCAGAAAATAATATTGCAAACAAAAGAAAACAGAAACGACCTTAATATATTATTATTCAGAATAAAATAGGTTTTTAGACGTCCAAATTTCCATCTTGTTGGAAAAGCAACGCTTATCGACGACTATTCATTTTCGTCGATTTTTAAATTTAAAAAAAAATAGACGTTTCTCGACGTTTTTCGACTTAAATCGAAACCTACCAAGCCTACTTACATCCTGACATATCTTCTATCCAATACGTAAGTCTGTTTAATTAAGTTAACGATTTATCTATTTCTGCAAATTGATGTTATCGACCCTTTAACTGTCGGTTCTTATTTCTATAGTATTCGGCCCTTTGACTTTCGGTCCTTTGGGCCCTTTGGTCCTTTAGGCCCTTTGATCCTTTAGGCCCTTTGGTCCTTTAGACCCTTTGGTCCTTTAGGCCCTTCGGTCCTTTAGACCCTTCGACCGGGTCCCTACAGAGACGTGCGCCGTAGGCAACACATTCGCTCCTTACCTGTCCAAGTGATAGAAGCGCCTCTGCTGCTTTCCGGGAGAAGTCGAAGATGAGGCGTTGTTGTTTGGTGCGGCAGAGTTTGGCGTGTTGGTAGAGGAAGAGGAGGAGGAGGAAGAGGGAGTGAGGGAACCCCTGGAGGCGGATCCCGGAGGAGGGGGGAGATGGTCAGATCTGCCGCCCCCGCAGGCCTCTCGACGGTGTGTGAATGTCGCCGGACGTCGCAATCGAATCCGAGTTATTCCCAGTCGGGAGAGTGCGGCCGGAGAGAAATTCATGTCCGGAATGAGCTTTGAACGGGAAGTCCTCGGCCCTTATGAGATTCGCTCGTCTCCGTGTGTCGATGATCTCTCTCTCGCGAGACCTGTTTATTTAGGCGGTTAAGAGCGAGTTTCTTCTTCGGATGAAGTTAATAATTCATTGCAAATTAAAAATCCTAAGCTGTGTATTGAAATCAAATCAATAATCGCTCAGCTCTTGTTGGTTTCGAGAAGGTAATGCGAGGATTAACAATATGGATGAAAGGTCTGATATTACAAATGAAGCCGCAAAGATACTTAGATAGCAGTAAGTGCCAATAATTTCTTGTAAAACCTATGCAAAGTTTCTCCTTGAACCGAAGAAGTTATTACAACAATAACCGCGAATAGTTTACAAGTATAGAAATTTAATCAATAACACCTCGATTATATCTTACATCTGTAAAACTCAATAAATAGCTATCATTACGTAAATTAATTTTTGCGAAAATGTACGGACAATCTAAATACATATACAGCCAAAATGTCTTTTTTTATTTATATTATAGAGAAAATAAACAGATTTTTGAGCTAGTAAATCTATTATGTGCTAATATAAGTAAAATAGCAAAATAATAAAAAATCTGAACTCGGACGCGATGGCTCGCGGGTACAACGTTATCCTAATTATCCAACGAAATAATGCGAAAGGGTGAGAGAAAAAACAGTGACGAAAAGCGAAAGTTTTTTTATCCAAAAGAAACATCCAATGATTTAGGAAGAATCATAATAAAAGAGAGCCGAAAATCCCTCTGGGATCGCCAGTGGCTCTCGGTATGACAGCAGCGGCCGTTAAGAAACTCGGGCGGCGGATGAAACCCGGAGGAGGGAGGATATTATCATGGCCAGTATGAGGAGGGAGTAGGTGGCCACGAGTGTGGGGGCAGAGAGGGAGCGGTGGCAGGGAAGGGTCGAGGGGCGGGAAATGGCGCGGGAAAGCAGTCCGCGATTCTCTTCGAGACGGCGTCCGATCCCGTGAAGCGCCGCCGCTGTGGCTGCCGAGCAGCACTCGTCCTGGATACACACACGCGCACACACACACACACAACGAGGGAAAATGAAATTTCGTTAGCGCCGAAGTGACTAAGGTAATAGGTGAGTGGGGTACCCAGGCTGTCTGCTCGACGCGGATCTGATCTCACCAAAATGGCCGCCCAATTTTTCATTTGTTTTTTACGTAGAATGAGAAATCATATTCAATAGATTTTGTTCATTCGAGTAAACAATTAAATCGAATGTTGAATTGAAATGTGCCCGTTCAAAATGGCAATTCCAAGTGATTGATGAACAAGTATATTTTTGAATCAATTTTCACCAAAATAAAGGATAACTTTGTAGTTTCCACAACTTTTAATATGACACGACCGGTTTCACTACGATCGTAGCATCATCATCATCATTTTCACCAACTTTGTACCAAATTCGAATTTGATTTCACATTATCATTTATTCGAAGCGCGTGTGGATTGGAAGGCGATTGATCCACTCCCTCCACTCCTCCTTCTTTCTCGTTTCCCTCTATTGACTTTAGCAAAATTGTCCTGGGCACGCCACTCATAAAAAGGTTTTTTTATCAACTGGAAAGAGATCCCCCTGCGACACCGAGTAGATAACATTTTAATCTTCCGCTCCGCAAGATTTTCTCTTTAATAAGTCTTCCAAATTTGCATCTAAAGTATCACCATGAAATGAGAAGCAATCACCTTGGGTGAAACGATTTTGCTTTGGTCCCTCCACTGTCCCATCGATCTTTGAAACGCTTTAGAAAACAATGCGCATCGCTAAAAACTGCGAACACACACATATATACACATACAAACGCGCACACATACACGGTGTGGTCCAAAATCTTGCCTCATTGAATGGGGCGCAATAGCGCTTATTGTTTGGTGTGTTATTTTTACCATTGTCAGCAGTAGAAAGGTGGTAAAATACTTATTCCACGAATAATGGACAAAATTTAATAAAAGAAATGGGATCTTACTTTTCGCGACTTAACCTGATGCGTATGTTTATGAGGGAGGAATTTTCGCCGCCTTGTCGTATCTGTGTGTACGCACACTCACACATTCAAAAAGACACTAATTTCAAGGAATTTTCTTGGGCGTGAATACAGCACAAGTGGAGGATTTAGGACTTTTGGGGCGCCCGGCACTAAACAACTGGGGACCCTGCAATTTAAATACAGTAAAACCCCGATTTAGCGCGCCACCGATTGTCCATCACTGGCATTGGGGTTTAAAGCTGGGATTGCGGTAAATCGAGGTACATGCATAAGGTGGAAGTTCTGCTCACAACGATTCATGGACGGAATATGGGGTGGCACTATAAAGGATGACGCTAAATCGTGGTCTGGCTCTATATGCTAAATAGCCTCTCCTAATGACCCCTATTAAAGATCATTTTTATGGAATCATAGATAGAACATATTATCGGGGCGCCTTTTTTCGTGGGACCCCTGGCGCGCGCCTTAAACCCGCCGCCACTGTACAGAATGCACATTCAGCAAGGTTATCAACGTCCGTTTGTGCTTCGCGCACTCTCACGTTAATTCTGCCTGGCTCGATTTGCAGCTCCGCTCACACGACGCACCGCTTCTTCTGCGCATGCTTATCAGTGAATATTCTTTAGACTTTTGTGAGATAGCACTCGTGAAACGTGTGCTAGAAACGGTTGACAGGAAAATAGGTTTTCGGCTCGATGACGTATTTCCACAATTGGGTCACGGTGTTGACACAATCAGTCGCTCTACACCACTGATTAAAACGTAACGACGCAACGCGACCAAAGCGCCAAACTAAGAACTCACTCGATATCAATAAACTGATATACATTTTCATAGGTACACTGAAATTGGCCTTTAGTAGTCAAACTTACTCAGATTTTCTAGTTTTTTTAATAGAAAATTTGTTTACATTAGTTGCTGCAAAAATGACGTCGTCCATTGTCATAAATGGACTCAGGAATCAACAATATAAAAACGATATTTTGCTTTTCCCCTTATATGATCTGTAAAGAATCGATAACATTTATTTATTCACGCAGAGGACAACATTTGCTACAAAAAATCCTCAACAATGCATATCAACAAATTACAGTTTCCAAGAAAATAATTAGATAATGTCCCGACAAATCTCTTCAGTGCATTTCTTATGAGGAACAGTGATTGTACAGAGGTGTATAAAAAATCTCATACAAAATTAAGCATATAGAACGTTTATTAGAAATTGATATCAATCAAATTGGAAAAAATCCAGCTATTTGTTGATGCATAACTTAAACAAGTGATGGCAGAACTGAGGAGCGACTTACATATGGAACTTTATTCTTGTTTTTGAATTATACGTCATCGTAAGATTTAATCTTTGGTCGAAGGCCTTGTAATAAGAATACATAAAAACCCAGCTCTGTATTTCTGTTTGTATTTTGTGACTAACCCTCAAGCGGAAGAATCGCCTTTTCAGCGTGCAGGATTTTATTCTTTTGCAAATAAAAATTAGAAAAAATGAACCTACTACTTTCGGATTCAATCAATTTGAAAGAAGAAATTATAGTTTCTTATTTCATTTGTCTTATTTCGTCCGCAGTTTGAAATCGCTCATTCTTATCGTTTGAACCATATATGACTATCAGAGCCGTTGTGATATGGTAGGCAGCCTAGGAAATTGCCTAAGGTGCTGAATGAGATGGGACGCCGAAATAACGTTCATCATAATAATATGATGAACATTATTTCTGCGCCCAATCTTACTAAGTCATTTAGATACTATTATCTACAGATATCATTAATGGTCTCTGAGGATAATAGTGTAAAATTCTTCGGATTTTCCATGTGCTTAACGATAGAGAGGAAGATAAGCGCGACCGACCAGGCCTAAGGAAACACTACAAAAAAAGTTTGTACCGTGTTACGCATTAAAACTAATGTACGTCGGCCTCAGTTGCTTTTCCGTTTTCTATAGATGTTTGAGTTATGCGCGTGCGGCGGCCTCCCAGGGTCATAGGCAAGATGTCTAGGCTGGGTAGTCATAAAATATTTTCCAAGGTGCCATTCGCGGTTGTTTCGGTATTTTCCAACTGTCTTATGTTTGCCCTCTCCTCCGTTTTCTCCAGCCTTCTCACCCTTCCTCCCCTTGCATTACCGAGGTAAGGAAGGCCGAGTGAGGAATACCCTCCCTCCTGCGGTTTCCTTTAGCTTCTATGCGCTCCCTGGCATGCTCAAAATTTTCGGTTAATTGGTAGTGGCTCCTATTTGAGGTTGGGTTTCTTTTAGCGCTTCTTAGTAATTGCCACCCTGTAGGTCGCTTTCAGAGTGGAGCACATATTCCCACACGATCGTTTTCAATCCTCTCTCTTTCCCTCGTATTTCGAATCTGTGACAAAGTACAAGAGTCCGCATCAGTTCCAACTCGTAAAGCGTTGTGAAAACATTAGTAGAGTAATCTGCGTTCTTCAGTGCCTGAAGAGTGTTTTTACCCGTTTTTGCAGGTTAGCTTTCCTTGGAAGTAATTGATTCATTCTTTCCTTTGCTCAAGAAGTGGCATCAAAACTTTGTATACACATTATTCTTTTCCTAGTGATTAAAGGAAGTTTTTCAAGCTGAGAGTTTCCAAGTCCACGATCAACAAAGTTCATCAACTACAAAGTACGTATATATTTTTTCGATTGATTTAATTACTGTACCTCATTTTGTCTGGTAAAATACTTTTTTAGTTTAATTAGAATAATTTTGTAGCGATCACAATTTTTTAAAAAAACCTTGACTAACTAAGTAGTTTAGTGTAGTATTTTCCTTAAGATTTAAGGTAATTATCTCTGCTACTAAAAATTTTGTTTCCCTGTAAAAATTCGTCGTGATGGTCATTTTAACATTTAAATAGGTGAAAATTTCTACTTCTTTAGCATATTTTAGGGATACTAACCGTGAGAAAAGTACAATTAGATATTTTATTTATTCTAATAAATTAGTCTGCCGGAGTTGGTAAGAAATTTTTGTCCGACCCGGGGGAAACAAAAAGCATCCATTGAAAAAGTTAGTCTCATTTTTATTTAAATTTCAAGATAATTTCAATAATAACTTCTACAATAACCTGTTACATAGTTATTGAAAATCCAATGTCGAATGTGTAGGATAATATTTTTTAGTCAAATGAAAACTTTCTTCGCAATTTTTGTACTAATAAGTATAAAAATATTTGCAGAAATGATCGGTTCATAAATAAAAATGCTCGAGATCATAATTGTTTTATGGCTTCTAATATACATATACTTGTAAACGTTGGCTTAATAAGATGTAATATATATCGGTAAATGACTAACATAATATTTATCACTTTTTACTCATTTCAATGCAATACTCAATAGCTATGATAACGTCCATACGATACACAAATTGTCGCTATTTGCTTATGTTATTGGATCTATTTTTTTATTCTTGTACATCCTATGTGTAATAAAGCAAAGTTTAGCCAGGAAAATGTCAACTTACTCCAGAATTTTGAATTGGAGTATGAGCAACCTTTGACTTGTAAAAGATGCCAGAATTGTTGTGTTTATTTATTACACTTTAGAGTACTATAATATATTCAGCGAGGATACAAAAACATTGAACCTTCTGACACTCTTCACGGCTCAGGTGGCTTGCGAAAGAAGTTTTTCACCTTTGAAATTCAATAAAAACAGGCTTAGAAGTACTATGGGTGCTGATAACTTAGAGGCCTTTATTTTCATGTCAGTGAAGAAAGACATTCTGCAAAGAATAGACCATGATGCTGTCATAGATGAGGTTTCATTAAATAGCATGTTATTACGCAAGGAGCTTTATATTGACTAATGTAACACATTTAATACCAAAATATTATTATTTTAATGTAGTTGTTGGCGGTGTACGAGGCTGTTAAGTATTTCCGACATATGTTGGAAAGCTGGGACTTGGCCCTTTTTACGGACCACAAACCCCTTGTTTTTGCCTTTCGACAAAAACTGACAGGTGCTCACCCCGCCAGTTTCGCTATCTAGATTACATCGGGCAGTTTTCCACCGATATTTGACATGTAACAGGGAAGGATAGTGTCGTAGCAGATGCCCTTTCACGGGTCGATGGAATTTGAGCTGGCATGAACTTCACTGCGCTCGCTCATTCGCAGTAATCGGACGAGGAGCTACGGACTTTCCTCCAGGGAGACACAGGCCTGCTGCTGAAGCTGGTGAGAATCCCAAATACGGAGGTTGAAGTATATTGTGATGTGTCTACGCCACTTATACGTCCGTTCCTCACTCAGGAATTCAGGAGGCAAGCATTTGACAGCCTTCACAATCTGTCCCACCCAGGGGTAAAGGCTAGCATAAAATTAGTGTCTGAACGCTTTTTGTGGCCATCCATTAGGAAAGACTGTAGAGTATGGTCCCAAATGTGCATTCCTTGTCAGCGTGCTAAAATTTCACGCCATGAAGTGTATCCCTTGCAGGCATTTCCTACTGTGCATGCCAGGTTTGATCATGTGCATATCGATTTGATAGGCCCCCTTCCCATCTCAAATGGTTTCCATTACTGCCTCACTTGTGTCGACAGGTTTACTCGGTGGCCAGAGGCCATCCCGATCAAGGAGATAACGACCAAAGCAGTTGCAAGAGCGTTCTTCAGTGAATGGATTGCCCGCTTTGGAGCACCGCTGTTTGTCACCACAGATAGAGGGCGGCAGTTCGAGTCCGACCTCTTCAGGGCCCTAACCCAGCTCACTGGGACGACGCACTTCAAGACGACGGCATACCATCCCCAGGCCAATGGGATGGTCGAACGTTTTCACCGTCAGCTCAAGGCCGCTATCATGCGCCACAGTGATAGCTGGTGGGTCGAGTCTCTACCAGCCGTTCTCCTAGGTATCCGTGCAGCTTGGAGGGAGGACGTCGGTGCCACAGCTGCAGAGCTAGTATACGGAAGTCCCCTACATTTACCAGGGCAATTCCTGGCATCCCATCCAACCTCAACGGATGTACCAGAATTTTTAGATGACCTGCAACAGCGTATGGGGAAATTACGGCCAGCAGCAACAGCACATCATGGCGAAAGACCAACCTTTGTGTTCAAGGGCCTGGCAACAGCAACGAATGCTTTTATCCGTCGCAATGCGGTACGAAAACCCCTTGAACCTCCTTACGAGGGTCCATTCAAAGTCATACGGGCATCAACCAAGCATTATCTGGTGGAGGTGAAAGGTAAGGAGACCAGAGTTTCCATCGACCGCCTGAAGCCGACATTCATCATGGTGACAGATGAAGCACTAACGAACCAGCCTCAGGACGCAGCGGATACTACCCCCAATAGAGCAACCCGATCAGGCCGCCGAGTGCAGTTCCCTCGTCATTTAGAGGATTTTAGTGTATAATAATCATTTTATTTTTCTGTTTTGTTTCTCATTTTCTCAGCTGTTTCGTGAACTACGTCACTGGCAGGGGGGTGATGTGGCGGTATTTGCACCAGCGTCGTCTGCCGATGTTTCTGCTAGAGCCACGCAGCCATCTTGTCAGGAGCACCGGAAGCAGATGGCAGCACAGTGAAGGAGAAAAAACCGGAAAGGCTACGGGGACGACACTCTCTCTCTCCCGCTCTCTTGGGATGCAGACGGCATATGTATCGGACTCCTAAAATCGCGCGCCATTCGGTGTAACTTAAATAGCACGGTTCAATAAACTTCTCATAAAAGTGACTTTCGTGTTTTATATTACCCCGAAACCACCCAAATAGATGAGAAAAGATTCTTGTGTATTTATTTTAGATTTTGATTGCTAATTTAAATTAAACTGTGACATTTAAATAATTACTATGCGATTTCAAAATCTATGTTACTCATTTTTACGCAGTAATATATAATTTATTTATTTATTTAATTAAAAATTTCACATACAGCATTCGCCATTTTAAAGTGAAATATATAACATCATGAGTATAAATAAAAGCGAATAAAAAACAGGAAAAAAAAACAGAATAATAATAATAATAAGAATACAACACGAAAGAGAAAAGGGAAAATAACACTGCGGATAGAGCACAAAGAAATCAGAGGTGAGAATGAGGTAAATGAGCTCTAGAACCTTTGATAAATGATTTACAGGAAAGGATAAACGGATCTATGTGGGAAGGTAGATAATTAAATAGGGTAGGAAGACGGAAAAAAAGAGAGCGCCTAATAATAGATAACCTTGTGGTTGGAATGTGGAGTAAATCCATAGAGCGTGTTGTTCTAGAGGGTACTCGTAAACCGAAAGAGGCCAATAGTTCTGGACTGTCTATATTAGAGTTTAAAATGTTATAACATAAGGAGAGGTCAGATTTTTGTCAAGATACCGAAAATTGGTCTAGGGACAAGGCCGTTAGGATGGCTTCCTTAGAGGAAGTCCGGAGAGAGGGTATACGATATTTAACTATTCTAACAAAGAAATTTAGTACGCAATCAAGAGAAGAAAGATTAGAGGCTGCAGCCATAGACCAAATAGGGGAAGCATAATTCACAACTGGGAAGACTAATGTGGAAAAGTATAATTTAAGGGAAGCTGCATCCTTTATGTCCGTAAATCTGTATAATATTCCTAGTAGGGACATAGCTTTGCGTTTTGTTGCAGTTATGTGTGCTGTGAAGTTTAACTTATTATCAATTAATACCCCTAGGTCCTTCTCAAGAATGGTTCTGGGTAATAAAATAGAGTCAATTGTGTAGTTAAATTCTAGAGGATTTTTGCGAAGAGTTACGGTCATTACGGTGGATTTGTTTGGGTTTAATCGAAGAGAAGAATCAGAACACCAGTTGGTTACGATGTTGAGTGCCTGTTGAAGTATTATGCTGTCTTCAGCGGAGTGAATTTGCCTAAATATTTTGCAGTCATCTGCATACATAAGTATTTCGGCTTGAGAGGGACGTAATTGAGATGATAAGTCATCAATAAAAAGGTTAAACAAAAAGGGGGCAAGAACACTGCCCTGAGGAACACCTGAAGGAACAATTGACCAATTTGAAGTATGGCCTGAAAGAATGACTCGCTGATATCTGTTATTTAAAAAACTACGTAGTAACAAAAGGAAATTTCCATGCAAGTTGAAGCGGTGACTAAGCTTATTAAGTAGATGGTTGTGATTCAAAGAATCAAAAGCCTTAGAGAAATCAAGGAATATTGTATCTAGTTGTGAATTATTTTCTAAGGCTTCCACGGAGTGCTTTTGGAAAACAGCTAGATTTGACAAGCAAGAGCGGCCCGGAACAAAGCCATGTTGTTTGGTGGATAAGTGCGGAGAAGTAAAATAAAAGAGGCGGTTTAAAATAATTTTTTCAAAAATTGAAGAAAGAATAGGAAGTAAAGAAATTGGTCGGTAATTTGTAACGTCCGATTTGGAACCTAATTTATGAATCGGAATAATATTCGCACGTTTCCATTGAGAGGGAAAGAGACCTAAGGAGTAGCATCTGTTGAAAATTATACTCAATGGAATACAGAGAGAAGAAGCACAGTTGCGTAAAAATACAGGACTTAGTCCATCAGGGCCTATAGAGCGATGTGGATTAATTTTGCATAGGAATTCATAGACTTCACATGGAGAAGTTTGTAAATCAGATAATGTAAAATTAGAAGCTACATGATGCAAGTGTGGGTCTTCAAACTCACTGGAGATGTTACGAGGGAGAACAAAGCATTCGTTAAAAAATTGTTAAAAAGTTCCGGTCTATTGAGTCCCACAGCTAAACGAGGGCCATTAAAAACTATATCTGGTATTTCCCTATTATTACGACGCCCATTGACGAACGCCCAGAACTGCCGGGGGTTTGAGGAGATATTAGAGGAGATTTTGTTAATGTAGTTAGTATAGTCTTTTTCTAATAGGGACTTACATAAGCGCCTTAAGTTAACAAAAGTGTTTCGTGATTCTAAACTGCGGTGAGTTTTCCAAAGTTCCCAAGCTCGGTTTTTGTTTTTTAAGGTCAAAAGAGTGTCTCTACTATACCAAGGAGGGAAACGTTTAGATTTGGGCTTGACATAAGGAACACAGTCCTTAATCACTCCAGCAATAATATCCTGCAGGTAGCTCACTGCTTCATCGGGAGATAAGGAATCCAATATGCCCCAGTAAAGTGCAGTTAGACGGCGATTGACATCATCCCAGCAAACTTTCTTCCAAGCGGGAAACGGTCGGGACAGGGTGGGGGGACCCTTGGGTCGCCAGAGTTCGCCTGGTAAGCGGAAGTCCACGTCAAGGGACTCATGGTCAGAGTCGAAAATATTTCGGCCAGGAGTGAGAGAAAGCGGAGAAACTGAGGAGACGATATAGTCCAGCGTTGCCAGATCTCTGGTAGGAAAAAGATTATGTTGGGACAGCCCAAGAGCGGTAATGAAATGTTCGTAAAAGAATTCGTCATGGGGAGATTTAGTTTCACCTCTAAAAGAGGACTCCCACTGTATGGAGAGATTGAAATCACCGAGTAACACTACAGGACCAAGCGGTAGCACTCGCATAATTGAAGTGAGGCAGTTTTCTAAAACCTTGATATCACTCGACGGGGGCCGATAAAAACAGCCAACGAACACTTTTTTATGGGCAGATGAGCAAGATGGATTGCGTGCGAAAGACCCAATCCTCACATTATATGCATTGTAACTATATAAATTGTTCCAATTATATATGTACTGATTAACTGCGTATGTTAGTTACAGACTCTTCATCAATGAAATTTGAAAATAATAAATATTTATAAATTTTTTCATGTTAATGTTTATCATATGTATGTATTTGCTATGCACTAGAAGCAAAATGCAGATAATTTTTAGGGTACTAATACTAGGCTAGATTCCTCTTCGTCATGTTCTATTTATTTTATATTGTTTTTATAGTATCATATTATGGTTGATAAATAAATTCAGCTGCATTGTAAATCACCAGAAATGTTGGTCATATATTGAGTGACCAGATATTCTCTTTTTAGGGAACATGTCCTTTTTGATCACAGAACTTATTTCCTCTCTTTTTAATTTTCTTTTGCCCTTTATTTTAGTGGAAAACATTAAATTTGAATCACATTATTAATTATATATGTTTTGTATTTTTTAAATTGTCCTCTTTTTCCTGCTTTTTTTAACGTTTGTCCTCCTCGATTGAATTAAAAATCTGGTCAACCGACTCATATAAACAATTGGATTATATAGCAATTATGTAAACTTTGTTTATTTAAAATAAGCCTTAAACAGAATGTAGCCTCACTATATATGAGCTTACATTATATGTCTCATGATAAAAATATAGGGGAATATTTTACTCAGATATGTGGGCTGAGGTCAGAAGATTTGCCCGGGCCGATTTTTGCTCACAATCCGCCCCTGAGGCTCTGCATACTGTATATAAAAAATCTGATGTGGCCACCACATGACTATCTCCATATCTATAATATTTCTAAAAATACCAAAAAGGC
Organism: Tanypteryx hageni; assembly: GCA_028673005.1. Classification (NCBI taxonomy): domain Eukaryota; kingdom Metazoa; phylum Arthropoda; class Insecta; order Odonata; family Petaluridae; genus Tanypteryx; species Tanypteryx hageni. The sequence continues at coordinate 1,426,059 of CM054113.1, forward strand.
TACATAATAATAAATATTTAGAAAAACTGCGAGAAAATTTGAGACTTTACAAAGAACAGAAATAAACTCAAACCATAGCCGTCTGATATTAGATATAGCCACAAAGCTCCAAAAGTTAAGAAAAGAAAAAGGAACATTACTAAGACGTAACTTAGCGTCACTTGGTAACAATAGTCGTCAGTAGGTGGCGTGGTGGTGGCAGCTAAAAATATAAGATATCTCTTAAACATTGCATTATATGGAAAAATGTATCAAACAAAGGTTGTGGAAAATTAAATTTTCTACAACTTTTATTCCATTACATTTTTTTATTTATCAAATATTAAAGCATATATTTCAAATTTTTACCAAAAACTAATTAGTTCTTTTGACTTTTATATAAATGTTAAATATAAAATTTCACATTGATCTCATTAATAGTTTTTGAGTTAGAGCACCCACAAAAAGCTATCACACACACAGGCATCATCGAGAAAATGGTCAAAACGTGTTCAGTGGACCTCAAAACGTGTATTTCCGTTGAAATGTCTAAGTCGATTTTTTCATGAATACAATACTTTCTCCTATACTACGTATTACTACGAATTACTACGTGTTACTTTCTCCATAGACGAAGTATAGAGAAAGTATTGTTTTCATGAAAAAAATCGAATTCGAGATTTAAATGGAAATACAATCCAATACAATCTTTTAAGATCCCCTGAACACGTTTTGACTATTTTCTCGATGATGTCTGTGTGTCTGTATGTTTGTCTGTCTGTGATAGATTTTTGTGGGCGCTCTAACTCAAAAACTATTAATTAAGTAAACACAAAATTTTATATTTAACATTTTTATAAAATGCCGCAAGAACTGATTAGTTTTTGGTAAAAATCGGTAGACCGGAAGTGGTTGTTTACTCTTGTCACTTATCAGTTATTTTGAAATATTTGCTTTAATATTTGATAAATGTATAAATGTACTGGAATAAAAGTTGTAAGAAATTTTATTTTCTACAACCTATGTTTGATACATTTTTCCATATAATGCATTGTTTAAGAGATATTATTTTTAGCTGCCACCATCATGCCACCTACCGACGACTATTGTTAACAATTGACGCTTAGTTACGTCTTAGTAACATTCCTTTTTCTTTTCTTAATTGTCAACCGGAAGTAAATATTGACAACAATCCCAGAACTAACAACATGTAATTTGCCATATAAATATGGAGAAAGTCATGTGTCAACGGGCATCTCCCTAGTATATTATATTTTATTAACTGGCTCTTGATGATTAAACCCAATTAACACCTTGCATATCGGTCGCGATCAGTTTATTTTAATTATTGACAATGGAATAGGGAATGATAAAGGAATTAGTATTGGGGGTAGAATAATAAATTGTATAAGGTTTGCTGATGAGATGGTAATTTTGGCAGATGAAACGAAGCATATTCAGGAAATGGTTACAAAGCTAGAAGACAGAATGATGAAATATGGAATGAAAATGAACATAAAGAAAACAAAGGTGATGAGAATAGGGGATTGAGAAATTATGAATGTGTCAATAAATGATGGAATAGTTGAGCAAGTAAAAGAGTATAGATATTTGGGAAGCATGCTAACAGAAGACTGGAGAAGTTAAAAAGAAATAAGAACAAGGATAGCAATGGCAAAAGAAACATTTAATAGGAAGAAACGGGTACTGTGTAGTAAAATGAATTTAAATCTGAAGAAACGTCTTGTGAAGTGCTATGTTTGGAGTGTATTGCTTTATGGGTGTGAAACATGGGGAGAGAAAAAAAGGCTAGAGGCATTTGAAATGTTGGTGTGGAGGCAAATGGAGAAGGTTAAGTGGATGGACAGGATAAGGAATGAAGCAATACTAACAAGGGTGAATGAGAAGAGAAGATTACTTGAAACAATTCAGAGGAGGAAAAGTAACTGGTTAGGGCATACCTTGAGTGGAGAAGGTTTGCTATTGATGGTGTTGGAAGGATCAGTAGAAGGTGAAGGAAAAGGGGACAGAAGAATAAAAATGATTGATGAGCTGAAAGAAAGTGGAGGGTATCAGGAAATGAAAGAAATGGCAAGGAACAGAAAGGAGTGGAGACAACGCTGGTGCCAGGGACCTGCCTAGAGGCAGAACACCTTATGATGATGATGATGAAAATTCGATTATCAAAAGTTATAGATTCTATTTTCTTTATTATAGTAAATGTATTGTTGGTATAAACAAACACACATTGAAATAGTTCATTGCTGAAATTATCGAACTAAGGGGTGGATGTTTCAGCTGGTAGTGCGATTCATTCGCTGGTGTATACGTATATATCTAACGAACGGTGCTTATGCATAGAGAATATTGTTCTCAAAAACATGGTCTTTTGTGACCTTCACTGTTTTGTTTTTGGTTTGTTTGTCATTTTTCGCATTGGTTTGTTTCGGTTTGTTCATTAGTTTGGTCTTTCGTTTTATTGGTTTATTTGTTTTGTCGTATGGTCATTTATTAGAACGATTTCTTCATTCTGTTTGTTTGTTAGTTTTGTTCATTCATTTTCTGTTTATTTTATTTCTCAAATACAAAGTATTTGGAGAAAGTGCTGTATTCCTTGTAGTGACCGTTCATGCCGTTGGATTAATTGATTTCTATTGTTTTCTTATTCATTCGCTTTGGTTTGTTTGTTTCGATTTGATCTTTGGTTCATTTGTTCCCTTTTGTTTTTTGGTTTCTTCTTAGGTTTACTCTTTTGGAAAATCCAAAAATATTGTTTATAAAGAAGTGTTGCACTCTAACGTTACGCATTGAAATATTTTTCATTGATTTTTTTATTTCAACCAAACACTTCGTAATAAATAAAAGTCCTTTGTAAGTCTTATATCTGTAGAAGTAGAATAAGTAGAATTAAAATATTTTTGTTAATTTTTTGTGCTTGGTATTAGTTTTTCATTTTTAATTGTTCGTCGACGTTTCTTTTCTTATTCAATAGGCCTTTGTAAGCATTACTGCAGTAGACGTATAATCATAATATATATAAAATAATTTAGTGTCTGAGGCGGTGTTCCGTCAAGTATAAGTATGTATCTATAACTAAAAAACTACAGAGTAGAGACAAATGGAATGCTTCATTTTAACCGCAATACGAGTATGGGATGGTAGGTTGGTTTTTAAACCAATTCATTCGAACAATTCTTTTTTTAATATTTTCTCTTTTCATTTTCCCCATGTAAAAACATGGAAATGAGTGTAAACTATTTTTCATTTGTTCATTAAAATTAATAAAAATCATCATACAAAATCAGCACTTGAAGACGAGAACGAAGAAAATTATGAGGTTTTATTATCCTACGGTGAAATTTCAAATACGGATCGAATCTTTCCTAAATTGAACTTTAAACTACAAAATCTCGAGTTTTTTTAATGAAAAGGTTTTCCATTCATGGTGACCGATATTGTTGCCGAACGCAATATCGTAATACTTAGCCATTGAAATGCATTCAAGATCAGTTAATTATCCATGTAAATAAGAAATGGCATAACAAGCTATTTCTTCAGTTTCAAATATTATAAGTCTAGCAAGGGGAAGGAAGAGAGAGAGAGAGAGAATGGGAGGAGGAAGGGGGGAGAGAGAATGGGAGGAAGAGAGAGAGGAGAGGGAGATAGAATGGTAGGAAGGGAGAGAGAGAGAGGGAGAAAACAAGAAGAGGAGGAAAATGTATTTATTTGTTGTAAGGCATTGTAACTGAATGGTTTGTCACACACTATCGACGTTTGACTATTCATTTTCTTTCTGCTCTTCGTTTGTTATTAATTTCATCATTTTTGCTCGTCTTCGCGGTTCTTTCTTTGTTCTTATTAGTTTGTTTCTTATTTTGTCACTCCCTCCGGATGTTTTCTGTTCGTTCTTCGTTTATTATAATACTAGGGAGATGCCCGTTGAAATTCAACGGGAAAGTTTATTGTGAAATAAAAAATGAACATAAATATGCCTTGACTTTCTTCGGATGGCAAGAAAACAAACTTTTGTTCTTTTAGGCGTCCGTCGTTTCAAGTTTCGAACTCCTACGATAATTCTAAGTGCCTAATTTTAATATGAGAATGATTAATATTCTACATTCAAATGTACTCTATCTCGTAAATAACGCAACAAATGTTATTTAAATTGGTTGCTATTAAAAGAATTTCTCTCTCCTCCTCTATCTCGTACTAATTTTAAGAGCATTGAAAGCACGCTTTCACCCATAAGGATCGAAATAACAACAGGATTTCGAGGTTCAACAATGTAATGGGTTGGCATGGCAACAACCCGCTAAAATGGCAAGATTTCCCCAAAATATGTGAATTAAACGCTTAACCTGAGGTATTTCGAACTGTAGGCGGAAACAAATGAACGGAATAAGAAACTCCATAGTTTTTTCTTTAAAATGGGCCAAATTCGAAGATCATATCTGAATTCTTTCTAATATAGATCTGAAAAAGAAAAAAAGCCTGCAAGTCAAAAAGTCGATTTTTACCTGTTATCATATGGGAAATAGAATTGCCTACCCTGGAGTCGAACCTAGGTCTCTTTTCCAGATTTATTTTCGTAATCATCTTACAATATGTGAATCGATCATTCCTGTTAAATATAAAAAATGAATCTTGTTCCATTATCGACTTAGTCGCATTTTTATAGCGTGACAAAGGGAGCCACAAAGGGACAGAAGTAGCCTTTTATTATTGTTAGAAGATACAAAGGCCTTTTATTATTGTTAGAATATTTTTTTGACGTTTCTCAAATTTTTCCGGAGTAGAACTGCGGGCTCTCTGCTAGTTTTCGGTAAAATCTGACGTATTTTTAAGGGAAAATCTTTCGTCATCAGGGCGATTTGAATTATTGTCAGCTTCCTGTAATTGTGCATGATATACTGGGATTTTAATTACTTGTCGCATCTGTCCCATATATTTACGAAATTAGACCCTATTTTGAAGTCGAAAAAATACAAAGGTAACGAACATGAATCAATAATACGTTATTCGGTGATATTGTGTTGGTGAGAGGTTCTAAGTCAGATATAGAGATTGCTGAATTTTTATAACGATTTTGAGCACATTTTCTACAAAACCTGAATACATTATATTATCATTATATATAAACGTTTATTACAGAGGAGGAGGATATAACATACTAGTAGAAGGTGCTTGCATACTGCAAGCATTTCGTCTCACCTTGAAAAAACATTATTTTTTTAGAAAGATATTTCACCATGGGAAAAATTTCTTTAATTCGAAAGATTTCTCCTATGGACGTGTTTTCGTTTTTTCATTATGGAACATTAATGGAGTAAAACAGGATCTAAATTTTGCAATTTTATGAATATTATATGTTTTCCACATTGGGTTAATAATGCTACACATTTATGCCAAATTTTAAATTTTTAGAACATTTAGAGGTGAGATAGCATTTATCTAATTGTTTAAAATTAATTAATTTTTAACGGCCGCAATGACATTTTCTTGGATACACTGATAGGTTTATTCGTCTGTATTTACAAATCTCTAAATAACTACAAAATTTCAGTTCCCTGTTTGCCCCGTAGTATCTAAATATTTACCTACTTGTTTAAAATTTAAGAATTTTTAACTGCTAAACAAATTCAAAAATCAAAATTTGTATAATCCCTATATCATTTTTTTAAAATACTACCACTAAAAAACTTTCAGCTACGTAGCACAGTCGTAAATACATTAACCATGAAATTTTGTTTAAACATTTGCGAATTTACAGCGGCCGCATTGTTTCACTTTTTAAAGATTTTCGTTTTTTCTAGTCGGTTTAGCACAAAATCCAACCTAATAAAAAAATTTCGAATATCCAGCTCATCTGGAAGTGCCTGAACATTAGTATTCACCTATCATCATCATTACATATAGCCGTTCCTTACAGAGGAGGAGGATATAACATACTAGTATAAGGTGCTTGCATACTGCAAGCATTTCATATCACCTTGAAAAAACATTCAGTTTTCAGACAGACATTTCATCATTACAAATATTCTTTCACTTTTAAAGATTTCATCTCCGCAGGGATTTCCGTTTTTCCCACATGTAAAAATAACAGTTTAAACAATCTCCAAAATGTTGCAATTTTAAACATTTTACACTATCTTCATTATGGGGTACTAATGCTACACATTTAGCCAAATTTTAAGTTGTAGCCCTTCTATAAGTAAAATAATATATTTCTAATTGTTTAAATTTAAATAAGTTTTAACGGCCGCCGCAATTCATATATAGTAAAATTGAAATGTAAATTTGTTCAAATTTACTACTCTGTAAATAATTTGAAAATTTCAGCATCATAGCTCATCCCGTAATGTCTAAACAGTTGTCTATTTGTTTAAATTTTAAGAATTTTTAACTGCCAAACAAATTAAAATATCAAAATTTGTATAATCCCCATTTCGTTTTTTTTAAGAATTGTACTTATAAAGAAAGTTTCATCTCCGTAGCACATTCGGAAATGCCTAAACCCTGAAAATTTGTTTAAACAATTGCGATTTTTTTTCGGCCGCATTGTTGCACTTTTTCATGATTTTCGTTTTTTCTAGTTGATTTTGCACAAACTCCTACCTAAGAAAAAAATTTCAAATCTCCAGCAAATCTGAAATTGCCTAAAGATTTCATTTCTGCAGCGATTTTCGTTTTTTCCCACATGAAAGAATAATATTTTTAAAAAATCCCCAAATGTTGCAATTTTAAGAATTTTATACTATCTCCATTATGGGGTACTAATGTTACACATTTTAGCCAAATTTAAAAGTTGTAGCACTTCTAGAAGTAAAATAATATTTCTCTAATTGTTTAAATTTAAATAATTTTTAACGGTCGCCACAATGCATATATGGTAAAATTGAAATGTTTATTTAAGCAAATTCACTACTCTGTAAATAATTTGAAAATTTCAGCTTCCTAGCTCATCCCGTAGTACCTAAACAGTTATCCATTTTTTTAAACTTTAAGAATTTTTAACTGCCAAACAAATTAAAATATAAAAATTTTTATAATCCCTATTTCGTTTTTTTAAGAATTCTACTTACAAAATAAATTTCAACTCCGTAGCACATGCGGAAATACATAAACCATGAAAATTTGTTTAAACAATTGCGAATTTCCAGCGGCCGCATTGTTGCACTTTTTCAAGATTTTCGTTTTTTCAGACAGACATTTCATCATTACAAATATTCGATTTATTCTAAAGATTTCACCTCCGCAGCGATTTCCGTTTTCCCCAAATGTAAAAATAATAGTTTTAAACAATCCCCAAATGTTGCAATTTAAAATTTTTTACACTTTCTCCATTATGGGGTTCTAATGCTACACAATTTAGCAAAATTTAAAAGTTGTAGCACTTCTAGAAGTCAAATAATATTTTCTAATTGTTTAAATTTAAATAATTTTTACGCACTTCCAGATGAGCTGAAGATTCGAAATTTTTTCTTAGGTAGGATTTTGTGCAAAATCGGCTAAAAAAAAACGAAAATCTTCCGCATGTGCTATGGAGTTGAAATTTTTTTTCTAAGTAGAATTCATAAAAAAACGAAATCGGGATGATACTACTTTTGATATTTTTTATGTGATTGGCAGTAAAAAATTCTTAAAGTATAAACAAATAGATAACTGTTCAGACATTAAGGAATGAGCTATGGAGCTGAAATTTTCAAGTTATATACAAAGTAGTAAAATAGCACAAAAAAAAACATTTCAATTTTACCAAATATGAATTTCTGCGGCCGTTAAAAATTATTTAAATTTAAACAATTAGAAAATATTATTTTACTTCTAGAAGTGCTGCAACTTTAAAATTTTGCTAAATTGTGTATCATTAGTACCCCATAATGGAGAAAGTGTAAAATTTTTAAAATTGCATCATTTGGGTATTGTTTTAAACTATTATTTTTACGTGTGGGAAAAACGAAAATCGCTGCGGAGGTGAAATCTTTAGAATTAAAAGAATATATGTAATGATGAAATATCTGTCTGAAAAATGAATGTTTTTCAAGGTGAGATGAAATGCTTGCAGCATGCAAGCACCTTCTACTAGTATGATTATATATCGACGTTTTTTACAGAGGAGGGCGAGGAGGATACTAATGTTTAGGCACTTCCAGATGAGCTGGAGCCTCGAAATTTTTTTCATAGGTAGGACCAACAAAAAAAAGCAAATCTTGAAATAGTGCAACAATGTGGATGATAAATATTCGCAATTGTTTAAACAAATTTTCAAGGTTTATATATTTCCAAATTCTCTATAATGCTGAAATTTTTTTTAGAGATAAGATTTGTAAAAAAAACGAAATAATAAATATAGAAATTCTGATATTTTATTTTGCTTGGCAGTTAAAAATTCTAAAAGTTTAAACAAATAGATAACTGTTTAGATACTACGAAATTAGCTAGGATGTTGAAATTTTCAAGTAAATTACAGAGCAGTGCATCTGCTAAAATAAACATTTGAATCTTCCCATAAATATATTGCGGCGGCCGTTAAAAAAGTTTAAAATTTAAACAAATATAAAAATATTATTTCACTTTTAGAAGTGCTACAACTTTAAAATTTGTCATAAATGTGTAGCATTAGTTCTGCATAATAGAGAAAGTATAAAATTCTTAAAATTGCAATGTTTTGGCATTGTTTTAATCTATTATTTTTACGTAAGGGAAAAACGAAAATCACTCCGGAGGTGAATTATTTAGAAAGAAAAAAATATTTGTAATGATGAAATATCTTTCAGACAAATGAATGTTTTTTGAAGTTGAGATTGTATGCTTGCAGAATGCAAGCACCTTCTACTAGTATATTATATCCTCCTGTTAGAAACGTCCATACATAATGATATCATATAGGAGGATACTAATGTTTAGGCACTTCCAGATGAGCTTCAGATTCGAAATTTTTTTCTTTGGTAGAATTTTGTGCAAAACCGAATGGAAAGAACGCAAATCTTGAAAAAGTGCAACAATGCAGCTGCTAAAAATTCGCAATTGTTTAAACAAATTTTCTAGGCTTATGTATTTCCGAATGTGCTACGGAGCTGAAATTTTTTTTAATAGTAGAATATTTAAAAAAACGAAACAGGGATTTTGATATTTTTTCTTTGGCAGTTAAAAATTCTTAAAGTTTAAACACTAGGCCGAAAGTTAGGGAGCTGACATTTTAAAATTATTTATAAGTTTGTCTATGTAAACGAATAAACATTTCAATTTATCCATAAAGTTGTTATTTTTGCCGTTAAAAATCTTTATATTTAAACAATTATATAAATGCTATTTCACTTCTAATTATACTATAAATTTAAAATTTGTCAGAAATGTGTGGCATTATTCACTCAATGTAGAAAAGTATAATATATTGAAAATTGCAAGAATTAGTGTTTGTTTTACTGCATTATTGTTGCATAATGAAAAAACGAAAACCCGTCCAGAGGAGAAATCTTTAGAATTAAAGAAATATTTCTCATGATGAAATATATCTCTGAAAAATTAATGTTTTTTTAAGTTGAGATTAAATGCTTGCAGTGTTCAAGCACCTTCTACTAGTATGTTATATCCTCCTCCTCTGTAAGAAACGTCTATATATAATGATAACATATATAGGATGATACTAATGTTTAGGCAATTCCAAATGAGCTGGAGATTCGAAATTTTTTTCATAGGTAGGATTTTGTGCAAAACCGACTAGAAAAAACGAAAATCTTGAAAAAGTGCAACAATGCATCCGCTAAAACTTCTCAATTGCTTAAACAAAATTTCAAGGTTTATGTATTTCCGTCTTTGTTACGTAGCTGTAATATTTTTTGAGGTAGGATTTGTAAAAAAACGAAATAGGGACTATACAAATTTTTATATTTTAATTCGTGTTGCCGTTAAAAATTTTTAAAATTTAAATATATAGATAACTGTTTAGGTACCACGGGATGAGCTAGGAAGCTGAAATGTTCAAGTTATTTACAAAGTAGTGCATTTACACAAATAAACATTTGAATCTCTCCATAAACATATTGCGGCGGCTGTTAAAAATGTTTAAAATTTAAACGATTAGAAGAATATTATTTCACTTCTAGAAGTGCTACAACTTTAATATTTCGCTGATATGTGTAGAATTATTACCCTATAATGGCGAAACGATAAAATTCTTAAAGTAGCATAGTTTGGGGAATGTTTTAATCTATTATTTTTACATATCGGAAAAACGAAAATCGCTGCGTAGGTGAAATCTTTAGAATTAAAAAATTAATTATAATGATGAAATATCTGTCTGAAAAATGAATATATTTTCAAGGTAATATGATATGCTTGCAGAATGCTAGCACCTTTTACTAGTATGTTATATCCTTCTCCTCTGTAAGGAACGTCTATATATAATGATATATATATATATATATATATATATATATATATATACACCTATATAGGTATGTAAGAAGCAGCTATTTATAATGATGTCCCATTGTTCTTCCTTTTTGAGTTGCCATATGATTTAACTGCGTACGAGTGCGTTTGTAATAATAATATATTTTTTACAGAACATCGGCGACTCATCACTCGGAAGGAACTGTACGAGTTGCTGCGTATAAAATGTAACACAAGTTCATTAAGCGTTGATTTCTGGACAAATTCTATTATGTTACGTCAAAGAACAGATTAATATTGATCACTGGTGAAAATGTGCATAAATCTATAATTAGACAACTGTCTTTGTTTATGAGTGATTTTTCCAGGCGGTGGAAAAGTTTTCAAGAAATTCGGAGTGATTCATTAAGCACTACGGAAAGTGGCTTGACAAGGAGCTTCTTTTTTTTATTGGTACGGAGAATCAACCAACACCATCGAAATCCCCGAAAGCGAATTCCCTTTACGGCCGTCCTAAAAAGACATTTTCAGAAAGTAGTGACAAAACTAAAGGGGGAAATTCGAAAGTTTATTGCAATCACAATACAAGAGCTGTCTTTTGCAACGCAAGCAATCTTGAGAGCTGTAGGAAGTCGAAATACAGCCGAAGCTATAGAAAAGGCTACTTTCAGTACTCCTCGCCGCATATCAAAAATGGAAAAGGTATATCGTGCAGACTACAGTTCATACCTCAGAGGTGATCACATCAGAAATTTTGCCCGTTTGGCAGTTATCAGAGGAAGCTTCGGAGACCCGCAATAAGGAATTTAAAAAATATAAATCAGGACACACCATAAAGTCATCGCGAAAAAATAAAAACGAGGATCTGTTACTCTTCTGATCCAATTATTTCGAGCTTTGGTCCATTCCTAGATAGAAAAGTCGCAAATTTTCTACTTAAGTTTTGTCTTTATTATCCGCACCCAATGTAACGCCTAATATAATGGCTTCTCCAGGTTACAACAGCGATAACATTAGCGATAATGAATAGAACTGTATCGTAATATCCACATTACATTATTGTTATTAATTTCCACACAATTACTGAATAGTCGAGGAGAAATTCATCGTGGAAAAGTACATAGTGATTTAATTTGGAATGTTAATATTCATTTTTAATATAACTATTTGTTATAGCGTTAATATGGTCATTAAGTACGTAAGCGTATGGAAATTAAGTAGATAATATTAACTTAATTAATGTAAGTAACGTAGTTTCATTTAAAAAATATACAAAATAGTTTAGTTCACATTTAATTAGTAATAAAATAGCTTCATATTGGTTCAAACGAAATATTTATTTTTTAAAACTTTTGTCCAGCTAAAATGCTACCCTGGCCCACTGCGGATCGTGGAATCCGCCTCTTCCACGCGCGCATTCTCGAGTCGATGCGTGAAGCACCCTCGGCGATTGCAAAGAAAAAACGGCCTATCCTTCGTTCCCACTTCCTGTTGACCGTGCGATTTTCCCGGAAGTCAGAGACGGCGTCCTTCAGAAAGGGAGCGACAGCGGCGAAACACGCGGCCGACCGCTTCCTCTCGGTGACGGATTCGACGCGAAGTCGATCCGACGAAGCTAAGAGCGCGAGAGGAGCTACGGGTTTTTAGATACGCGGACGCCACTCCCTCGCCCACCACGCTCACCCGCGTGAGAGGCAAGGCGCGTTAAATCAAGTCCTAAGAGACAGACAATTAAATGCGCCGAAATCTTTTAGCGCGGCGAAACCCCTTTCCATTCGCCGTGAATTTCTCCAGAATACGAGAGATTACCCGAAATGATTAGCTCGTTAAACCCCGGAGGAGACAAGAGACAGCGTTATAGATGGAGCCACCGTACTATCTCTCCCACATTCTGTCCCTCTATTTATCTCTCTCTATCTGTTTCTCATTATCTCTCTCTTTATCTTCCTCATTCTCTCTCTCTCTCTTTATCTTCCTCATTCTCTCTGGCACCTGGCATAGAGGCCGTTCATAGATCTCCTCCTAGAATGTAACCTAGATGGCTAGATTGCGTATCACACCTCGTATTCTTCCAATTGACCTCCATCCACTTCCTCTGGAGGGCGTGCAGCGAAGACCGCTCGAGAGAGAGAGACATTTTTTCGAATAAAGGTTATATTTTTGTCCCTGGAGAGATATCATTGATCGCAATGCCATTTGCACGCTGTTTCTTCAGCAGAGTTGGCACATTTATTTTGTCGAATGCGTGATTATTCATCGATTTAAGAAAAATTATTTGCAACGATGCTCATATACTGTTCGCAACAGAGGTCTCAAACTCAAATCGGTTTGCGGGCCGCAAAAAGGCTCTCCAGCAAGACCGTGGGCCACATTAAGGCACCGTGTCAAATCCGCGGGCCGTATTCGGGCATTCGCTCTTTCCATCCAAAAGAGAGAAATCGCCTCGAGCCTATAATGCTGTTTTTAACTTATTATATATAACTTATTATTATAAAAATACTAGATTCGCCATCTAGATATAGGTCCTTCGGAAACCCAAGAAACACACTATCAACGGGAAGAACGTTATTCTCTGACCCAAAAGTGCAGAATATAAATAAATAATAACAACAAATAAATGGGAATGAGCAATATACTGCGGATATTTTAAAATTACTGAATTAATACACTTCTTGAACTTTTTAAGTTATTTATTTATTTAAAAAAAACATTGCAATTTGGACAGCCGGCCAGGTGGCAAGAAAAACATAATATATAATTCAAAAATTTCAATTTTACAAATAAAGTGCTCATAAATGATATTAGAAAAATTAAAATATATTAAAAATATTTAACAATATACAATTTCAAACTAATTACAATCAGTGCCTAGAGTGCGGATTTTCGTGGGTTCATGAAAGATTGGCGTGAGATATAGCTACTAGATGATTCTAGATCATTTTAGAGATACCACCAGTTTCTCCAAAATGATCTAGAAGCTATTCCTGCATGGTATAAGGAATGGCAGTCAGAGATCAGCCAAAAAAAGCTGCGTCATCAATTTCTGGAGAACCGAGAATATCCTGTTGGATGTTAATTATTCGTTGGACAGAGTAGAGATTCCAGTTTCAGACTCGATTAAATATCTTGGAGTTACGATCCATCGTGATCTCTCGTGGGGCACCCACATTCGCCGATTGATAGGTGCCGCTAACAAAAAGCTGGCCATTATAGGGAGAATACTTCGAAATAGCCGGAAAAAGTGAAAGAATTATATTATTTATCATTGGTTCGACCGCAGGTGGAATATGCGTCAGCTGTGTGGGATCCCTACGAAAAGTGACTCACTAACGAGGTAGAAAAGGTTCAGCGCATGGAAGCTAGATTTGTAAAGAGAAATTACGATAGTAAACAAAGCGTAACATCATTAATAGAAAATCTGAAAAGGACGTCGTTAGAGGAACGTAGGCTGCAGGCTAGATTTGAACTACCGGAAAAATTTATATCGGAGGAATTAGCAAATGAGATAGCAGGACTTATCAGAAGCCCGACGTATCTCGGAAGGCAGGACAGCGAGAATAAGATTCGCGAGATCGATTGTAGAACGGAGCGATATAGAGGATCGTTACGATAACAGAACATAATAGGAAAAAATAACGTAGGAAAACTAGGAACTTTGGTGTACTACATCCCCTGCAATCCACCAAAAGGTGACTATCAGGGTATCATGTAGATGTAGATATTTTATATGAAATAAATGCTGAGTTCAGGCAGTGTAGTATAAAGAAGCTTACTTCGCGAGCAACAAAAATGCACCACGAGGGCCGTATGTGGCCCGCGGACCCGTGAGTTTGAGACCTCTGATTTACAACATGGGCTTATGAGGCACTGGTCGATCATCGTCAGAAGCAAAAAAACACAGCGCAAACTACAATCTGAAGTTTTTATTCCGTACCTGAATGCGAAGATGGACATTCAGTCGGCTCCCATTAACATTAATATTGTAACGAGTTGGGTAAACGGCTGGAATCTCCCTCTTAGAGCTATGGAGGGTTGAGGAGCGAGGGGGTTGTCCTCTTCCCCTGCTACCTTCTTCTTGGAAGGCCAAGGCGGGTATTGTTCCGCCACCTATCTCCTTTTACAAAAGTGTGCGAGAAAGCTCCATTAGGACATCTGCCGAGAAAATGGGTTCCTTAAGCCTTCCAGATGGAGGTGGACGGAGGACGCCTCCTCTCGAAGGCGCCATCGTGCATGGGAGAGGGCAGTGTCGGGAACGCGAGCGAGGAGAGCAGTCCGAGGAGTCGGCGAGGTATACGGGGTACGGCACCATTCGGAGGCCCTCATTCGCTGAATAAATCTTCAAGTAGATTTGTGTTTCTCAACGCCCCTAGGGCAAAAACACTCGCGAGGACCTGACACTCAGTAAAACTCAGGTGGTGGCAGCAAACACGCTATGCCCACCCGTGCGTTACAAAGTGTAAATTCGAGCTAACGCCAGCATTTTACTAAAATCAATCACTATCGGCCAATTTCCTTTCGTGACAATTCATTCATCAGCTGTCTTTATCGAGCTTTGGAAGCGGAAATCTTTCGGTCTTCGGTTTAATCTTGCAGTTCTTTCTGACATTTTGCGCAGAAAAGTAACTGCCAATGTGATGTCGATTATGTAAGCTAGGAGACAAAAATAACACTCTCATAATGGGCAACATACGGAAAAATGAAGAGTAAGCAAGTATCTGCTAAACTTTACTAGCTAGAAAATGTCATTGTTCATAGATGATCCGGAAATAAGGGCCGCCATAGGTATTTTATCCATTCCATCCCTTTGGCAAATGTTCATTTGTTATTGTTGTTTTGTTGTTCCCTTAACTTTCTATATGCGCATCGGCGTTAGCATCAATATAATTTTCAATATGAGAATATAAACTACTTATTTTTATTAGTGTCGGTCAATGCATTTAGAAATCCTTGAATGTAGGTCGCTAAAACGTATTTGCATATATATATATATATATATATATATATATATATATATATATATATATATCCCTCTCTCCCTCCCCCCATAGCCAATAAAGACATTTTTCTTTCTTTCTTTCTTTTTCTCTCCCTCTCCTCTCTCTCCCTCTCCCTCACTATCCTCCTCTCTCTACCTCTTCCTCTCTCTCTCTCCCTTTCTCTTTCCCTCTCTCTCACTCCCTCTCTCCCTCTCTCTCTACCTCTCTCTCTAACTCTCTCTGTACCTCTCTCTCTCTCCCTCTCTCTCTCCCTCTCTCTCTCCCTCTCTCTCTACCTCTCTATTTCTCTCCCTCTCTATTTCTCTCCCTCTCTATTTCTCTCCCTCTCTCTCTGTCCCTCTCTCTCTCCCTCTCTCTCCCTCCCTCTCTCCCTCTCTCTCCCTCTCTCTCTCTCCCTCTCCCTCTTTCTCTACCTCTCTCTCTCTACATTTCTCTGTACCTCTCTCTATACCTCTCTCTCTACCTCTCTATTTATCTCCCTCTCTCTCTCTCTCCCTCTCTCTCTCTCCTCCTCTCTCTCTCTCCCTCTCTCCTCTCCCTCTCTCTCCCTCTCTCTCTACCTCTCTCTCTCTCTACCTTTCTCTGTACCTCTCTCTCAACCTCTCTCTCTCTACCTCTCTATTTATCTCCCTCTCTCTATCTCCCTCTCTCTCTCCCTCTCTCTCTCCCTCTCTCTCTCCCTCCCTCTCTCTCTCCCTCTCTCTCTCCCTCTCTCTGTACCTCTCTCTCTCTACCTCTCTCTGTACCTCTCTCTCTACCTTTTTTCTCTCCCTCTCTCTCTCCCTCTCTCTCTACCTCTCTCTCTCCCTCTCTCTCTCCCTCCCTCTCTCTCTACCTCTTTTCTCTTCCCTCTCCCTTTCCCTCCCTCTCTCACTCTCTCTCCCTCTCTCTCTCCCTCTCTCTCTCCCTCTCTCTCTTCTACCTCTCTATTTCTCTCCCCTCTCTCTCTGTCCCTCTCTCTCTCTCCCTCTCTCTCTCCCCTCTTTCTCTACCTCTCTCTCTCTACATTTCTCTGTACCTCTCTCTATACCCCTCTCTCTCCCTCTCTCTCTCCCTCTCTCTCTCCCTCTCTCTCTCCCTCTCTCTCTCCCTCTCTCTCTCTCCCTCTCTATATCCCTCTCTCCCTCCCTCTCTCTCTACCTCTCTCCCTCTCTCTCTCTCCCTCTCTCTATCACTCTCTCCCTCCCTCTCTCTCTACTTCTCTCTCTCTCTACCTTTCTCTGTACCTCTCTCTCTACCTCACTCTCTCTCTACCTCTCTATTTATCTCCCTCTCTCTATCTCCCTCTCTCTATCTCCCTCTCTCTCTCCCTCTCTCCTCTCCCTCTCTCTCTCCCCTCCCTCTCTCTCTCCCTCTCTCTCTCTCCCTCTCTCTCTACCTCTCTCTCTCTACCTCTCTCTGTACCTCTCTCTCTACCTCTTTTCTCTCCCTCTCTCTCTCCCTCTCTCTCTCCCTCTCTTTCTCCCTCTCTATCTACATCTCTCTCTCTCCCTCTCTCTCTCTCCATCTCTCTCTACCTCTCTCTCTCCCTCTCTATCTCCCTCCCTCTCTCTCTACCTCTTTTCTCTCCCTCTCCCTCTCTCTCTCCCTCACTCTCTCCCTCTCTCTCTTCCTCTCTCTCTCCCTCTCTCTCTACCTCTCTATTTCTCTCCCTCTCTCTCTGTCCCTCTCTCTCTCCCTCTCTCTCTCCCTCTCTCTCTCCCTCTCTCTCTCTCAACCTTTCTCTGTAACTCTCTCTCTACCTCTCTCTCTCTACCACTCTATTTATCTCCCTCTCTCTCTCCCTCTCTCTCTCTACCTCTCTCTCTCCCTCTCTCTCTCCCTCTCTCTATCACTCTCTCCCTCCCTCTCTCTCTACCTCTCTCTCTCTCTACCTTTCTCTGTACCTCTCTCTCTACCCCCTCTCTCTCTACCTCTCTATTTATCTCCCTCTCTCTATCTCCCTCTCTCTATCTCCCTCTCTCTCTACCTCTCTCTCTAGCTCTCTCTCTCCCTCTATCTCTCTCCTCCCCTCTCTCTCTCTCCCTCTCTCTCTCTCCCTCTCTCTCTACCTCTCTCTCTCTACCTCTCTCTGTACCCTCTCTCTCTACCTCTTTTCTCTCCTCTCCTCTCTCTCTCCCTCTCTCTCTCCCCTCTCTCTCTCCCTCTCTCTCTCCCTCTCTCCTCTCCCTCTCTCTCTCTCCATCCTCTCTCTCTCTCCCTCTCTCTCTCTCCCTCTCTGTCTCCCTCTCTCTCTCCCTCTCTCTCTCCCTCTCTCTCTCCCTCTCTCTCTCCCTCTCCTCCCTCCCTCTCCCTCTACCTCTCTCTCTCTCTACCTTTCTCTGTACCTCTCTCTCTACCTCTCTCTCTCTACCTCTCTATTTATCTCCCTCTCTCTCTCACTCTCTCTCCCTCCCTCTCTCTCTACCTCTCTATTTATCTCCCTCTCTCTCTCCCCCCCTCTCTCTCTCCCCTCTCTCTCCTCTCTCTCTCTCCCTCTCTCTCTCCTCCCCTCTCTCTCCACCTCTTTTCCTCTCCCTCTCCCTCTCTCTCCCTCTCTCTCTCACTCTCTCTCTCCCTCTCTCTCTCCCTCTCTCTCTCTACCTCTCTATTTCTCTCCCTCTCTCTCTGTCCCTCTCTCTCTCTCCCTCTTTCTCTACCTCTCTCTCTCTAACATTTCTCTGTACCTCTCTCTATACCCCTCTCTCTCCCTCTCTCTCTCTCCCTCTCTCTCTCCCTCTCTCTCTCCCTCTCTCTCTCCCTCTCTCTCTCCCTCTTTCTCTCCCCTCTCTCTATCCCTCTCTCCCTCCCTCTCTCTCTACCTCTCTCTCTCTCTCTCCCTCTCTCTATCACTCTCTCCCTCCCTCTCTCTCTACTTCTCTCTCTCTCTACCTTTCTCTGTACCTCTCTCTGTACCTCTCTATTTATCTCCCTCTCTCTATCTCCCTCTCTCTATCTCCCTCTCTATCTCCCTCTCTCTCTCTCCCTCTCTCTCTCCCTCTCTATC